>CANIUD010000761.1:20000-364423 GCA_947470075.1 Closterium sp. Yama58-4
CAAGTGACTAATTGCAATCGTACGGCTCAGGTTGGCTCATCTCATCCCTCCACAAACGCGTGAATTATTGGAATCGCGCGGGCAGTGGGGATGCGCGACACGTGCTGTGCGACAAATCGACTCCATACACCAATAGAAGAGAATACATTTAAATGCGAATCAGTAAGACAATTTACAAAGTACAGCTTTCAAAATATATTTTATGTTCTGGGGCCAATGAGGAAAAATGGACTTGTGGGGTCGCACAATGGGCTAGTCACAGAAAACTGAAGGCAACCCTTACGCTCCACCCTGCATCCGACACAATATCCTCCCCGCTCCCGCCCCTGTTCCAGCATCATCCCTCCCTACTTGGCAGCAGTAGCACCGCTAGGAGGGGGTCGCTTCCGGCCATCAGGAATGGCGATAAGCACAATGGGCTTGTGCGGGCACACAAGCGGCTGGTCACAGATGTAGTAGCCCTTGCGCTCCAGCTGTATGATGTCCCCCCGCCGCAGGTTGCGCATGTTGGCGTCTCCCACTGCTCCCAGTGTTAGAATCTAGCAGCAAGAATGAATGAACTAGCACGATGCAGGAGTACAAGTAGTAAACCCTAATTGGGTTGTACCCCATATGGGCTACCCCACTACAGCCTAGACAATATGCAGCATATATAGTTTGACACACCCCCATAGGCAAAGTGGGGGAGAACAAGGGGTCACACGACCAGTCAAGAGAAGCAAAGCAAGCTCAGGGTGGATCACAACGTCACCACACATTCTGAGCACAAGCAAAGGGCCACAAGGCCAGTTCACATGCAGAGATATATATGCAGCAATAACAGTACAGTGATGACTACCTAGCAAGAGCCAGCATGCAGGTATATATATAGATCACAGTACAAGCAGAGACTACAGCAAGTGTGGAAACGTAGGCACAAGGCCCAACAGAGTACAAAAGCGTTGATGATCACCAGACGGAAGTGCCTTGGTGAATATATCAGCAGTGTTGGCCCGAGTGGCCACGTGGCGAAGACGAAGCTGGCCTCGCTGCTGCAACTCTCGAGCCAGGAAGTAACGCAGAGCAATGTGCTTCGTTCTGTGCTCCAGTCTGTGCTCCTCACACAAGGCAATGGTCGCCTTGTTGTCAACGTACAGAACTGGAGGAGAACGAGGCCGCTCACCCAAGTCAGTCAGCAGGTAGGTGAGCCAGCGTAGCTCCTGTGCAGCCATGGCGGTGGCGTAGATCTCAGCCTCACAACTGGAGCTGAGAACAGAAGACGAGCGTGTAGAGCGCCAAGAAACAGAGCCAGAGCCAAGGCTGAAGGTGTAACCCTGTGACGACCGCTGTGTAGTCTGGTCGTCAACCCAAGACGTGTCTGAGTGCCCAGTGAGGACCACCTCACTCCGTCCTCCAAGCACGAGCCCCATGCTCGATGTACTGCACAGGTAGCACAACACCCTCTTGGCAGTATCCATGTGCACCTTTCGGTGCCTGCCAGGAGCCACGTAACGAGCCAAAAGGCCAAGAGGGTATGCAAGGTCAGGACGAGTGCAGGTCATCAGGTACATGAGGCAGCCAACTAGCTCTGGGTAAGGACCACTCGGCTCTACGGACTCGTCCGAAGGTGGAGCTGAGAGCGAGTGACCTGTAGCCAGAGGAGTGGGCTGTGGGGAGGACCAGGAGAAGCCGAAGCGCTGAAGGACCTGCTGCACCATGTGTGACTGAGTCAGGGTGATGGTGCGGCGTGCTCTGTCCCGGGTGATCTGCAAGCCAAGGTAGCTGCGCAGCTCACCCAGATCTGTGCACGTGTGTCTCTTCTGCAGCTCCGACTTCACCTGAGCGAGAGCCTCAGTGTCAGCAGTGGCAAAGACCAAGTCGTCGACGTACACGAGGATGTAGAACAGCGGCAGCGAAGTGTCGGTGCGCAGAAACAGCGACGGGTCAGCAGTCGAAGGAGCGAACCCAAGAGCCGCAAGTGTAGTCCTCAGTGTGCCGTGCCACTCACGAGGCGCCTGGCGGAGACCGTAGACTGGCCGCCGGAGGCTCCACTGGGTACCAGGAGGGAACGACCCAGTGAAGCCAGGTGGGCGGCGCAGCCAGATCCCCTCGTGCAGGCTGCCCTGTAAGAAGGCTGTGCTGAAGTCAAGTGAGTGAAGCTCGTAGTCACGCTGAGCGGCAACGTGCAGCAGCACCCGAAGAGTGGTCATCTTCAGGGTGGGGGAGAAGGTCTGGAAGAAGTCAACTCCCTCTCGCTGACTGAAGCCTCTAGCAACGTAACGAGCCTTGAAGACAGGCGGAGAACCCGGCGGCCGCTTCACTCTGAAAATCCATATGCCATCGACGATGTTCGCCCCAGGAGGGGGAACGTCATCGACGTAAGTGCCTGTGGACTTCCAGGAAGCCATCTCTGCGTCCATGGCTGTCTGCCACTGAGAGGAGTACTCACCCGCGATCGCCTCAGCGTAAGAGCGCGGGGTCGGGATGTCTGGTGCATCTGGGTCTCCCTCGGGGGCAAGCAGCATGGCCACGAGATGAGGCGCAGCAGCCGCAAGACACTCAAGGTCCTCGTGCCTGTCCTCAAGGACGTCCGTGCTAAGAGCACACTCACCCCCGACGGACGGAGGACAGACAGATTCAGACTCAGCAACAAGACTGGTAGCGTAGTCTAGACGACAGGCAGCAGCAAAGTCAACAAGCTCAGCGACCAGGGCAGACGCAGCAGTAGACTCAAACGACGGGTCAGTGACAACAGTGGCTAGCAGACGCGTGACAGTAGGGTGCTCAGCACGAAACCGGTCAGACTCAGGATCCGCGACGTCAGGCAAAGAGGACGCAGGAGGAGACGGAAGAGGAGTACGCTCCGGAGGAGAGGACCGACGCAGGGCTACAAGGCGTGTGCCGGGGACAGCCGGCTGACGCTGACGAGGAACACGACGAACGGTACGACAAGGACGAACAGGCGAGACAGGACGCGACGCAGGCTCACGACGCTCAGCAAGACCCCCTGTCTGCTCAGTGTAAGGAGAAGGAGCAGGAAGGGCCTGACGCGGGGAGGGGGTCTACCTGGGGAGCACCTGGAGCGAGGAAGAGCGGCGGGGGGGGGGGGAGAGGGGCAGTGCGGTAGGGGAAGAGACGGTAAAAGGGAACCGACTCGTCGAACGTGACGTCCTGAGACGCAAAGACACGGCGCGAGGTGGGGTGGTAAAACTGCCAACCAGGCGCGTCAGGGACAAAGCCAAGGAAGACACAGGGAACAGCGCGGGCGGAGAGCTTGTCCGCAGTGGTATCGCGGACAAAGGCACGAGCACCCCAGACCCGGAAACGCGACGCATCGCCAACCTCTCCCGTCCACAGCAGTTTGGGCGAGGTCTCCGGCAAGGAGACACGGGTCCAGAGGTTGAGCTGATGCGCGGCGTACCGGACCGCAAACGGCCACAGAAAATGGGGGGCAGCCGCATGGATCATGGAGGTACGAGCGACCTCCATGACTAAGCCAATGCGGCGCTCAGCAACCCCATTCTGCTGCGGAGAGGCCGGAAGCGTGAACGTCTGGCGGATGCCGTGCTCCGCACAGTAGGCTGCCAAGAGGTCGGAGGAGAACTCACCACCCCTGTCAGAGTGCAGACGCAGGACAGAAAAGTCCCGCTCAAACCGCTCACGGAGCTGGAGACGAACAGCGCGGATCCAAGGGATCAAAACATCAGGGACCTCACCCTTGGTGCGCAAGGGGAAGACCGTGGTGTAACGCATGTAGTCGTCGACGACCAGCAGGAAGTACCGCTCGTGGCCCTGTCCACGGACGCGGGCTGGGCCCCACACGTCCAGGTGGAGAGTCTGCAGGGGAGCCTCTGTGGGAGGGAACGAGGAGGAGTGAGGAGCGGCGCGCTGGCGCCCCTCGACGCAAGGAATGCAGGGCGGCGCAGGCGAGGGAGGGAGGGCAGGCAGAGACCTGGGAAGACCAGAGACCAGGGAGCGAGAGTGCATGCTACGAAGACGAGGCAGGGAGGGGTGACCAAGGCGGTGGTGCCACAGGAGAGTGTCGTGCGACAAAGCGCGACACTCGCAGGGGGCCACCAGCTGACCTGACGCAGACGCAGACGCAGCCACCTGAGGGGACGCAGTGGTCAGTGTGTACAGACTCGAGCCAAGCGTACGGGTAAACGTGGCCAAGTGTCGGCCCGTCCGAGCACACGTACAGTGAGTCACTCGCTGACTCGCAGGAGTGAACTGGTGAACCCCCCTATCCTGGAGGTCAGCTCCACTCACCAAGTTCGTAGAGAACGAGGGGAGGTAAAGACCTGACAGCGAGCCAGACGGGGCGGCCGGACACGGCAGAACCGTGGAGTAGTGGGCAAGGACAGGACCCCCAGAGGGGTCCGCCAGGGAGACTGGAACTGGCCGACTAAGCGGCGTGAGTGTGGTGCAGTCGCGAAAGAAGGAGCGGGAAGCTCCTGAGTCAAGGGTGAAGGTGTGCAAGACCGCAGCAGGCGCAGTACCAGAGAGAGCAGACTCACCAGCACCTGGAGCCGCAGCCTCACCAGCACCGAGAGCAGGAGACACACTAGCACCTAGAGCAGCAGCCTCACCAGCACCGAGAGCAGGAGACGCACGAGCATCGAGAGCAGCAGGCGCTATACCAGGGTCAGGCGGTACGCACAGGTAACAGGCACGGTCAACACTAGTAGGCAATGCATACATGGCAGTGAGGATAGCATCATAGTCAAGAGCAAAGATATCAACCCTTTGTCCAAGCAGCTCCACCCAGGTAGGGAGCTCAGCCTCGTCGCCAAACACGGTACGCCAGGCGTCGCTCAGACGGGCGAAGCAGCGGGACGGTGTGTGACCAAGCGTCCCGCAAGGCTGACCAGTCCTAACACCTGTGCGAATGACGTACGGGCAGCGAACGGTACGCGAAGACCTGCTACACTGAGCGTACCACTCCTGGAGCTGCCGGGGCGTAAGTGTCTCGCGTGGACGCCCCTGCAGCTGTAGCTGGCCACTGCCAGACGCCCCCAACTGACCAGCTCCAGGGCGACTGCTACGACGGCTACCTCGACAGCCCCAACTAGTATACCACTCATCAAGCTGCTGGGGCGTGAGAGACTCGCGGGAACGACGCTGGAGCTGCATCTGGCCACCTGCTAATAGCAGGAGTAGTAGCAGCAGCTCGGGCAGCTCGGGCAGGCGCGGCAGGCAGGCAGGCAGGCAGGCAGGTAGGCCGGCAGGCAGGCAGGCAGGCAGGCCGGCAGGTAGGCAGGCAGGCAGGCAGGCAGACAGGCAGGCCGGCTGGCAGACGGGCAGGCAGGTAGGCCAACAGGCAGGCAGGTAGACAGGCAGGCCGGCAGGCAGGCAGGCCGGCAGGCAGGCAGGCAGACAGGCAGGCCGGCTGGCAGACAGGCAGGCAGGCCGGCAGACAGGCAGGCAGGCAGGCAGGCGCTCACCAAAGGCTGGAAGAGCAGGCGCTCACCGGGCGAGCAGGGCCGGCGCTCGGCGGGCGGCGGCCGGGTAGGCGGACGACGGCGGCGACGGCGGGGCCGCAACAGCGGCTGCAGAGTAGGGCCGCGGCAGCTGCAGGGCGGGACCGCTTCAGCGGCAGTCGCAGGGTGGGGCCGCGTCAGCGGCAGGTCGGGGTCGCGGCAGCTGCAGGGCGGGGCCGCATCAGCGGCAGGTCGGGGCCGTGGCAGCGGCAGGTCGGGGCCGCATCAGCGGCAGGTCGGGGCCGTGGTAGCGGCAGGTCGGGGCCGTTGCAGCTGCAGGGCGGGGCCGCATCAGCGGCAGGTCGGAGCCGAGGCAGCAGAGGGCCGCTCGCGGCTGACAGCGCGCTGGGCTGCTACAGGCCGCGCGCGGGTTGCGTGAGGGAGTAGCGGGCCACGCGCGGCTTGGCGCGGGCTGCTGCGGGCCGCGCGCGGGCCGCTCGAGGCAGTAGCGGGCCGCGCGCGGCTCGGCGCGGGCGGCGCAGGCTTGGCGCAGGCTGCGCGCGGCAGCAGCAGGCTGCGCGCGGCTCGGCGCGGGCTGCGCGGGCTCGGCGCGGGCTGCGCGCGGCAGCAGCGGGCTGCGCGCGGCTCGGCGCGGGCTGCGCGGGCTCGGTGCGGGCAGCGCGCGGCTCGGCGCGGGCTGCGCGGGCTCGGTGCGGGCAGCGCGCGGCAGCAGCGGGCTGCGCGCGGCTCGGCGCGGGCTGCGCGGGCTCGGTGCGGGC
The DNA here is from genome assembly GCA_947470075.1 of Closterium sp. Yama58-4. NCBI lineage: Eukaryota > Viridiplantae > Streptophyta > Zygnematophyceae > Desmidiales > Closteriaceae > Closterium > Closterium sp. Yama58-4. The sequence goes on from CANIUD010000761.1 coordinate 26,179, forward strand.
AGCGCGCGGCAGCAGGGGGCCTGACGGGCCTGTAGGGGCGGTTCGCGGGCCTGAAGGGCCTGTAGAGGCGGCGACCGAGCCTAGGGCAGCAGGAGGCAGCGCTAGGGCTGCTGGACGGCGCGCGTAGTGCAGCACGTCACAAGGCAAGGCAAGGCAGGCAGGTACGTGGGGTAGCGCGGTAACCGCAGCGGTAGGTGGGCCCGAAAAAAAAAACGGTCCTACGGACCTTAGTGCTCTGAAACCATGTTAGAATCTAGCAGCAGGAATGAATGAACTAGCAGGATGCAGGAGTACAAGTAGTAAACCCTAATTGGGTTGTACCCCATATGGGCTACCCCACTACAGCCTAGACAATATGCAGCATATATAGTTTGACACCCAGCGCGTGCGCGGGTTGAGTGCTGCCAGGAAGTCATCACCCTCGTCCAACTGGTGTGGTGGGGAGGAGGGAAGTAGAGGAGGAGGGGGGTGGGAGGATGGAAGGAGTAAGAGGCAGACAGGGAGGGTTGAAGACAACAGCATACGGTCCGCATGTTGGCGTCTCCCACTGCCGCCACCTCCCAGCGCGTGCGCGGGTTGAGTGCCGCCGGGAAGTCGTCGTCCTCATCCAGCTGGGGGGTTGGGGGAGGGAAGTGGATGGGAGGAGTAAAGGGCAGAGAGAGATGGTTGAAAACACCAGCATACAGTCCGCATGTTGCAGTCGCCCTCGTCCAACTGGTGGGTGAGGGAAGGGAAAGGGATGGGAGGAGTGAAGGGCAGAGAGAGATGGTTGAAAACACCAGCATACGGTCCGCATGTTGCTGTCGCCCTCGTCCACCTGGGGAGTGACTTTTGAGTCGACTCAAAAGTCAGCAATGTTGCTTCGTTAGGACTGTGGAATGTGTTAGGAGGAGCGTACTTTTGAGTCGACTCAAAAGTAAAGGGCAGAGAGAGATGGTTGAAAACACCAGCATACGGTCTGCATGTTGCTGTCGCCCTCGTCCAACTGAGGATTGAGGTGGGGAGTGAAGGGCAGAGAGGGAGGGCTTAACCCAACGACATGCGGTCTGCATGTTGCTGTCCACCGCTGCTGCCTCCTGGCAGCGCGTGCGCGGGTTGAGTGGCGCCAGGAAGTCACCGCCCTCGTCCAACTGGGGAGGGAAGAGGGTGGGGAAGTAAAGGGCAGATAGGGAGGGTTACAACCGACAGCATACGGTGTGAATGTTGCTGTCTCCCACCGCCACCTCCTCCCAGCGCATGCGCGGGTTGAACGCCGCCAGGAAGTCATCACCCTCGTCCAACTGGTAAGGTTGGGGAGGGAGGATATGTAAGAGACAGAGGAAAGGGAAGAGGGGAAGAATATAGTGGTGCAAGGAAGCCATAGGGCTCGTTCAGCTGGGGGACGCACGGAGGTGGGAGTGAAGGGAGAGAGAGGGTGCAGAGTGAAGTCGGCACCGCACATTCTTCTTTCTGATTGCCCATCACCTCCCCACCTCGTTCCGAACCACACCAAAAGCGCACCTTCTTCTTGGTGATGAGGTAATCCATCTCCACGAGGGTGAGAGGCATGAGCTCATCGATTCATGTCACACCGCACACCTTCACCACAAAACAGTGAAGAAAAACAGTAGAAGCTAGTCGAAAATACTGGAATAGTGAGGTACATAAGCCAAGAAAGCAGCTTGGTGGGGAGAGGCGGCGAAGGAATAGAAGTGAAGGAAGGAGAGGTATGAACGACCTGCACACTTGGAAAAAAAAAATATGTAGCTGCACACATATTAAACTGCAGGACTCATCCAAATTTGTTGCCACATGGGGTTGGTTGCAGCACATGCTGCACAGTGGGAGGGAGGGATCGCACAGCACATGTACACCCTGGCTTAGGTCCAGCCCAAGCCCACTAAATGCCTTGAACGATGGAGAGAATGAACTGTTTCAGTGCGGGCACGGTGAGCCCACGTCTGAGCATGCCCTGCACGGTGGGGAAGCGTGGGTCGTCCCAGCCGGTGACACGGCCGTTGTCCACGAACCACGCGAGCTTGCGCTTGGACAGCAGCGTGTAGACGAAGTTGAGTCGCGAGAAGTCCCACACCTCCACCCGCCGCAGTCCCATGTCCTGGCATTGGTGCATTGCACAAGAGGAAGTAATATGGATCAAGGAGTGTCCTAAGGGAAGAGGGGTGCCGTGCAATCGGAAAGCAGGTGGAGCTGGCGGGAGAGCATATTGGTATGGCAGCGTATGCACGCATGGAGCTTTGAAAAGGAACATCCCTTCACATGTCAAAGACCAAGACCATGCCATTGAGATGAAGGCGGAAAGAAGGGTGGGAGGAGGAAGGGTTCCAACGAGCTTTGCTAGAAAGACCAGAGTTCAGATGATGGAGATCTTTCCAGATGCTGGATAACAAGCACACCGATTATAAAACATAGAAATCCACATGCAGGATCAATGCCACTCCTTGCTTCTCATTGCCACTCGCCACCGCTCATTACCTCCTCCCACCCCTCCCCTCCCCACCGCTCATTACCTCCTCCCACCCCTCCCCACCACTCTACACACCTCCAGCACGCGGTAGTACTCCTCGTTACGGTCGTGGTATTCACTGGAGCGTAGAGCGTGGGTGACGCCCTCTATGCTGTCCACACAGGGGCATGCAAAGTCATAGGTGGGGTATGCCTTGTACTTGGTGCCCGTGCGCAGATGGGGCAGACTTGACGTGTCCTTCTGAAATACACTGGATCGCGCAGGGTCTTGTTCACTGCCGGGGGAGATGGGAGAGATAGGCGGAAGGGAATAGGAGGAAGAGCAGGAAGAGAGAGAAGAGGAGAGACGGGAAGAGGAAGAAGATTGAGGGAGTGAGTGACGCTGGAGTTGACTCAGAATCGACCAGATTCCCAATGGTGTCCACATTTAATCGTGAAGCACGTGCAGGCTCTGGAAAGCGAGTGGGTGTCGGCGAATCTCCACCATTGGATCGACCTGATCTTCGGATACAAGCAGCGAGGCATGGTGCTGCTACTGCTCTCTCTTATTGACTCCCCCATAGCCCAGTCATCAGATCATATTCTATGCCCTTGCTTTAGTTTTGAGGCACCTCAAAAGTAGCTCGGTCATCAGATCATATGCCATGCCTTGCTCTATTTGCTGTGGCTATCTCTGCTATCCTCTCACTCGCATCCCTTTAGAAAGGTGAGCGTCTTCTGTTTCATCTCCTCACGTATGAGGCCGCAGCGGACCTCGACTCACTTAGCAGCTTGAGGTAATTAACTGTTTCACTCTGCTCCCTCACGAGGTGACTTAAGAGTCGACTCAAAATTGACCTCGACTCACTTGGCAGCTTGTGGTAATAAGCTGTTTCACTATGCTCTCTCACTTGGTAGCTTGTGGTAATCAACTGTTTCACTATGCTCTCCCACTCCATCACTCTCTCATTCACTCCGTCCCCCACTAACCCACCAGGCAGCAGAGGAAGCTGACAACCTGTTCCATCCCTTCACCTATGAAGGCGCAGTGAATTTGGACTCGCTCAGCAGCTTGTTTGGTGTGCTCAGTAGTTTTGCATCCTCACTCTCTCTCACTCCAATCCCTCCCTCGCTAAATGCCAGGCAGCAGAGGAAGCTGACAACCTGTTCCATCCCCTCACCTATGAGGGCGCAGCGGACCTTGACTCCCTCAGCAGCTTGGTGGTGAGGAGAGGCTTCGATACTCAGGTGTGCTGTGGGAAAGCAGCTCTGATGTTGAGTGAAACGATCCTGTTTTGGGGCACCTTGTAAATAGGTCAATACAAGTTAAGTCGACTGGAAACTCGTCTCATTTAACATAGATTAGCTGATACAGGTGCCACTTCAGACCATATGCCATTTTTCTGCAATCCCTGCTGAACTTACTCAGCCATGTTCCCTCTTTCTCCTCCGCCTTCCCCTCCATCCTCCCTCCTATTCTGCTTTTCCCTGAATGCCCTTGTCAGATCAACGAGTTTGGTCAAACGCCAAGGCAGCTGTTCGTCCATCCCCACCCGCAGCGCTCCCCACGCCCCACACCCAGCGTTGAGTCACTGCCATCCTGTGACCCCTCCACCTATGTCCACCTCCTCATGCGCCTCCTGATGCTGCTGCTGCTGTCCCCTCAACTACCGCTGCAGCTTCTGTGCCTGCTGCGGCTGCTGCTGATGTTTCTAGCAACACTCGTGATGCAAGTGCTAGCCATCTGTCTTCTCGTGCTTCTGGTGCTCCTACCAGCACTGGTGCTGCTCTGGTCAGCAGTGGGTCTGATGCAGCTCTTGCTGCTGATGCTCTCAGTGATGCGGCCGCTTCCACTGATACTGGATGGTCTGCGGATAATGCAGCAGCACCAGCAGCAGCAGCAGCAGCATCAGCCAGTGGTGTGCCAGCAGGAGAGGATTCAGCAGCATCTGGTGTTGCTGTGCCAAGAGCAGGTCCAGGGGCAGTAGATGCAGCTGGTGCGAGCTTCGAACCAGCTGAAACAGCCGCAACAGCAAGAGCAGCAGCAACAACAGAACAAACCGCACTGGGAGAAGCAGCATCACTAGAGCCAGCACCACCAGCACCAGCGGCTGATATTACCAGTGCAATGCGCCAGGTCAGCGCCACGTCAGACAGCACAGCTGGCGAGGCTGAGGGCAGAAGCAGCGACGTAGGTGGCATGACAATTAGTGGCAATATGGCAGAGGAAGAAGAGACGAGGAGGCTGAAGGCGCTGCCGGGGGCGGTGGGGCTGGGAAGCTTCAACGCCATGCGAGCAGCGCAGGGCAAGGATGCTTTGAGTGCCGCAGGTGGAAGGTAATCAACTGTTTCACTATGCTCTCCCACTCCATCACTCTCTCATTCACTCCGTCCCCCACTAACCCACCAGGCAGCAGAGGAAGCTGACAACCTGTTCCATCCCTTCACCTATGAAGGCGCAGTGAATTTGGACTCGCTCAGCAGCTTGTTTGGTGTGCTCAGTAGTTTTGCATCCTCACTCTCTCTCACTCCAATCCCTCCCTCGCTAAATGCCAGGCAGCAGAGGAAGCTGACAACCTGTTCCATCCCCTCACCTATGAGGGCGCAGCGGACCTTGACTCCCTCAGCAGCTTGGTGGTGAGGAGAGGCTTCGAGACTCAGGTGTGCTGTGGGAAAGCAGCTCTGATGTTGAGTGAAACGATCCTGTTTTGGGGCACCTTGTAAATAGGTCAATACAAGTTAAGTCGACTGGAAACTCGTCTCATTTAACATAGATTAGCTGATACAGGTGCCACTTCAGACCATATGCCATTTTTCTGCAATCCCTGCTGAACTTACTCAGCCATGTTCCCTCTTTCTCCTCCGCCTTCCCCTCCATCCTCCCTCCTATTCTGCTTTTCCCTGAATGCCCTTGTCAGATCAACGAGTTTGGTCAAACGCCAAGGCAGCTGTTCGTCCATCCCCACCCGCAGCGCTCCCCACGCCCCACACCCAGCGTTGAGTCACTGCCATCCTGTGACCCCTCCACCTATGTCCACCTCCTCATGCGCCTCCTGATGCTGCTGCTGCTGTCCCCTCAACTGCCGCTGCAGCTTCTGTGCCTGCTGCGGCTGCTGCTGATGTTTCTAGCAACACTCGTGATGCAAGTGCTAGCCATCTGTCTTCTCGTGCTTCTGGTGCTCCTACCAGCACTGGTGCTGCTCTGGTCAGCAGTGGGTCTGATGCAGCTCTTGCTGCTGATGCTCTCAGTGATGCGGCCGCTTCCACTGATACTGGATGGTCTGCGGATAATGCAGCAGCACCAGCAGCAGCAGCAGCAGCATCAGCCAGTGGTGTGCCAGCAGGAGAGGATTCAGCAGCATCTGGTGTTGCTGTGCCAAGAGCAGGTCCAGGGGCAGTAGATGCAGCTGGTGCGAGCTTCGAACCAGCTGAAACAGCCGCAACAGCAAGAGCAGCAGCAACAACAGAACAAACCGCACTGGGAGAAGCAGCATCACTAGAGCCAGCACCACCAGCACCAGCGGCTGATATTACCAGTGCAATGCGCCAGGTCAGCGCCACGTCAGACAGCACAGCTGGCGAGGCTGAGGGCAGAAGCAGCGACGTAGGTGGCATGACAATTAGTGGCAATATGGCAGAGGAAGACGAGACGAGGAGGCTGAAGGCGCTGCCGGGGGCGGTGGGGCTGGGAAGCTTCAACGCCATGCGAGCAGCGCAGGGCAAGGATGCTTTGAGTGCCGCAGGTGCTGCACTCAGTGCAGTGAGTGTTGTGAGTGCGGTTAGTGCTGTGGACACCATTGGAGGGGTGAGGTCCACACCAGTGGTGGCAAGAGCAGCAGCGGTGAGAGAGGAAGAGGAGATGACGGCACTGAGGGAATGGCTGGACGAGGCTGGTGTGGGGCGTGGGGGGGAAGAGCCGCCTGCCTGCTCGCCCCCCTTCTCCCCCACTGCGCCCTTCCCTGCCTTCCAGCCGTCACCTGCAGTGGATTCTTGCTCCGGTGGTAGTAGCACGGGGAAGAGCGAAGGGAGTGGCAAGGGCAGCAGCCACGGGGGCAGCAGGGGAAGCAGCAGAGTGAACGGCAAGGCGAGCGGAGCAGATGGTGGTATAGGCAGCAGCGGTGAGATGAGCAGCTTCAACAGCGGCAGTGGCAGCGGGAGGAGGAGGGCGAGAGTACGGCGAGTGAAGGCACATCGGGGGCCGGTGGTTACGGTAGCGCTGGCAGAGCATGCAGAGTCACACGGTTGCTGCTCACCACTGCGAGCGCTGATGGCATGGTGAAGGTGAGGGGCGCTCTTCGTGTGTAGGTGGTGTGAGGTGTGTGTAAGTTACATCGCGGCCCGATGGTGGCAGTGGCGCTGGTAGAGCATGCAGAGTCACGCGACCTATTGCTCACCACTGCAGGCGCGCTGATGGCATGGTGAAGGTGAAGGGGAGGTGATAGGCCTGTTGTTGGTATGATGATTCTTAAGAGCAGCTCCAGTACTGCAGAGCATGCAGAATCGCACGACTTGCTGCTCACCTCTGTAGGCGCTGATGGTATGGTGAATGTGAGGAGGCGATGATGGCATGGTGATTGTGAGTGAGACCGTGAAGGGGGGATGATGGCATGGTGAAGGTGAGGGGCGCTCTTGGTGTGTAGGTGGTGTGTGTGAGGAGGGTGAAGGCGCATCGCAGCCCGGTGGTGGCAGTGGCGCTGGCAGAGCATGCAGAGTCGCATGACCTGCTGCTTACCACAGCGGGGGCTGATGGCATGGTGAAGGTGAGGGGGAGCGCCCATGGCGTACAGTGAGGGGGGCTCTTGGCGTGTCGTGTTGGTGGTGTGGAAAGGGTTGGTGGTAGAGGCTGATGGCATGGTGAAGGTGAGGGTACTCATGGCCTGTGGCTGCTGTCGCTAACACTCAAAAGCAGCTTCACTATGGCAGAACATGCAGAGTCAGACGACGTGCTGCTCACCACTGCAAGGTGCTGATCCCATGTGAAGTGAGCTCGGGTTGATTGCTCTGCACTTTCTAGAGCCCCCCTTTCCCAACTTCTTTCCTATCCTTGGATCCTCCTTCCGTGTAATCCGCCCTCCACCAATCAGGTCTTCTCTCCCATCCCCCCCTCCTAACATCTTCCTCCGATTCTCTCTCCCCGCAATCCGCCTCCACCAATCAGGTCTTCTCGGTGGAGTCGCAACAGCAGCTGAGGTCAGCGCGAGTTGGCAGCCTCCCATTGGCCAGCATGGCGTTGCTGCCGCCCCTTCCCTCCCACTGCTACCCAGTTGAGATTCTTCCCACTTGTAACACTTCCCTCCTTTTGCCCCTTTTTGAAGGGTACGTCAATACTACTCCCACTGCTCTCTCTCCGCATATTCCTTCTTGAGCATGCTTCTGGGTATGCTCCTCCCATCCGTCCCTGTCCTAAATGATTCCACACCTCTCTTCTCCCCATGCTGCTTTTCCACGAGCCTTTCTCCTCCTCGGCTCCCCTTCGCTCTGCCTGTACCTTCTGCTGTCACCACTACCAGTCAGTGCTGCTGGGCTCCTCGGACGACCACGTGTGGCTCTACTCGCGCCTGACTTTGGCTGACCTGGCCCAGTACATGCCCTTCCCTCCTCTCCTTGCTCCGATGCCCTTGTTGCACCACCACCTCTCCCACACACCAGTCTGTGCTCTTGGGCTCATCAAACGACCACGTGTGGCTCTACTCGCCTGACTTTGGCCGATGCCTCTCCAAGGTACTCCTCCCTCCATGCTACGCTACGCTACCCATCTGCACACACTTGCACCCAATCACACACACACACGATGGCCTGGTGTCATCTGTGCAAGTAACCCTAAGAACGATGCTTGCTGTCTCTCTCCTCCCATTCCTTAACCCCCCCTGCTTCTTTCCCCTCCTCCCCTTCCCCCTTGTCCCTTTGCCGCCCCCACCCCTCCTCCTCATGCCCACCTATATGCCACATCAGATGCATGCACACGATGACACGATGTCATGCATTCAGGTCAGCCAATGGGGCGCTGACACGTGACTGGTCTCTGCATCATGGGACGGCAGTGTGAAGCAGTGGAGCATGGCGCACTCGCCCTTCCTCTCCACCTCACCTTTCTCCTCCTCCTCCTTCTCCTCCTCCTCGCCCCACTCCTATGCTGGCTCAGACACTTCAGGTCAGTCCATCCACAGTCATGCCGATTCCCATAGCGCGCCTAATCCCCTTCGCCTCCTTCGCCTCCTTCTCCTCCTCCTCCCCCCACTCCTATGCTGACTCCGACACTTCAGGTCAGTCCATACCGCTACATCTCCCCAAGATTCCACCTCTCTGTGATGGAACTCCATCAGATGAGGTTACTCTTAAGTCGACTCGACTTTTGAGTCAACTCAAAAGTCACTACGACTCCCCACGATTCCACCTTTCTGTGATGGGGATCCATCATATGACTAATTCGCGCCTGAACCGCTGCCCACTCCTTTGTCTTCCCTTCCTGTCTCCCTTATTGTGCCTTCCGTACACCTTCGTCCTCCTCCCTTCCCATCATTTACTCCCCACCACCAGTCCACCCCCCTCCTCTAGCGGAGCTCAATCAACACGACGCACCAATCACATCGCTCCAAGTGGCCATCCCTGCCACGTCAGCATGGCCCCTTGCTGACTCAGGGTCAGCCAATGGTGAGAGACTGTCAGCTCAGTGCAGAAACAAATCTAAGTGATGGCAACCGCGTTTGGGGTTGTAAGAACTTGCTTTTAAACATGGAATGCGTTCGCCATCACGTGGGCCTCGAAGGGTATTCAGTCACTCGGGCAGATGTTATCTGACTGACCTTAACTTGTGCTCTCAAACTCCTCCCTGGTATGCTTGCGTGTGCAGTGTGTTTGTCCTCATCTGCGTTTAATGACAATTTTTTTAAAACCATTTTGTGTGATTTTAAGTTGCTTGCTTCTTCAAAAATTGCTTTCTTCTTCACGCTTTCGCCCCTGAGGATTCCCCCCTCCTGTATCTCCGTCTACTCACTATGTCCAACGACCCTTCATTTCCATTTTCATCTCAAATTGGCTCAATGAGTCGATTTGAAATAGCTTACAAGTTAACTCCATTATCTCAACTCCATCCAGTCACTCTCCTTCGTACCCCCTGTCACCCCCCTCGCGTCTCTTTTGTTCCCTGAACCCATCTTTGACCCCTTGTCCGCACAATCTCCCCCCACCCTTCATAATCTTCTCTCCCATCCCTCCCCCCGCTCTCTCCGTTCTATGCACTGTGTTGCTGTGGGACATGCGAGCACCCCCCTCGGCATCTGTCCCCTGGAGCTGCCGCCTCTCCCCTCTCACCACCACGATCGCCATCATTATTCCCTCTCCCATTTTCACTCCCACAATGCTCCCTGCCCCTCCTTCAGGCGCCGTGTTGCTGTGGGACATGCGAGCGCCCCCCTCGGCATCTGTTCCCTGGAGGTGCCGCCTCTCCCCACTCACCACCGCCGCTTCAACGTTGCCACTAGCAGTGACAGGGCTGGTGTTCTCGTATGGGGGTTTGCAAGTCACTGCTGCTGACTCCACAGGGGGGCTCAGAGTGCTGGAGGTGAGGCTTTAGGGGCTTTAAGGCTCAGGGTGATAGTTTTTATGTTCTTAAAGCCCCTCAGAGTGACAGGGCTGTTATAGTCACAACAGGCTCCAATAGGCGTCAATGTGCCTAGAACCAAAGATTGAGTGCGCAGTCAGATTTCTGCACAGCGGCTTTAAACGTTCATAGCGATCTGGTCAGACCTCTAAATGACCTCATTCAACTTGGATCTGGAGCGTCGCCTACAATAGGCAATTTAGATCGCACGATTTCATCAAGAATTGACGACACAACGTCAGATTGAACGAACGGCACTATGGCAGCAACATAGTCTTAGGAACACAATTACGAACAGCTAGGAAGAGTTGCGAGTTGGGAATGACTCCCAGCTCCTACAAACCCCAAGAGCCGAGGTACAGTGATGTGGAACAGTGCCACACTGTCCCCAACCAATAAGGGTCTCGAAACTACCCTCCACAAGGGCCTACACCCATAGAAATGTTACACTACAAATTGTAATGTAACTATCTTCAATATCTTGAGGTGTACCCTTTTGGCCAGCTTCGAAATCACTTGAAGCTTGCAACCAAGGCTCGGGTTCTTCATCACAAACTCAACCTTGAGTTCTTGATGGGTCTGCTGCACACACCTGCGACACGCCGAACGTTCGACACAGGACAAAATAGAAACCGCGCACGGGACACACGACAAAATAGAAACCGCGCGCGAGACACAAATGACCGCATTAACACGCGGCTAGCGATAACTCGCTATTGACTCGACACACACACTCAACATCATGACCCATCATACACACACCATTATAAGCATGAAATATATATTTATTTCATGCACTCATACCACTCCATGCACACACGCATGCACACACACGCACACGGACAACAAGCCGAGTGCAAACCGTAGGGTTGCACCAACAAGGGCTACTGTTCTTAAAATGTAGCACAGCTCCTCACAGATGTTGACTCCTCAAAGAGTCTCACAGTGCTCGAAGGGCTTTAAGGGCCAGTCGTTTCTTACAGGGAAAATGCATTGTGCCACTGCTGCACCCCACCTACCCCATCATGCTTACAACGCAGTAAGCTTATCCTGTACTCATCCCATCCTCCCCCCTCCTCCTCTGCCACCTGGCTCTCAACATCAGATGCGCATGGGCGGTGCTGAGCTGGCGTCTCAGCACTGTCCAGGTGGCGGCCTCACGTGCTCCCAGCCTCTTGGCGATCAGTCCATTCTCGCTGGCAGGTGAGGAGAGGAGGGTGGCAGGTGAGGAGAGGAGGAAGTTGGACTAAGAAGCATCTTGGCATCGTGTCATAAGTTCCACGGTCTACAGGAGCTCTCACCAACCTATCTCACAGATTCCAAATGACATCACCTCATCTTCTTCTCTCCTCTCTCAGTTTTTGGGACCACTGTTAGGCCTCTTGCCTCGTCTTCCCTTCTCATTCCGGCATTCGGCCTCTTGCCCCATGGTCCATCCTATGCTCCTTTGAACACTCCCCCAATTTCCCACCTTCCCCTGCCCCTGCCTTCCTCCTCTCAGTGATTCGGGCGACATGATTGCATGGGCGTGGGCATCTGAGCTTGAGTCGCTTGACTCTCACTCCAATGGTGCCATGCACCACTATGCACGGAAACACGGAGGCTTCACTGGGAGTGTAGCTGCGAAGCAGCACGGTGTACAGTCTTCACCAAAAAGAGCTCAAGCCTTGAGCTTCTTTTCTGTGCCGATTAGTTCGTCTGGTGTGTCTTCTCTTGTTTCTGCAAGTGGTGTGAATAACTCGAGGGTGATAGTTGTGGGTTGTGAAGAGGGCTCTGCAAGCGTGGTAGCATAGCATGATATGGCCTGGCGGCATGTTACTACACATACCGTATCTTCCCTACCATTCCCGATATATACCGTAAGACATTGTGGGCGCACCACCTTTTACTACTGTCGGTTGTGAAGAGGGCTCGGCAAGCATGGTACGGTAGCATGAATTGGCTTGGAATCTGAGACATACATTTCTGTGTCAAAATAGTAGCACAGTCCTTAACATAGCAACCTATGGTTTAGCTAGGAGGCTTAGGTGAGGGGAGCTAGGCAAGAGAGATGGCACAAAGAGGGTTTGCACTATGAAGTGACAAGTACAAATATGGCAAGAACAATGGTGCACCACCAACAATGAAGCAATAGCTACACTACACCTGCGAATGATTATATGTAAACATATTTAAACATATGTAAATATATTTAGCAATATGTGAACATATTTTGACACGCCCCCTTAATTGTTTGCACGAGTAAGTGTACAAACGCCCCCTTACGGGGTACACCTTGCAGAGTGCACCGGAAGTAGCATGCGGTGGAAGGAGTAGGCGGCTAATGCTGCAGATGGACTCACACCACCCCCTCAACCTCCCCCCCACAGCAGCAACAGCAACAGCAGCAATGAGGAGAGAGAGGAGGAGACATGGCGGCAGTTGCTGCAGTTAAGACACCCTCCTCCCCCCCTTCCTCCCCCCACACCCCCACCAAAAATTGCTGCACGCGCAACAGGGAGAGGGAGGAGGCAGTTCGGAACGAAGCCGGATCTGACGCTGGCGCGCGTGTGGGGGTGCAGTTCATGTCCCCGAGCAGCAGCGCGGCGGGAAGCTTGCGCCGAAGGCTCGTTGGGGTCTCCACCTCGGCGTGTCGCCAGAGAGCAAGGGGTGGGAGGTGCTCGACCCGACTGCCAACAGTGTCGTCACAACGGTCGAAGCGATCTTCTACGAAAACCTGTCGATGGAGCGGTGGAAGGTAGAGTACGGGCCGGCGTCGACAAAGTCGCCATCTGCCCCACCGCCAGATTCCTCCTCGCCATTGCTTGCCGAAGTTGACGCGCCTGATGACGAGGACGTCGTCGAAGTCCCGCTCCCTCCTCCTGTTTAGCCCTCGTCGGCCGCCGGCGATGAGGGGAGCCTTGGTGCGTCGCGTGCAGCGCCGGCCGGTTACATCGCCGGTGGCCAACGTGACGCCGAGAAGGTCAGCAACGAGACGCTGCAGACGACAGGGGAGCCGTCGGCGTTGAAGCCGACTTCAGCGAAGCCGTCGGCAGAAATGCTACTTGCAGAGAAGCTGCTGGCAGAGGCGCCGAAGCAAACTGTAGAGGAGCCATCAGCAGAGGCGCCAGCTTCATAGGAGCCGGAGAAACAGATCCTGGGGGAGCCGTGGGTAGAAGAGCTGTCGACAGAGAAGCAGTCCGACGATGATTCGTCGAGCGACGACGTTGTGGAAGTCGTCGGTGCGGATGGCAGCGATGAAGGGGAGCTGTCGACAGGGGAGCAGTCCGTGGTAGAGGTCGCGGTCGAAAGGGAGAAACCGCGCCGTTCTACTCGCCCCAACATTGGCAAGCCGCCGGAGAAGCTGAGCTACCACGCTTGTCTGCCACCGACGGCCTACAGCACTCTGCTCGACGACGCAGAGGCCGACGTGCATCTGCCCGAACTCGACCCCGACATGCATGCTTACCCAGACATCGCCAACATGACGGTGAAGGAGGCCTTGGCGAGCTGGAAGGGCAAGGCGGTGAAAGCGGCCATGGACGAGGAGATCAAGAGTCTCATCTCCAACGGAACGTGGGAGCTGGTCGAGCGTCCGCGCGATGCCAACATCATGAGGAACCCCTGGGTGCTCACGACGAAGTACCACGTCGACGACACGGTCGCTCGCGAGAAGGCCTGCTTGGTGGTGAAAGGTTTCACGCAGGTTTACGGCACAGACTACGACGAGACGTATGCGCCGGTGGGGAGCTATGTAACTCTGCGAATTTTCCTCAGCATCGTAGCAGTCCTCGACCGGAACCTGATGCAGCTGCACATGAAAAATGCGTTTCTGCAGAGCAAGCTGGATCGCGTCCTCTACATGTACCAGCCCGACTACTCTTTTCAACGATGGAACTGGCCGAGTCTGCAAGCTGCTGAAGAGCTTGTACGGCCTGAAGCAGAGTCCGCTGCTGTGGTACTCGGCGCTCGACGCGGTGCTGACTGGCGCCAATTGGCAGAAGAGCCAGGTCGACGAGGCGCTGTACTTCAAGATCGGCGACGACGGAGTGGCGTGCTGGGTGCTCGTCTACGTCGACGATCTGCTCGCTGCAAGCAGCAGCACTGCGATGCTGAAGGAGCTGAAGGAGCTGCTGGAGGCTGCCTTCGAGCTGCCCCAAATCGGCCCGGTCAAGAAGTATCTCGGACTGGAAATCGTGCGCGACCGTCCTGCGAGGAAGCTGTGGCTTCACCAGCAAGTCTACGTCGACAGCTGTGCAGACGCTTCATCGATGAGGAGCAGACCGGGCGGGTTCCGAAGACGCCGGTCTCCGTCGACGCCTACGCAGAGCTGGTGTTCGACGACGAGGAGTTTCAGTCGCGCGAGGAAGCAGAGTACCGGCAGAAGGTCGGCTCACTGCAGTTCGCGGCCACCACGACGAGGCCCGACATTGCCTTCGCTTGCAGCAAGCTCGGATCCGGCCTGACTGTGCGGAGCGACAACCACTGGCGTGAGGTCGATCGCTGTCTGCACTACCTTGCTGAAACTCGTGACGCCGCTCTGGAGTTCGGCGGCGGACCCCGTAATCCCCCGTATATAGGATCCCCCCCCAGTTGTAGACCCTCGGGTCTATAATACGGCACCGGGTACTCTATTCGTATACATTTGAGTTATACCCTCCTAAATGGACCCTAACATTATAAGACCCCCCCCACATCCTAGACAAGTGCGGATTTCACAAAGATGCAAGTGAAAATGGTCAAATTCAGTGTTGATTAACAAAAATCGCACCCATGAACACACATGCACACCCACTTACCCCACTAATCCTGTCCCGCAACCCAAATCTCCACCTCGTCCCCATCATATCGCCCTTCTGCCCACCACTCATCGCCATCGTCCTCCCATCCCGCTCCACCCTCCACCTCCGCACCGCCTTCCTCCTCGCCCTCCTCATCCTCCTCATCGTCCTCCTCCTCCTCCCCCTCCTCCTCCTCCTCCTCCTCCTCCTCCTCCTCTTCCTCCTCCTCTTCCTCCTCCTCCTCCTCCTCCTCCTCGTCCTCGTCGTCCTCCTCCTCCTCCTCGTCCTCGTCCTCCTCCTCCTCCTCCTCCTCCTCCACCTCCTCCTCCTCCTCCTCCTCCTCCTCCTCCTCCTCGTCCTCCTCCTCCTCCTCCTCCTCCTCGTCCTCCTCCTCCTCAGTTGGAGAGGAGGAGGAGGCGCTGGTCTTGCTCGCAGGGGCGGCAGGATCAGGGTAGAAAGGGTTGGGGACGAGCTCGTCGAGCTCCTCCTCGCACACATCCTCCAGCACCTCCACCTCCCCCTTATCGCGGAGGTAAGCGAGGATCATTTGATCCTTGCTCCCGTCGACGGCGGTGGAGATGCCGCAGGTCACGAAGGACTTCTTGATGAGTTCTTCAGGCACTTCTGCCCATGCCTCCGCAATCCAGCAAAGGACCTTCTCTGGAGGAGGCTTCTTCAAATTCCCTGCAGAAAATGTCACGGGTATGGGCAGACGTGAGTCACCACACGGTGAAGGCACGCATTGATACAGGGATAGCTCTCATGCTCACCTGCAGGGGTGAAAGAATCAATCCCCTTATCCTGGAACCACGTGGAGTAGCGGTGGCGAACCCCGGCTTTGAAGCTGCGGTTCACCGAGACGTCCAGGGGTTGCACCAGCGAGGTGCAACCACCAGGGATCACCGCGTGTGTGAGCTTGAACACTGCTGGCGTGGTGTGCCCTCGGTAGGAGTTGAGGATGAGGGGCGCATCCTTGCGCTGCCCTTCCTCCTCGCGGTGCAGCTTCAGGACGAGAACCTTCGTTGTCCACTCCTGGACAAGGCTCTCGTCCATCCAGCCCTTTTCCTGGGCGCGCACGACAATGCCTGCACAAATAAAAAGAAACGTGAGCGGTTTTTTTCCTTGACCAGGCGACGGCAGAACACTCGGTAACTCGCAACTCACCGCGGGGGATGGGGATCTTCGGCAAGGTCTTCCGCTTGAAGACTACGAACGGAGGGAGCTTCAAGCGGTCACCGCCAGCATGACCGTGACGCGCTGCTTCTCGTACCCCGCGGTGCGCACGTGCACGGTCCGAGCGCCTTTCATCTCGAGGGTGCGCTCGGCAGGCATCTCAAGGAACAGGGGTGTCTGATCCGCATTCACAATCAGGTTGAGGTCGTATTCGTTGAGCACGCGCATCTGCCTCACAAATTCCCAGAAGGCCTGGCACTTCTCCTTGCAATCTGCATCACACGGGATAAGGGGGAGTCAGGCCAGGTGGATAGGTACCAGTTTACATCTGGAAAGATCGGGTAAGGCGTGAGGTACCTGTAGCGAGCTTCTGCCCGATCTTTGTCTTCACGCGCCGCGCCAGGGACCACCGCCTGCGGAACCGTTTTGTCCAACGGCTGGACGACGACCACTTCTTCTGGGGGTGGCGATGCTTCATGTAGGTCGCCGCCCAACTCTGGAGCAGACCGATGGAAATCGGCAGGCCTCTCCCACGGTGCAACAGGAACCTGCGATATACCGCAACCTCCATATCGGGGTGCTCGGGCTTTCGTCCCACACCAGTGAGACGTTGGCGACACCCTGCCGCTTTGGGCGAGCCGCTCCTTCATGCTGCGCCAATCGCGGATCTGCTTCGGCTGGACTTTGGCGAGCGTGGCCAAACCCCGGACGCTCATAGGGGGCTGCGCGTCAAGAAACTTGAGCCAGTAAAGCTTCTCCTTGACGGTGTAAGCTCTCCGATACTTCTCCGTTTGTCGGCGCCTTGTCTCCGGCGTCTCTGCGTCGTGCTCCCGCTTCTTCTGTCCCCGCGGTCGGCTTGTTACAGGGAACACGGGAACCTTCACCTGCGGAAGCGGACCGCGTGGGCTCCCGCTGGGCTCCTTATCTGTCGCCTCGCTGCTAGAGGCACTTGGCGTAGGCACGACGGGCCTGGGCGACGACCTAGGAACAGGAGGGTTCGGCACCTTCTTGCGGCGCTTGCGTCGAGCACCGGCCGTCCCAGTATCTGGTGAGGGTACCATGGCGGCTAAGGTGGAGCTAAAGTGGCTGCTAGCTTCGAGGCGAAATGGAACATGCAGCCATCTTCTACGAGGCAGCCAGCCGAGCACAGTATGGGGAATGAATCAGGAGGGGGAAGTGAAGAAACCCCGATGAACAAGGACATGCCTGAATACAGTGGGGGTGTCTGGAAGATCCCGCCCTTTCTAGGACCGTGCAGCCCGCACGAAGCGTGCATGGGGTGTGAAGGCCGAGGCCATCAAATGGTGCCCTGAGCTGTTGTTTGGACACCAAGTGGTGTAGGTGGCCATGAGAGGAGACTCCCACATAGGGTTCGTGATGACGTGGGTTCGGCCCGTGTGGAGACCAAATTGAGTATATTTGGCAAGAGCTAAAAACGGAGAACTTCCAAATCACTACTTTGAGCTGAAAAACTACATTTTTATATATGTCAAAATGAACAGACCCGGGTCTTCTAAAAAATACACCATGTAATTATACCCCCCAGCCTATTTAGGGGTGATTATCATAAGACCCTAGGGTCTTATATACGGGGGATTACGGTAGAGGCCAAGTGTGGAGGAGGCGGCTAATGCTGCAGATGGATTCACACCACCCTCTCAACCTCCCCCCCACAGCAGCAACAGCAACAGCAGCAATGAGGAGAGAGAGGAGGAGACATGGCGGCAATTGCTGCAGTTAAGACACCCTCCTCCCCCCCTTCCTCCCCCCACACCCCCACCAAAAATTGCTGCACGCGCAACAGGGAGAGGGAGGAGGCTGTTCGGAACGAAGCCGGATCTGACGCTGGCGCGCGTGTGGGGGTGCATTTCATGGTCCCCGAGCAGCAGCGCGGCGGGAAGCTGCCAACTGGGTCGTCACAACGGTCCAAGCGATCTTCTACGAAAACCTGTCGATGGAGCGGTGGAAGGTAGAGTACGGGCCGGCGTCGACAAAGACGCCATCCGCCCCACCGCCAGATTCAACCTCGCCATTGCTTGCCAAAGTTGACGCACCTAATGACGAGGACGTCGTCGAAGTCCCGCTCCCTCCTCCTGTTGTGCCCTCGTCGGCCGCCGGCGATGAGGGGAGCCTTGGTGCGTCGCCTGCGGCACCGGCCGGTTACATCGCCGGTGGCCAACGTGACGCTGAGAAGGTCAGCAACGGGACGTGGCAGACGACAGGGGAGCCGTCGGCGTCGAAGCCGACTTCAGCAAAGCCGTCGGCAGAAGTGCTACTTGCAGAGAAGCTGCTGGCAGAGACGCCGAAGCAGACTGTAGAGGAGCCATCACCAGAGGCGCCAGCTTCAGGGGAGCCAGAGAAACAGGTCCTGGGGGAGCCGTGGGTAGAAGAGTTGCCGACAGAGAAGCAGTCTGACGATGATTCGTCGAGCGACGACGTTGTGGAAGTCGTCGGTGCGGATGGCAGCGATGAAGGGGAGCTGTCGACAGGGGAGCAGTCCATGGTTGAGGTCACGGTCGAAAGGGAGAAACCGCGCCGTTCTACCCGCCCCAACATTGGCAAGCTGCCGGAGAAGCTGAGCTACCACGCTTGTCTGCCACCGACGGCCTACAGCACTCTGCTCGACGACGCAGAGGCCGACGTGCATCTGCCCAAACTCGACCCCGACATGCATGCTTACCCAGACATCGCCAACATGACGGTGAAGGAGGCCTTGGCGAGCTGGAAGGGCGAGGCGGTGAAAGCGGCCATGGACGAGGAGATCAAGAGTCTCATCTCCAACGGAACGTGGGAGCTGGTCGAGCGTCCGCGCGGTGTCAACATCATCAGGAACCCCTGGGTGCTCACGATGAAGTACCACATCGACGACACGGTCGCTCGCGAGAAGGCCTGCTTGGTGGTGAAAGGTTTCACGCAGGTCTACGGCGCAGATTACGACGAGACGTATGCGCCGGTGGGGAGCTACGTAACTCTGCGGATCTTCCTCAGCATCGTAGCAGTCCTCGACCTGAACCTGATGCAGCTGCACATGAAAAATGCGTTTCTGCAGAGCAAGCTGGATCGCGTCCTCTACATGTACCAGCCCGACTACTCTTTTCAACGATGGAACTGGCCGAGTCTGCAAGCTGCTGAAGAGCTTGTACGGCCTGAAGCAGAGTCCGCTGCTGTGGTACTCGGCGCTCGACGCGGTGCTGACTGGCGCCAACTGGCAGAAGAGCCAGGTCGACGAGGCGCTGTACTTCAAGATCGGCGACGACGGAGTGGCGTGCTGGGTGCTCGTCTACGTCGACGATCTGCTCGCTGCAAGCAGCAGCACTGCGATGCTGAAGGAGCTGAAGGAGCTGCTGGAGGCTGCCTTCGAGCTGCCCCAAATCGGCCCGGTCAAGAAGTATCTCGGACTGGAAATCGTGCGCGACCGTCCTGCGAGGAAGCTGTGGCTTCACCAGCAAGTCTACGTCGACAAGCTGCGCAGACGCTTCATCGACGAGGAGCAGACCGGGCGGGTTCCAAAGACGCTGGTCTCCGTCGACGCCTACGCATAGCTGGTGTTCGACGACGAGGAGTTTTAGTCGCGCGAGGAAGCAGAGTACCGGCAGAAGGTCGGCTCGCTGCAGTTCGCGGCCACCACGACGAGGCCCGACATTGCCTTCGCTTGCAGCAAGCTCGGATCCGGCCTGACTGTGCGGAGCGACAACCACTGGCGTGAGGTCGATCGCTGTCTGCACTACCTTGCTGAAACTCGTGACGCCGCTCTGGAGTTCGGCGGCGGACCAGAGTCGCTGGTCGGCTATGCATATGCAGACGACGCTGGCGACAAGCAGAATCGGAGCGGCTACATTTTCATCTTCGGAGGAGCCGCAGTTTCGTGGTCGAGCCAGCGCATCAAGTGCGCAACGCTTTCATCGTCCGAATCAGAGTACGTCGCGGCCACCGAAGCCGGCAAGGAGGCTCGCCGTCTGCGCTTCCTCCTTGCAGAATTCCGCCTGCTCGACCCAAGGAAGCCGAGTATTCTGCACGTGGACAACCAGTCGGCGATCAAAGTCGCAGAGGGCTTGGGGCTCAAGGGCAACCTCAAGCACATGGAGCGACGCTACGCATGGCTGCAGCAGATGGTGAAGCGCGGGAAAATTGCTCTGCAGTACAGCCGGCAACCTCCGAGCAGCCGGCGGATTTTCTGACGAAGGCGCTGCATTTTCCGGCTTTCAACCGGTGCTCCGTCGCAATCGGCCAAGTGCGTCTGGCCGACGTGGGCGACGGGGATGACGAGGTGCAGCAGTAGGTGCCGTGCCCTTCTGCACGGCTGGTGCGGTGATCTACGTGCTATGCGTTGGGTGCACGTAGAAGAAATATTCTCCTTGTATTCTATCCCTCTGGGTTCTGGGTGGACCTTGTGTGTGGGGTGCCCAAGCGTGAGCGCGGCAGGGGAGTGTCGAAGAGAAAGGCCCCACCCTCGCTTGGGCGCAGCCGATCTCGCGACCGCCTACGAGAAGTTCGCGACGGATTGGTCGACGAAATGGGCTTCTGCAGTTCGACGGAAGTTGCGGTCGAGCAGGCTCTGCTCGACAGAATCTGGTCGACGAGCTCTGCGCGACAGTCTCCTGTCAAAGAGTGCTGGTCAAAGAACTCTGGTCGAAGAGTTCTGGTCGAGAAGCTCTGCGCGGCAAACGCTGTTCGACCGAGCAGAGTCGAGCTGATCGACCGAAGTTGCAGAGTTGTGCGAAACTCTGCGGAGGCGTGCGAACTTTCGCCCAGGAGATTTTGGCGAAGTTCTACCTGCGCAATGTGCCTGACGGTGAAACCGCCAACCTGCACCTACTTGGTAGGTGCGCACATCTGCGCAGATAGACAACCTGCGACCGTAGAAAGTTACCTGCGATTGCAGATAGTCACCTGCGACTGCAGTGCTGGCAGACAGCGCGTAGTGCAACGCTGGCAGACTACTCTGCTGCAGCGTTGGCAAGCCGCTCTTCTGCTGCGCTGGCAGAGTTCGCCCTTGCTAGGTGTTGCATGCCCTTCTGGTCCTTGTGTTCTGCATGCCTCAGTTGTACTCTATTCTTTTCCTATCAACTTTTGGAATGCAAGTTGTTCCTTTCAACTTTCCTTAGTGGAATTCTTGCCAAACTTCTTTGTGAACACAACAAGCAGTAAGAACGCTAGCAGAGCGCTACGATCACTCGCACAACCCCGTGCCCTCCTCCGTAGTCCACTCGTGTTGTGTAGTGACTCTCCGCAACGACGAGCTTCGCGCGGTGCGGTCTTGGTTCTTTCCGTGCCTGGCAAAGATTGGGGGGCGGCATCGCTGATTGCGGTGAGCGCTGTCCCACGCTGTCGTGCTGTGACGGTGTTTTTAATGAGATGATAATCGGCTCATCCATCTGTGCAGGTGCATTTGCTGGTGCTGGTGTTGGTGCGTTGACCGTAAATTGCTGCCATGCAGAGTCGCGTTCCGCCGTAAGTGTTGCGATTTCGAGCGTCGACTCCTCGAGTTGGCGCAAAAGTCCGTCAAGACGCTCCTGCGTCAACGTCGCACAATGGACGCGATCGAATGCAGACATGGCTCGGTTGTCGGGCTAGCTCAGCAAGAGCCTCAGTCTTGGCTAAGTGTGCTTACGAGAGAGCACACGAGCAGCAAGAATTGCACTATCGAATCAGAACAGTACATCAAGCGAAAGGAATGAGCGAAGATTATATAGCGAATCTAGCGTGGTAACGGTAACGTGAGAAATTAGGGTACGCTATGGGCCTAGCGCCGAGGTTGGGAAATGTCGAGGCGGAGGTCCGGAGCGCAGGTTACTAACCGAGTCGCGTCGTGAACAGTAGCAGGAACAGTGATCGATGCGAGCGTCGCAAGGGATAATGGTGCACTCTTGGGTACTGTTGGCAGGAACGATTGTATACGCGGTAAGCAGGGGCGCGAAGTAATCCTTGCGGTAGCACGTTTATTTGATGTTTGGGGTTCAAATAGGTTGCAGGAATAACACACACTTTCATCATGTTAGAAGAATAATCAGATCACACTGAGGGGGTAAATCAAAAGTGCATATTTTCGTATCAAATATCAAGAAGCACCTACTTTCCCGTTCGTTCTTGAGAGTAATGAATAATCTCTTAGGGCGGGTCAAATAATGCACGTATTTGTATTGAACCCTACCTAACCAGCTTTTGCTTTTATTTGATCGCTCTCGATCAAGTCAAATACTTCTTCAACCGCATTCGAACGTACCCTTTTGACCCGCCCTTACGGCAACTGTAGCAACTCATTTGTTCCAATCCCACCGCCATATGCGGTAGCCAATGAAGCTCCTGGGTACGCGATGAGGAAGAAAGATGGAGATTTGAGATGGCCTTATCCATCTGTGGGGATCGATTTTGAGCCCTTGATCCTCCCTCTCGAGATTTCAACGCGTCACAATTCTTCACACCGGGCAGCTCGAAAACTGCATTGTTATCACAGGTTCTAACACCGGGCAGACTGCAAATTGCATTATTGCACTTGAATTATCACCGGGGCTGGATAATTCACATTCAGCAGCCGCTCCTGGCGAATACTCTCGCGCATTTCACGGCAGCAGGCAGAAAGTGACGCCCTCGGCGTCGCGCTCCCGTTTTTCTTGGTCCATGAAAATGGACTCATCCTAACTATAAATCCTGCCGCTAACATGCTCTAAACCATCAGACTCAATCCATATTTTTTATCTCAGTTATCAATCTCTCCCAGCCCATTTCGTCCTCTCAGTTTCATACTTGCCTTTTCGATCTCAGATATCTTTCGCGTTGAACGCCATCATGGCTCGTGCCCTTCTCCCCGTCAGCATCGTGATCTTCCTTGCTGCAATTCTGGCGCTCTCTTTCGCCCAAGGTACGGCCCGTATATGCCATCGCGTATCCTAAGCCGAGGCCCTGCCATTGCGCCCTCACGAGTCGTGTTGCATATTTCCCTCCTCGTTTTTCCCTCCTCACTTTCGCCGCCAGCCCACGCGCTCCCACAGGCCACACTTAGTTCAACACGATTTCCACATCACTCGTTTTGTCCACATGCAGCCTGTGGCAGCTCAAGAGCGGCTCTGGGTCTTGACTGAAAAACGCTCGTCTGGCGCTTGCGTATTTATTTGCACGTGGCATCCTCTTCCTCTGCCTGACTCGTGTCTCATGCAGGGGGGAACTTCCTCTGCAAGAGCCACAAATTCAGGGGGGAAGTTTCCCCTTGGGAAGTCTTATCTCACCGTCCGCCAATCCCCTATCCACCACCCACTCCCTCCTGCCTGAAGCACACTACATTCAGTCTCCTCAACAAAGAAGTGATCACTCCCCTCAATCCGCCCACTCATCCCCATCTCACTCTCCCCAAGCCTCCTCCGCTTAACATTCTCTTTGCCCCTCACTCGTCTCACTCCCCTTAACCTGCCCCTACCAGCAACGAGCGCCGAGGCGGCAGGCGTCGTCACAGCAGAAAACGCGGCGAGTGCCATGCAGCCCAACGAAGTGCCGCGCGAGCAGCGCCACCGCAAGCTCGTTATGTTTCCAAACGGTGGTGAGATGATGGGAGCGAGTACGGACGAACCAAACGTAGAATGAGCGATCAAGTTCTCTGGCGGTCCCCCTCTGTGCATTCTAGCCGGGTTTCCAGAGTGCTCGTTTCTCTCCAAATGTCTGTTCTTTTCCTTGCGGATCGCCCCGTGCCGTGCCGTCCGGGATTGTGAAGCGACGGCCTTCATTTCTCTGCAGCAATGAGACACTACCCGCTTTGATAACGCATTTCTTCCGGAAAAGGCCGAAAATAATCACAACCCATGCTCCTCAAACCTCCTATTCTGCCTGCTTCCTCACTTGTCGGTCCCTACTACCACCACCCCAGGTATTTCTATCCCATGCTGGTCGGATATCATTCGAAAGACGCAAAACTGCAATGCCCAGAGCAATGACGCCCGACAGAAATGCGTTGACGCCCTGGCGCCGCTGCGTCGGGACTGCCTTGCTGGAGTGGTTTCCGCGAACCCCACTAACGACGGTCAAACGACGAATAACAACGGGGGCCGACAAGGCACAAGGGCGAATATGCACAGTTGGAACAACTAATTCTCTTCAACTTTGTGGATCTGCCTGGCCCGTGATCTACGCTAAGGGGAAAGGAGTAGTTTTGGAAGAAACATGAGTGAAGGAGAAGTGACGGGGGAGAAATGACTAGAAGAGGATTGACGGGTGGAAAAGGTGGGTTGGTACATGAAAGTGTGTATGCTTTGGTAGGGTATTGAAGCGTTTGTACTAGGCATTTGTGAACAACACAATTGAAATCTCTCGCTTCAACTTTGTGTTCAACTGTGATTGGTCGAAATTTTCTGGTGCTGGAATGAAACTCCCGTCAAAGTTCCGTTTTGGCAAGGTCAAAATTCATTCGTGAAAGGCCCGTCAAAGGCGAGTCAACGGGGATCAACGCAAGTCAACGGAGTCAACTCACCTCGCCGCCCTTTGACGTCAGCCGCCTCATGGACCTCTCCGAACACATCCTTCTTGACTGCCTCGCCTCCCAGGTGCGTGTGCAGGGGCTGGTAACGAGAGTCAACAGGAGTCAAAGCCAGTCAAAGGAAGTAAACGCAAGTCATGGTGACTGCCACCACTCCTTGGATTGCGTAGCCAGCTACGCACATGCCAAGTGCCGTGTGAATGAGTGAGTCCATGCGTTTAATGGCCGCCGGTGCACTGCCAAGCCCACCCTCATTCTACAGCTTTCTCTCTGCTGCCTGCCCGTACTCTTTCCTGACTGACCAATGGCCACACCAAGTAAAGGAGATCTCAGGCTGCCTGCTGTTCTGCCACCTTCCGAGCATTTACAAGCTGCCCAGGCTCTTTTTGGACACAAACAACTGCTTGTGCCCCTGTCCCGACCCTCCCCTTCAGGTTCGACCGCTGGTTTGTGATCACACAGCGGTGGCTCTACTTCCAGGTGACATCTGGTGCAGGTGACATCTGGTGCAGGTGACATCTGGTGCAGGTGACATCTCGTGCAGGTGACATCTGGTGCAGGTAGCATCTGGTGCTGGTTGCTGCTGTTCTCAACTTAACACCCCCCATCTCCACACTTCTTGTCAACTCCATGTCTGCTTATCTCCACCATTAGCCCCTCGGACCCTCCCACCCTCGGACCCTCCCATTCGTGCTTCCTCCTTTCAAGCCATTGTTCATCCCTCACCTCACTCCCACTCGTGAAGATCCTTCTCTTGCATATTTTTTCTGCCCCTCTCTGGCACCTTCCCTCCGGCCCCCATACTCCCCGTTCTCCTCTCCTCTCTATCTCCTCTCTCCCCTCTTCTTCACCCCTCTTCACTCTCGCCCCTCTCATCTCTCCCCTCTCCCCTCTCCTCTCTCTTCCTTTTCTTGGCAGCCCTTGCATCCATCCCTTTCCAATACTCCACCCCGCCCACTGCCCCCACTCCTCCCTGTTATCACCGCTCTCCCCCCTGTCCCATCTGCCGCCTCCTTGTCCCCTCCTTCCTCCTCCCCCTCCCCATTCTGACAGCCACTGCACGCCATCAACCGAGAGAATCCCCTATGAATTTTCCCGCTGCCCCTCCTCCTCTCTGTCCTCACCTCTCTCTGCACCTCTTACCTATCTTTCAGAT
Organism: Closterium sp. Yama58-4; assembly: GCA_947470075.1. Classification (NCBI taxonomy): domain Eukaryota; kingdom Viridiplantae; phylum Streptophyta; class Zygnematophyceae; order Desmidiales; family Closteriaceae; genus Closterium; species Closterium sp. Yama58-4. The sequence continues at coordinate 51,771 of CANIUD010000761.1, forward strand.
CTCCTTCCATCCCTCCTCCCTCTGTCAGGTCAGCCACTGCACGCCATCAGCAGTGAGAGCCCCCTTCGAATCTTTCTGCTGCCACTCCTCCCTGTTTTCCCCTCGTTTTGCCCTCTACTTCTGCCCCCCAAACCCCCTCCTCTGGCAGCTATTACATGATTACACGTGTTATGTGATGCTATCATTCGCATTCACGTCTGTCTGCCTCCCATCAAATGTTTGTGCATTGCATGCGTGGTGTGAGCGTGTGCAAGAATTTGTGATATGCGCGGTTTGGAATTTCTTAGTGTGTGTGAATGTTATTTGGCTTGAGCAGATATCTGAAGTGATTGCTCTGCTCGAGAGCTTTCCGACGAACCAAGAATCGTCGCGATCGGAGCAAGAACAAGAAAGTTACGGACATTGGAGTTCGTATGCTTTCTGTACTTTGGTTGCGGCGACTTTGGGAAGTTGTGAGAGTGACTCAATATGGGGTACAGACTTTTAAGGTTGGGACATTCGAACCCATCACTGTAGATTGCTGCCATGTGGTTGGGAGAAGCCAAACCAGGTTGGCAAGTGTGGCCAAGTGGGTTGAGGTGGATGGCATGAGTTGGGAAAGTGACAAATGTGAAAGTGGGGTTGCCTATGGAGAGGGGAATTGTGTGGCATGGGGTTTCCTTTGGTTGGGGACTCCTTGGGACCTTCCCTCTCGTCCTCCTCATCCCCTCCTACCTGGTTTAGTGCTACTCCAATTCTCTTGTGTGCAACTTGTGAGAACTTGAGTTAATTGTGATTGAGTTTAAAGTTTCTATGGCAGCATACCCCCTAGTGCGCCGAAAAGCATAACTCGAGATATACTCCATCTTTTGAGGTGATTCAAATTGGGAATTGTAGCCACGGTCTAGTGCTACAACACATTTGAGTTTGACGGAATTCTAACAGTTAGTTGTTCGTCGACGACGTTTCTTGTGAAATCGCGGTTTCTGTCCAGAATTCTAAGCCAACGATTTTGAGTTATTTCGGCACCTATTCTTCATAGACTCGATCCTTAATCTCTAACAAGTGGTATCAGAGCTGATTAAGGACTTTGTGGGGAGTCTACTGAAGTGTGAAGACCCTCCTAGACCCACCATGGCCTGTGGGCGTGCCTAAGTGGAGCTCTGGAGGTTGGGAGTGACTTCCGCTAAGGGGAAACTCTGCCGAAATTTCGTTGGTGCCGACACTTGTGGAAATTGTGTGGGACTTCGGTGTGGACAGCAAAAGGGGAGTTGAAACCTCTAATTGGGAGCAGAGGAAATGAGTGGAGAAGCAGCTGAGAAGAGGAGTGAGCCGCCACCATCCAAGATTGAGGCGTTGGATGGCTCCAACTACGAGGAATGGAGCGGGCGGATGAGGAGCGTCTTCAAGCGCTACAAGCTGCTGAAACTCGCGATGGGAGAAGAGAAGATGCCGGAGGAAGGAGATGCCCGCGACCGATGGATTGAGCGGAGCGCGGTGCTGTACGACCTGATTCTACAGTCCGTCAACAACGATATGTTCCAGCATATCAAGGATTTGGTGGAGCTGGACGACTCCGGACCGAAGGCGTGGAAGCTGCTACGCGACGTGGTACAACCCAACACGCTGCCGATGGTGATCGTATTGGAGAAGGAGCTGGCTGCCCTCTCCATGAAGCCGGGAGACGATGTGAAGCCGGTTCTAGACAAGATCAAGGATACTTACGCGAGGATGGCAGCGGCCGGCAGCAAGGTGTCGGAGATGCAGCAATGCACCAAGATCATCTCGGTGCTCGACAACTCATGGGACAACCTCATCCCCACCCTCAACGTTCAGCAGGACAAGTGGACGCCTGAGTGGCTGCGGCAGCAGATCCTGCAGGAGGACTTCCGCAGGCGCCATACGGGAGGTGGTGCTGCCAACAAAACTGCTGAGGGATATGGAGCTGCAGGAGGTAGTAGAGGAAGAGGGGGAGGGAGAGGCCGAGGCCGTGGGAGAGGCTTTGGCAGAGGAAGAGGCCGAGGTGACTACAACGAGGGGCATGGGAGCTCTGGTGGCAGGGGGAGCACCCGAATGGAGGGTGCGTGCTGGTACTGCAAGAAGGCTGGACACCCGTGGTTCAAGTGTTTCAGCCGGCCTGAGGGATGGGCACCTCCAGGCATGAAGCCGCCAAGTGGTGAACGCGCACGAGGTGGCGCTGTGCAAGGTTCAGGTGCACAAGGTGATGGTGCACAAGGTAAAGCTGACCCTGGGTTGTTCCTCATGGTTGAGGATCCGAAAGTGAGTGAGGATGATGTGGGTTCGGTTGGGAAGGTTGTGATGCACCCCCTCACTCACTGGGTGATAGATTCAGGTTGCACGAGTCACATGACTCCGCGGGCAGATTTGCTTGACGAGGTGAAACCCCCTGGGAAGATCAAGTTTGTGGCTGCCGCTTCAGGTGCTTTGCTCCCTGTGATTGGTGTTGGGAATGCCAAGGTGATGGGAGCCAATGGGGGACTTGTGGGACTTGGGAATGTCCTGCTAGTTGAAGGTTTATCCGCTAACCTCCTCTCTGTGCGCCGGCTGCAGAAAAGTAAGGCCAAAGTTACCTTCGGCCCAACCAGCTGCCGCGCGAAGCTTGGGAAGTTGCTGCTGTGGGATTTGGAGGAGAAGAGCAGCTGCATCAAGGACCTGTGGCAGCTGCCCATCATCCCTTGGAATGGGAAACCACCAGCAACGGCAAAGGCAGCGGCAGCGGCTAAGGCAACTGCGGGAGGAGAGGAGACTGCACCAACTGCTGGGGCCCTGGATGCAGTCAAGAAGGTGCAGCAGCCACAGCAACCACATGGTGAGGTGCTTGCTGGTGTGGATGCGACAGCTGCATGGGCGAAGGCTTCATCTGGGAGTGGTGAAGCCGATTAGGAAACGTGGCACGAGAGGTTGTGCCACATCAACATTCCGATGCTGCAGAAGTTGGTGAAGGATGGGAGCTTGAAGGGACTGGAGGTGAAGGGGGCAGCAACGGAGATTGGGAGCTGCCCTACGTGCCTTGAAACGAAGTTCACGAAGTTTCCCTTCAGCAGCAGCACGGGACCAGCCAAGGCACCGCATGCGCTTGTGCACATGGATGTGGTGGGTCCTACGAGGGCCCCTTCTCTCTCGGGCAGCCGCTACTTCTTGACCATTGTGGACGACCACACGCGTGCGGTGTGGGTCTACCCTCTCAAGACTAAGGGGGAGGTGGCAGCGGCTGTTCTCAAGGAGTGGATGCCGAGAGCACAAAGGGAGAGCGGACACAAGGTGAAGGTGATCCGCACCGACAATGGGGGAGAGTTCATTGGCGCTGATTTTGAGGCGGTGCTGAAGAAGAAGGGGATTCAGCATCAACTTACAGTGCCCTACAACCCGCAGCAGAACGGCGTGGCTGAGCGGTTCAATCGGTCCCTGCAGGTGCTCGCACTCTACTTGGGCGTGCAGGGTTGCCGGATCCGTTTTGGGTGACTGCACTAAGGCAGGTCGTCGTTGTGAAGAACAGGGTGCTGGCGACAGTGGGGGACAAGCAGTGGGTCCCCTACACCAAGTGGTATGGGAGTGCACCAGCAGTTAATATGTTGAGAGCTTATGGGTGCATGGTGGTGTTTCATGTGCCGAAGGAGAAGAGGGGAAAGCTGGAAGCTTCTGGGAGATGGGGTGTGCACTTGGGACTTGCTAAGGATCACAAGGGCTGGCTGATATGGGACTTGACCAGCCAGCAGCTGACTGTGTCAAGGGACGTGAAGTTCCTTGAGTCCTTGTACTACAAGGAGTGGAAGCAGCAGCAGCAGAAGCTTCCCAGAACACCGCTGATCATTGAGGCCGATGAGGTGCAGCGGCCTTCAAGGCAGGTGGAAGTCTCCGTGTCGGGGGAGGAGATCTCTGGGGTGACTGAGGATGGGGGAGAACCTGAGGTGGTGGAGCAGCAGCAGCAGCAGCAGCAGCAGCAACGTGCTCCACAAGGTGCCGCACATACGGCTGACCGTCCTAGGAGGGATGTGCGCCCTCCTAACCGACTGACCTATCCGAGTCTTGGCAAGCCAAATGTGGTACCTGCTGGGAATGTGGCTAAGCAGTGTGATGCGGATGAGATAGCCTATTGCTGTGGGGCTACATTCAGATGCTTTGGAGGATAGTGCCGTGTGAGAGAGGCTACAGTGGGGTGCTGCAGATTTGATAAAAATGGAGATGTTGGGAGTGGGATGTTGGAAGGAGATGTGCAAATGCCCTTGATTGGGAAATGCATGAATCTTGCTGGAATGAGTGTGCACCGAGGGTGCATGCTTGAGTTATGGCATGTGGATGATGGTTGGCAGCCAGAGGGGGAGTTTGTTATGTGATGCTATCATTCGCATTCACGTCTGTCTGCCTCTCATCAAATGTTTGTACATTGCATGCGTGGTGTGAGCGCGTGCAAGAATTTGTGATATGCGCGGTTTGGATTTTCTGAGTGTGTGTGAATGCTATTTGGCTTGAGCAGATATTTGAAGTGACTCCTCTGCTCAAGAGCTTTCCGACGAACCAAGAATCGCCGCGATCGGAGCAAGAACAAGAAAGTTACGGACATTGGAGTTCGTATGCTTTCTGTACTTTGGTTGCGGCGACTTTGGGAAGTTGTGAGAGTGACTCAATATGGGGTACAGACTTTTGGGGTTGGGACATTCGAACCCATCACTGTAGATTGCTGCCATGTGGTTGGGAGAAGCCAAACCAGGTTGGCAAGTGTGGCCAAGTGGGTTGAGGTGGATGGCATGAGTTGGGAAAGTGACAAATGTGAAAGTGGGGTTGCCTATGGAGAGGGGAATTGTGTGGCATGGGGTTTCCTTTGGTTGGGGACTCCTTGGGACCTTCCCTCTCGTCCTCCTCATCCCCTCCTACCTGGTTTAGTGCTACTCCAATTCTCTTGTGTGCAACTTGTGAGAACTTGTGAGTTAATTGTGATTGAGTTTATAGTTTCTATGGCAGCATACCCCCTAGTGCGCCGAAAAGCATAACTCGAGATATACTCCATCTTTTGAGGTGATTCAAATTGGGAATTGTAGCCACGGTCTAGAGCTACAACATACTCGAGTTTGACGGAATTCTAACAGTTAGTTGTTCGTCGACGGCGTTTCTTGTGAAATCGCGGTTTCTGTCCAGAATTCTAAGCCAACGATTTTGAGTTATTTCGGCACCTATTCTTCATAGACTCGATCCTTAATCTCTAACAACTCGCCATCAACAATGAGAGCCCTCTCTGGATCTTTCCCCTGCCTCTTCTCTCTGCTCTCACTTTGTTTTTCCCGTCTCCCGCTAATTCCTTCCCCCCGCCCCCACCCCCTCCTCTGACAGCCACTGCACGCCATCAGCAGTGAGACTTTCCTTCGAATCTTCCCGCTGCCCCTGCACTTCTCTTTATCAACTTTGCACCCCTCTTCCCTCTCTCCCTCTCCCCCGCCCCCACCCCCTCCTCTCACAGCCACTGCACGCCATCAGCAGTGAGTGTCCCCTCCGAATCTTCCCGCTGCCCCTCCTCTTCTCTGCTGCCCGCCGCCGCCACTCCCTGCGCCCCCACGGCCTCGAAATTTTCTTCTCCTGCCCGGACCAATCACAACGTTCCACCTCAGGAGGCTCAGGGGGAGGCGGCCTGGAGGGGGGAGGCGGCGCTGGTGGGAGAGGAGGGGAGCGGGGCGGGCGGGGAGAGTGGGGGAAGCGGGGGGGGTTGGGGAGAGTGGGGGGAGTGGGGGCGGAGGGCCGTTGGGGGATGGCAGCAGTGTGTTCTTTGTGTTTTGTTCCAAGGGTGAGAGAGACCGAGCTGCTGACCTGCTGCTGAAGCTGCTGGGAGTGAGTAGAAAGGGTGCTTACTTGTCTGTCCTCCCCTCTCTGTTTACGGATGTTTGCTTTTGAGTCGACTCAAAAGAGGGCCGTTGGGGGATGGCGGCAGTGTGTTCTTTGTGTTTGGTTCAAAAGTGGAGAGGGACCGAGCTGCTGACCTGCTGCTGAAGCTGGTGGGAGTGAGTGAAGCAAGGTGCATTTTCTGGCTATCTTCCCCTCTCTGTCTACGAATGTTCCATGCCCGTCTTGTCTTTTGCCCTCCTGTTTCCCAGTCTCCTGTTGCTCACTCTTCTTTCCCTCGTTCCCCAATTCCTAACTCTTCGGTTCTCACCCTGGGCACTTTTCACTATCCCATTTCTCACTCCCCATTTCTCACTCTCTCACACTCTCCCATTTCTCACTCTCCCATTTCTCACTCTCCCTTTTCTCACTCTTCCCATTTCTCACTCTCCCTTTTCTCACTCTCCCATTTCTCTCTCGCCCATTTTTCACTGTCCCATTTCTCACTCTCCCATGTCACTCAGGGTGTGTCCATCCCAGCAGCAGCAGCAACATCGCTGCTCGAGGCTCGCTTGCATGCACTGCAGGCCGTCACAGGGCTCTGGCAGGTGGGTTTTGAGGTGACTTTTGAGTCGACTTTTGAGTCGACTCAAAAGTCATCCCAGCAGCAGCAGCAGCATCGCTGCTAGAGGCTCGCTCACATGCACTGCAAACCGTCACAGGGCTGTGGCAGGTGGGGCAGTGTGGCAGGTGGGGCAGGGAAGTGGCTGTGACTGGTGGGGCAGTGGCAGGTGGGGCAGGGAAGTTGTTGTGACTGGTGGGCCAGTTGCAGGTGGGGCTGTGGCAGGTGGGGCAGGGAAGTGGCTGTGATTGGTGGGCCAGTGGCAGGTGGGGCTGTGGTAGGTGGGGCAGGGAAGTGGCTGTGACTGGTGGGCCAGTGGCAGGTGGGGCTGTGGTAGGTGGGCAGGGAAGTGGCTGTGACTGGTGGGCCAGTGGCAGGTGGGGCTGTGGTAGGTGGGGCAGGGAAGTGGCTGTGACTGGTGGGCCAGTGGCAGGTGGGGCTGTGGCAGGTGGGGCAGGGAAGTGGCTGTGACTGGTGGGCCAGTGGCAGGTGGGGCTGTGGTAGGTGGGGCAGGGAAGTGGCTGTGACTGGTGGGCCAGTGTGGAGGTCTGGTATATATATATACATATATATAAATATATATATATAAATATATATATATAATATATATTACCATGCTTAGTGCGCCACTCCTCTCATCTCCGCCATATCAACCCCCCTTTCCCTCCCCCACACACACGACACATGCATCGGGATGGGAGTGGGACCGAGTATTGAGAGGAACGTTGTTGTACCACTCGTTACAATCTTCCAAGTTCCAAGTTCCTACTCCGGGTCTCATATGATGTCGCCGATGCAAAGGTCGTTTCTTTGGGTCTCATATGCTCTCCACTGATCTTCAGGGCATCACATGCACTTAGGGCGTCTCCCACATCCGAGTTTCTTGGAAGACCAATGGTATTCTAGTAGTGTAGCCGAAATGCGTCCTATTGGTCGTCCAAAAATTTCGGATGACATGAACAGTACTCTTGAACCGAGCTGGGACATGCCCTCACTCACACACACCCACTGCCCCTACCTCCTGCACACACACCAGATGCCTCGGAACAAGAGTGAATCAAGGGCCCTGCCTTTGAGTGGACAAAAAACTAATCTCATACTCATCACCACCCCACCAACCCCACCCACCTCCCCTCCCTCCCCCCCCTAACTCCGCACAATGCACACACACCAGATGCCTCGGGACAAGAGTGGGTCAGAGCGCACGAAGCCTTTTCTCTACGGCACTCACTACTCCACTCCTGGGTACGCAATCACATATGCCCTTAACAAAGGCGCCTATGAAATCCGCCTGAGAAGGCACCTAAAGATCTGTAGTCCCAATCAGTGATGTGGAGCTGCCTCCTTGGTACGTGCTTCTGATTTCTGAGGCGTGTCAAAAGCCGTCTCAGAAGAGATAATAGTAAGTTATGGAACACTGTAATTCAATTCTGTATTAACAATTAGTTAGTTAGTGCCTTGGTGATGCCTGTTGTGGAACTAAGAGTCGACCAATATATGTGGGTTATGAGGTGGCGCACTGTGTTTGCCTGCCTATTTCTTCATTGTTTTTTTGTGTGCTTCTTTTCCAAACATCAAACATATTTTCGCACACTCCTTCACCTGCCAAATGCCATTCGTATTGCGATGATTTTCTCACGCCCTCCATCCTATGTAACTGCAACCTTCAGTAACGCCCTAATCTTCTCCACCTCTCTCTACCCCTCAATCTACCGCACCACCGTACTCCACCCATTCGTTCTGCCAGGGCGAACGATGCAGAGGATTTCATAGTGAAGCACGTGCAGGCTCTAGAAAGCGAGTGGGTGTCGGCGAATCTCCACCATTGGATCGACCTGATCATTGGATACAAGCAGCGAGGCAAGGTGCTGCTCCTGCTCTCTCATATTAATCCCCCCATAGCCCGGTCATCAGATCATATACTATGACCTTGCTTCAGTTTTGAGGCGCTTCAAGAATAACCCGATCATCAGACCATATGCCATGCCCTTGCTTTATCTGCTGTGGCTTTCTCTGCCATCCTCTCACTCGCATCCCCTTAGAAAGGCGAGCGTCTTCTGTTTCATCTCCTCACCTATGAGGGCGCAGTGGACCTCGACTCACTTAGCAGCTTGAGGTGATTAACTGTTTCACTATGCTCTCTCACTCCCTCACTCTCTCATTCACTCCCTCCCTCCCTCACCAACCCACCAGGCAGCAGAGGAGGCGGACAACCTGTTCCATCCGCTCACCTATGAAGGCGCAGTGGATTTGGACTCGCTCAGAAGCTTGTACCTAAGAGTAGCATCTTCCCTCTCACTCACTCCCTCATTCACTGTTCCTGTACCATGCACAGGCAGCAGAGGAATCGGACAACCTGTTCCATCCGCTCACCTATGAAGGTGCAGTGGATTTGGACTCGCTCAGCAGCTTCGTGGAGAGGAGGGGCTTCGAGACTCAGGTGTGCTGTGGGAAAGCAGCTCTGATGTTGAGTGAAACGATCCTGTTTCGGGGCACCTTGTAAATAGGTCGATACAAGTGCCACTTCAGACCATATGCCAATTTTTCTGCAATCCTTGCTGAACTTACTCAGCCATGTTCCCTCTGTCTCCTCCGCCTTCCCCTCCATTCTCCCTCCTGTTCTGCTTTTCTCCGAATGCCCTTGTCAGATCAACGAGTTTGGTCAAACGCCAAGGCAGCTGTTAATCCATCCCCACTCGCAGCGCTCCCCACGCCCCACGCCCAGCCTTGACTCGCTGCCCTCCTGTGACCCGTCCACCTCTGTCCACCTCCTCATGCGCCTCCTGCCCCCCCTGCCCTCTGCTGCTGTCCCCTCAACTGCCGCTGCAGCTACTGTGCATGCTGCGGCTGTTGCTGATGTTTCTAGCAACACTCGTGATGCAAGTGCTAGCCATCTGTCTTCTCGTGCTTCTGGTGCTCCTACCAGCACTGGTGCTGCTCTGGTCAGCAGTGGGTCTGATGCAGCTCTTGCTGCTGATGCTCTCAGTGATGCGGCTGCTTCCACTAATACTGGATGGTCTATGGATAATGCAGCAGCACCAGCAGTATCAGCAGCAGCAGCATCAGCCAGTGATGTGGCAGCAGGAGAGGATTCAGCAGCATCTGGTGTTGCTGTGCCAAGAGCAGGTCCAGGGGCAGCAGATGCAGCTGGTGCGAGCTTCGAACCAGCTGAAACAGCCGCAACAGCAAGAGCGGCAGCAACAACATAACAAACCGCACTGGGAGAAGCAGCTCCTGAGCCAGCACCACCAGCACCAGCTGCTGATATTACCAGTGCAATGCACCAGGTCAGCGCCACATCAGACAACACAGCTGGCGAGGCTGAGGGCAGAAGCAGCGACGCAGGTGGCATGACATTAGTGGCGGAATGGCAGAGGAAGACGAGATGGGGAGGCTGAAGGCGCTGCAGGGGGCGGTGGGGCTGGGAAGCTTCAACGCCAGGCGAGCAGCGCAGCGCAGGGGTGCTTTGAGTGCCGCAGGTGCCGCACTCAGTGCAGTGAGTGCTGTGAGTGCGGTTAGTGCTGTGGACACCATTGGATGGGTGAGGTCCACACCAGTGGTGGCAAGAGCAGCAGTGGTAAGAGAGGAAGAGGAGATGACGGCACTGAGGGAATGGCTGGACGAGGCTGGTGTGGGGCGTGGGGGAAAAGAGCCGCCTGCCTGCTCGCCCCCCTTCTCCCCCACTGCGCCCTTCCCTGCCTTCCAGCCGTCACCTGCAGTGGATTCTTGCTCTGGTGGTAGTAGCACGGGGAAGAGCGAAGGGAGTGGCAAGGGCAGCAGCCACGGGGGCTGCAGGGGATGTTGAAGGTGGTTAGCTAACCACGACCTAGAACGACCTAAAGGGACCTGCGTCGACCTAAGAAGAAACCGGTGTGACTAGCAGTGACTAAGGGGGAGTGAGGACCTAAGAAGAATATGAGCTACTTGTGTTGGGGCGGTGGAAGAAGAACACGGCAGCGGCGGAACATGTGATGGGAAACAAAGAGAAGAAGAGGAAACATGCAGAAGTGGAGAAGAACACGGTGGAAATGTCGAGATTTCAAGCGACGGGAAGAGAAGTCACGCCAGGTCAAAGGCGCGTCCAAGAAAGTCTGAAATTCGAACTCGAGGCGCGTTCGGTGCATGGTTGGATTTGGGAATTGAGCCGAGTTTTACTCGGCTCAAGAGCTGGTATCAGAGCTGGTTTAAGGCGCGTTCTAGCGTTTTAAGGATAGGCGGAATTTTCAAAGTATGACGGGCGATCATACAGAGGCGAGTTCGGGCTCCTCTGTGAGCATTGGAGGCTCAGAACTACAGGCCATCCTAGCAGCCCTAGCACAAGCTAAATTGACGGTGAAGCCAACGATTGGGCTTAGCGAGGAAAAAACTATAGCACGTGGCGACTCAAGTTCATTCGTAGAGCGGAGGAAGTGGATCTCTGGCCGTACTATCATCCCGACAAGGAGACGGGAGAGGGCGTCCCACCATCTGCAAAAGAAAAACCAGAGGAAAATGCGTCGTTCAAAAAAAGGAGTAAGCAAGCATTTTTTCCAATTGTGCCATTCTGTTTCGGACAGCATTGCAGTGGGGCTGGATCAATTTGCGGGAGAGGAGAACTCTGCCGAACGAGCCTGGGAGTACATGGAAGCGGCTTACCTTGGGCTTACGGATACCAACAAAGCCGCCATTTGGAAGAAACTCCTTCTATTGACTATGGAGCCTGGGGAGAGGATCATTGACTACATGAATCGAGCGAAGGGGTACAATGATGACCTCAAGGCTATGGGGGCAGCTGAAACTGAAGGAGAAATGATGGGGTACATCATTACTGGGCTGCCCAAGGAGTGGGAAGCAGAGATAGGGCTCCTAACCTGCAACCCACCCGCGAATATGACCAAGCTGTTGGAGACGCTCCAAGCTTTGGAGCGGGTGAAAGCTGATCGGCTCAGGAAGGAGACTAGCTGGAACGGAATGGGACCAGCCACTCATGCTATGGTAAACGCAGCAGCAACAGGGACAGGATACGGAGGTTTCGGGGCGTGCTTTCAGTGTGGGAAGAAGGGTCATAAGCAGATAGACTGCTATGACAACCCGAGGAGCAGAAATTTTAAGGGGAAGTGGAGCGGTCCGCAGCAAAGGGGCCTGCAGAATGGAGGGCAGCAGAAAGAGGGGGAGTTTCGAGGCGATAACAAGGTGCAGAGAGGCGGATTTTCAGGGGCATGTCACTATTGCCAGAAAATTGGGCATAGGGCAGCCAACTGCTACTCGAACCCCAACAGCAGGAACTACCGAGGGGCAAACCAGCAGCAAAACCAACCAGCAGCAGCAAAAGCAAATGCAGTGGAAGCTGAAAACAGTGAAGCGGACGTCATTTTGGGAGGAGCTCACAAGGCAAACGTGGCTAGGGCATCGGGAGTGTGTTTGATGGCTAAAGGGTTTGGTGAAGCTGCGTGGTTCATGGATAGTGGCTGCACTCAGCATATGACCAATCACCGTGAATGGCTTACAAATCTGAGGGACTCCAACGTACCCTATGTGCTGTTGGGTGATGAAGGAAAGCTAAGTGTGAAGGGGGAAGGAGAGTTGCTGCTCCAGGGAGAGTATGGGGAGCTGAAACTGGAAAATGTGCTCTTAGTGGAGAAGCTCTCACTGAATCTGATCAGCCAGTCACAACTTGACAGCACGGGGTGCAAAACCTTCAGTGACAAGGGGAAGCTGTGGGTTTTTGATGAGGATTGGAAGGTGGTTGCAGAAGGGAACAGAAATCAGGGATTGTATGAAATGAAGCTGAGGAAGAAGGGGCTGGAAGCAGAGAATGCCACCTACATGACTCCACTCGAAGGGGACCTAGCTAGAGAGGAGTTGAAGGCTTGGCTTGGTGGCTTACCTGTGAAGGAGCTGCAGCAGGAAGCTTCAGCCATGGTGGTTGGGGTGGAGAAGGTTGAATTGGAGACCTTGCACAGGCGCATGGGGCATGCAAGCATGGATAGGATCAAGGAGTTGGTTAAAAAGGGCATGGTAAAAGGAGTGGCTTTGAAGGAGGGGGCTGGAAGCAAGGGAAAATGCAGCAAGTGTGTTGAAGGTAAAATCACAAAATCCCCACACCCCCACCACCAGGTGCAGGAGCCTTATGGCACCTTGGACATCGTAGCAGCCGATGTGTGTGGGCCTATGAGGGTGGTATCACGTCACGGCAGCCGCTACTTCGTTACCTTCACTGATTTGGGGACAAGGCACACATGGGTGACGGAGCTGAAAGATAAGACAGAAGTGTTTCCTAGCTTCGTGACTTGAATGGCGGAAGCGGAGCGGCAAAGTGGGAAGGTGTTGAAAGTTTTGAGGACAGATAATGGTGGGGAGTTTACCGGGGACCTGTTTAACAAGTTTTTGCAGAGCAAGGGCATCCGACGGCAGCTGACTGTACCCTACACTCCACAGCATAATAGCATAGCGGAGAGGGTGAATCGTTCCCTACTGGATAGTGTGCGAAGCATGCTGGCCGACAGTGGGCTGCCACTGAACTTTTGGGGTGATGCATTGGCAATGGCTTGCTGGTCCAAGAACCGCCTACCTACCAAGGGACTTCGGGCGGATGTGACCCCCCATGAAGCCTTCTATGGCAGGAAGCCAAATTTGGGGCTTGCACGCGTGTGGGGGAGTATGGTGCAATACAGGGAGCCAGCTGGTCCGGATCATAAGTTGCTGCCAAGGACTCAATGGGGGATCAATCTTGGTACCTGCCCAGTGAGCAAGGGGTGGGTGATCAAGGATGTGGTTTCGGGGAAGGTCACAATCACCCGAGATGTTGTCTTCTACGAGGAGGTGAACTACCTGCAGTGGAAGGGAATAGAGAAAGGGATTGCAGCAGCAAAGACAACAACTGCACCGGGCAAGGTGGAAGAACTTTTGGAAGAAAAGGAGAGTGAGGGAGTTGGTGATGAAGGAGATGAGGAGATCGAAGATGTGGAACGGGCAGATTCAGTTGATTGGGTGTGGGAGAAGGCACCAGCCAGGGAAGCGGATGAAAGCCAGGGAGTGGAGACCGCAGGGGAGCAGCCAAGCAAAGAAGTAGCTGAGGATGGCATTGATCAAGTGACTGGAAAAGAGCAAGATGAAGAATCAGCAGCTGAAGGAAGTAGCGATCCCTGGAAGCTCCTAAAGAGTGGTGACAACCAGGCAGCAGAGAAGGAGATAGAGGACTTACTTGAGGAGGGCGCCATCGTGATTGGAAGGGAAGTAAAGGATGGAGAAGGGAAAGCATTGACGGATTCCAGTGAGGAAGAGGTTGAATCACCTGCAGAGGAGTTGGGGAAAGGAAAGAGGGTGAAGAAACCAAACCCTCGGTATGCGCAACTGCTGATGACGTGCTGGAAGGACATCCATACCCACCTCCTGCTCTCTGCCACAGCTACTGACCTAGTCTCCACTGAAGGAAAAGTGACACACAACCTGCCCAAAGAACCAGTGAGCATCGAGGAGGCGCTAGAAGGTCCAGAAAGGGAGCAGTGGAAAGCGGCAATTGAGGAGGAGTTGAACACATTGGCTGAAAGGGGCACATGGGAGCTCGTGCCTATGCCGGAAGGGAGGAAAGCTGTGGGAGTGAAGTGGATTTTTAAAATCAAGACCGGAGATATGGGGCAGCTGGAAAGGTTCAAAGCAAGGCTTGTAGCCAAGGGCTACACTCAGGTGGAGGGGAAAGACTGCCAACAAAACGAGATCTACGCTCCAGTGAGCAAGTTGGCAACGGCGCGGGTCTTTCTCAAGGTGGTAGCAGCAAGGAAATACTTCATGGTGCAGCTGGACATAAAAAATGCCTTTTTGTATGGAGTGCTCAAGGAGGACATCTACCTTGAACAACCACCAGGGCATGACGACGGCTCGGGCAGAAAATGCAAGCTCAACAAGGCACTATATGGGCTGAAGCAGAGTCCTAGGGAGTGGTATATGGCGATGGATGAGCGGCTACTGCAAGGGGGATTTCAGAAAAGCGAGTGTGATAGGGCATTCTACTGGAAGGGAGAAGGGAAGGAGAAAGTGTTCTTGGTGCTATACGTGGATGACATCTTGGTGGCAGGGGCGTTAGAGGAGGAGGTAGAGAAGGTGTGCACTCACCTTGCGGAAGTCTTCAAGTGAAGCAAATTCCGCGGACCACACTTTTCCTCGGCATGAATCTGGAGCGGCGGAAGGAGGAGAAGAAGATGTTCCTATACCAGCAGAAATATTGCAGCAGGGTGCAGCAGAAGTTTGGCAACGGCTACACGAAGGCAATTTCTACACCATTGAGTGGGGTAGCTGAAAGCGACAGTGAACGGGAGGAGGATGTCAACCAATGGGGCGGCAAGGAGAGAGCTCTGCAAGTATATCAGTCAATGGTGGGGTCTATCATGTATCCGGTCTCATGCACGCGCGTCGACATGCATACGCAGCTAGCTATCTTGGGCAACAAGTGCAGCAGCAAGGGGAGAGGAAATGGAGAGAGATGAGGAGGACTATCGACTACCTACTGCAACATGAAGATGAGGGGCTGTTATTCGAAGGAGGTGAAGAGACCTTGGAGTTAGTGGGGTATGCGGATGCTTCACACGCATCCGACAAAAAAACAAGGAGAGGAGCATTCGGCTACGTGTTTCTACTTGGGGGGACAGCAATCATGTGGCAAGCGAAAAGGTTGGCTGACATAGCGCTCTCTAGTGCGGAAGCGGAGTACATGGCTCTGTTTTACGCATGCCAAGAGGGGGTTTGGCTGAGAAGGCTACTCAAGGAGATGGATATCAAGGTGGAAGGGCCGACGGTGATACGCACGGATAGCAAATCTGCCATCGACTTGGCTCACAACGACAATTGGCACGGGAGGACCAAGCATATGGATGTGAAGTATCATTGGGTGCGTTCAAAGGTGAGTAGCAAGGAGTTCAAGTTTGAATTCGTACGTACGGAGGCACAAGCAGCAGATTTTCTGACTAAGGTGTTACCAAAGGGCTAATTTTGAGCGTTGCAAGAGAGAGGTTGGGATGCGTACCTTGGCTGAATTGCAGGGGAGTGTGGAGCAGGCCTAGAGGTAGTTCAAGGTGAAGCATATGAGGGAGAATAAGCTGGTGGTTAGCAAACCACAGAGGAGATTGTTGAAGGTGGTTAGCTAACCACGACCTAGAACGACCTAAAGGGACCTACGTCGACCTAAGAAGAAACCGGTGTGACTAGCAGTGACTAAGGGGGAGTGAGGACCTAAGAAGAATATGAGCTACTTGTGTTGGGGCGGTGGAAGAAGAACACGGCAGCGGCGGAACATGTGATGGGAAACAAAGAGAAGAAGAGGAAGCGTGCAGAAGTGGACAAGAACACGGTGGAAATGTCGAGATTTCAAGCGACGGGAAGAGAAGTCACGCCCAGGTCAAAGGCGCGTCCAAGAAAGTCTGAAATTCGAACTCGAGGCGCGTTCGGTGCATGGTTGGATTTGGAAATTGAGCCGAGTACAACTCAGCTCGAAATTAGGCACGGCGCGAGGGCGAAATCAGAAATCCTTTTGCTTATAACTTGCTTTGTGTTTTCTGTTTTTGTATGCCTTCTTTAATGAACTTACTTCAACTTTCTGCCTTGGCGTTTTCTAGCAAATACCTTCACACAGTTGAGGCCAGAGCTTCATAAACTTGTTACTAAGACTCTAAACAGTCTTCATAGTCTAGTCGAAAGGCTGCGCACGTACAAGAGGGGAAGCAGCAGAGTGAACGGCAAGGCGAGCGGAGCAGATGGTGGTATAGGCAGCAGCGGGGCGAGCAGCAGCGGTGAGATGAGCAGCTTTAACAGCGGCAGTGGCAGCGGGAGGAGGAGGGCGAGAGTGCGGCGAGTGAAGGCACATCGGGGGCCGGTGGTTGCGGTAGCGCTGGCAGAGCATGCAGAGTCACACGAGTTGCTTCTCACCACTGCGGGCGCTGATGGCATGGTGAAGGTGAGACCGTGAAGGGGCGCTGATGGCATGGTGAAGGTGAGGGGCGCTCTTCGTGTGTAGGTGGTGTGAGGTGTGTGTAAATTACATCGCGGCCTGGATGGTGGCAGTGGCGCTGGCAGAGCATGCAGAGTCACGCGACCTGCTGCTCACCACTGCAGGTGCTGATGGCATGGTGAAGGAGAGGGGGAGGTGATAGGCCTATAGTTGGTATGATGATTCTAGAGCAGCTCCATTACTGCAGAGCATGCAGAATCGCACGACTTGCTGCTCACCTCTGCAAGCGCTGATGGCATGGTGAAGGTGAGGAGGCGATGATGGCATGGTGATTGTGAGTGAGACCGTGAAGGGGGGATGATGGCATGGTGAAGGTGAGGGGCGCTCTTGGTGTGTAGGTGGTGTGTGTGAGGAGGGTGAAGGTGCATTGCGGCCCGGTGGCAGTGGCGCTGGCAGAGCATGCAGAGTCGCATGACCTGCTGCTTACCACAGCGGGGGCTGATGGCATGGTGAAGGTGAGAGGGAGCGCTCATGGCGTACAGTGAGGGGGGCTCTTGGCGTATCGTGTTGGTGGTGTGGAAAGGGTTGGTGGTAGAGGCTGATGGCATGGTGAAGGTGAGGGTACTCATGGCCTGTGGCTACTGTCGCTAACACTCAAAAGCAGCTTCACTACGGCAGAACATGCAGAGTCAGGCAACTTGCTGCTCTCCACTGCAGGGTGCTGATCCCATGGTGAAGTGAGCTCGGGTTGATTGCTCTGCACTTTCTGGAGCCCCCCTTTCCCAACTTCTTTCCTATCCTTGGATCCTCCTTCCGTGTAATCCGCCCTCCACCAATCAGGTCTTCTCTCTCCCATCCCCCCCTCCTAACATCTTCCTCCGATTCTCTCTCCCCGCAATCCGCCTCCACCAATCAGGTCTTCTCGGTGGAGTCGCAACAGCAGCTGAGGTCAGCGCGAGTTGGCAGCCTCCCATTGGCCAGCATGGCGTTGCTGCCGCCCCTTCCCTCCCACTGCTACCCAGTTGAGATTCTTCCCACTTGTAACACTTCCCTCCTTTTGCCCCTTTTTGAAGGGCACGTCAATACTACTCCCACTGCTCTCTCTCCGCATATTCCTTCTTGAGCATGCTTCTGGGTATGCTCCTCCCATCCGTCCCTGTCCTAAATGATTCCACACCTCTCTTCTCCCCATGCTGCTTTTCCACGAGCCTTTCTCCTCCTCGGCTCCCCTTCGCTCTGCCTGTACCTTCTGCTGTCACCACTACCAGTCAGTGCTGCTGGGCTCCTCGGACGACCACGTGTGGCTCTACTCGTGCCTGACTTTGGCTGACCTGGCCCAGTACATGCCCTTCCCTCCTCTCCTTGCTCCAATGCCCTCGTTGCACCACCACCTCTCCCACACACCAGTCTGTGCTGTTGGGCTCATCAAACGACCACGTGTGGCTCTACTCGCCTGACTTTGGCCGATGCCTCTCCAAGGTACTCCTCCCTCCATGCTACGCTACGCTACCCATCTGCACACACTTGCACCCAATCACACACACACACGATGGCCTGGTGTCATGTGTGCAAGTAACCCTAAGAACGATGCTTGCTGTCTCTCTCCTCCCATTCCTTAATCCCCCCTGCTTCTTTCCCCTCCTCCCCTTCCCCCTTGTCCCTTTGCCGCCCCCACCCCTCCTCCTCATGCCCACCTATATGCCACATCAGATGCATGCACACGATGACACGGTGTCATGCATTCAGGTCAGCCAATGGGGCGCTCACACGTGTCTGGTCACTACATCATGGGACGGCAGTGTGAAGCAGTGGAGCATGGCGCACTCGCCCTTCCTCTCCGCCTCACCTTCCTCCTCCTCCTCCTCCTCCTCCTCCTCCTCCTCCTCCTCCTCCTCCTCCTCCTCCTCCTCCTCGTCCTCCTCCTCCTCCTCCTCCTCGCCCCACTCCTATGCTGGCTCAGACACTTCAGGTCAGCCCAACCACAGTCATGCCGATTCCCATAGCGCGCCTAATCCCCTTCGCCTCCTTTGCCTCCTTCTCCTCCTCCTCCTCCCACTCCTATGCTGAATCCGACACTTCAGGTCAGTCCATACCGCTACATCTCCCCACGATTCCACCTCTCTGTAATGGAGCTCCATCAGATGAGGTTACTGTTAAGTTGACTCGACTTTTGAGTCAACTCAAAAGTCACTACGACTCCCCACGATTCCACCTTTCTGTGATGGGGATCCATCATATGACTAATTCACGCCTGAACTGCTACCCACTTCTTTGTCTTCCCTTCCTGTCTCCCTTATTGCGCCTTTCGTACACCTTCGTCCTCCTCCCTTCCAATCATTTACTCCCCACCACCAGTCCACCCCCCTCCTCTAGCGGAGCTCAATCAACTCGACGCACCAATCACATCACTCCAAGTGGCCATCCCTGCCACGTCAGCATGGCCCCTTGCTGCCTCAGGGTCAGCCAATGGTAGAGACTGTCAGCTCAGTGCAGAAACAAATCTAAGTGATGGCAAACGCGTTCGGGGTTGTAAGCACTTGCGTTTAAACATGGAATGCGTTCGCCATCACGTGGGCCTCGAAGGGTATTCAGTCACTCAGGCAGATGTTATCTGACTGACCTTAACTTGTGCTCTCAAACTCCTCCCTGGCATGCTTGCGTATGCAGTGTGTTTGTCCTCATCTGCGTTTCATGACGATTTTTTTAAAACAAATTTGTGTGATTCTAAGTTGCTTGCTTCTTCAAAAATTGCTTTCTTCTTCACGCTTTCGCTCCTGAGGATTCCCCCCTCCTGTATCTCCGTCTACCCACTCTATCCAACGACCCTTCATTTCCATTTTCATCTCAAATTGGCTCAATGAGTCGATTTGAAATAGCTTACAAGTTAATTCCATTATCTCAACTCCATCCACTCACTCTCCTTCGTACCCCCTGTCACCCCCCTCGCGTCTCTTTTGTTCCCTGAACCCATCTTTGACCCCTTGTCCGCACAATCTCCCCCCACCCTTCATAATCTTCTCTCCCATCCCCCCCCCCGCTCTCTCCGTTCTATGCACTGTGTTGATGTGGGACATGCGAGCACCCCCCTCGGCATCTGTCCCCTGGAGCTGCCGCCTCTCCCCTCTCACCACCACAATCGCCATCATTATTCCCTCTCCCACTTTCACTCCCACAATGCTCCTTGCCCCTCCTTCAGGCGCCGTGTTGCTGTGGGACATGCGAGCGCCCCCCTCGGCATCTGTTCCCTGGAGGTGCCGCCTCTCCCCACTCACCACCGCCGCTTCCACGTCGCCACTAGCAGTGACAGGGCTGGTGTTCTCATATGGGGGTCTGCACGTCACTGCTGCTGACTCCACAGGGGGGCTCAGAGTGCTGGAGGTGAGGCTTTAGGGGCTTTAAGGCTCAGAGTGATAGGTCTAATGTTCTTAATGCCCCTCAGAGTGACAGGGCTACTGTTCTTAAATAGTAGCACAGCTCCTCACAGATGTTGACTCCACAAAGAGTCTCACAGTGCTCGAAGGGCTTTAAGGGCCAGTCGTTTCTTACAGGGAAAATCCACTGTGCCACTGCTGCACCCCACCCACCCCATCATGCTTACAACGCAGTAAGCTTATCATGTACTCATCCCATCCTCGCCCCTCCTCCTCTGCCACCTGGCTCTCAACATCAGATGCGCATGGGCGGTGCTGAGCTGGCGTCTCAGCACTGTCCAGGTGGCGGCCTCACGTGCTGCCAGCCTCTTGGCGATCAGTCCATCCTCGCTGGCAGGTGAGGAGAGGAGGGTGGCAGGTGAGGAGAGGAGGAAGTTGGACTAAGAAGCATCTTGGCATCGTGTCATAAGTTCCACGGTCTACAGAAGCTCTCACCAACCTATCTCACAGATTCCAAATGACATCACCTCATCTTCTTCTCTCCTATCTCAGTTCTTGGGACCATTGTTAGGCCTCTTGCCTCGTCTTCCCTTCTCACTCTGGCATTCGATCACTTGCCTCATGGTCCATCCAATGCTCCTTTGAACAATCCCAGATGTACCACCTTTCCCTTCCCTTGCCTTCCTCCTTTCAGTGATTCGGGCGACATTTTTGCCTGGGCGTGGGCATCTAAGCTTGAATCCCTTAACCCTCATTCTAATGGAGCCATGCGCCACTTCGCAAGGAACCACGGAGGCCTCTCTGGGGGTGTAGTAGGGCAGCAGCACGGTGTACAGTCTTCACCAAAAAGAGCTCAAGCCTTGAGCTTCTTTTCTGTGCCGATTAGTTCGTCTCGTGTGTCTTCTCTTGTTTCTGCAAGTGGTGTATACCGATATATAACGTAAGACACTGTGGGCGCACCACCTTTTACTGCTGTCGGTTGTGAAGAGGGCTCGGCAAGCTTGGTACGGTAGCATGAATTGGCCTGGAATCTGAGTCATACATTTCTGTGTCAAAATCGTAGCACAATTTTTAACATAGCAACCTAGGGTTTAGCTAGGAGGCTTAGGTGAGGGGAGCTAAGCAAGAGAGATGGCACAAAGAGGGTTTGCACTATGAAGTGACAAATACAAATATGGCAAGAACAATGGTGCACCACCAACAATGAAGCAATAGCTACACTACACCTGCGAATGATTATATGACACGCCCCCTTAATTGTTTGCAGGAGTAAGTGTAAAACGCCCCCTTACGAGGTACACCTTGCAGAGTGCACCGGAAGTAGCATGCGTTGAAAGGAGTAGAGGCCAAGTGAGGAGGAGACGGCTGATGCTACAGATGGACTCACACCACCCCCTCAACCTCCCCCCCACAGCAGCAACAGCAACAGCAATGAGGAGAGAGAGGAGGAGACATGGCGGCAGTTGCTGCAGTTAAGACACCCTCCTCCCCCCCTTCCTCCCCCCACACCCCCCCCAGAAATTGCTGCACGCGCAACAAGGAGAGGGAGGAGGCTGGCGATGTAGGTGCAGCCTCCCCTTTGTTACGATATGGAATAGTTGAACAAACATTCCTGAGTAACGAATCCTTAACGCGAAGATGACTGCAGCGAGGACGAAAGACCAAGCGTCAAGACAGTTATCGAAGACGGTTGCAAGCAGGAAGAATTCGAAATGAAAAGAGCGGGAAAAGTTCAAACGGTTGCCGCACCGCGTACAGTTACCGAGCAGCACGGTTTGCACCCGTGCATCTAGATTAGCCCTAAGGGGAATGTACCCCCTCAGAGTACATGGCTAGCTAGGACCTTTCGTATTCCACTGTATTCCTATATAAACCCTTGTACCGCATTGTATTAGTCACTTCTGTCGAGATTCAAATCTCCTTCTTCTGACAGAGTCTGTACTCGACATTGCCTAGCAATCTTCCGCTGCTACTCTTACGTACGATCAACCTGAGACGATCCTATAAGACGGTTCAGATTGTATCATGGTATGAGAGCCACTCAGGATTCTTCGCATCACCACCTTTGATTCAAATTCAAATTCAAGGTGGCGTCCGGTACGCGCTCCCCCGAAATATGGCTGGAGGATCTGGCGGACAAGCGGCCAACACGTCCGAACCTCCCTCCAACCTAACCGCGAACTCCACGGGAACAACCACCGTCAGCAATGCGCTACTGGAGCAACTCATCCAGCGGATCACCACGCTGGAATCTGGAATTCAACAATTGAAGAATGAAAACCTAGCGACCACGCAACAACCCGAGCCACCGGCCGCTCCAGCCAAGGAACCAAGCCCAATCACTTTCGACCTCGGAGCAAACTCCTCTGCTCCAACCAAACCTCGTCCAAGTGACGAAGCCGTGCTCGCAGCTCAGAACAAGTTTCTGACCATCTCCAAAATCCGCACCGTACCGTGTTTAGCGGACGAGACTTCTACACCTGGAGCTTCGAGCTCGAGCTACTCCTGCAAAACGCGCAAATCTTTTGCTACTTTGATGGAAGCTACGTTGGCCCCACCAGCGATACCGACGACACAAAAGCATAATACTACAACGAATCGCTAATGGCTTATAACGTTCTCCTTCGGAACATGGCGCCAGCCGAACAACTCGGCATCCGCCCCTACAAGACCTACCCAGCCCCCACCCTCGCCGCCTGGAGCTACCTCAACAAGACTTATCAACCCAAGGACTCCGTCTCATCCTGTCGCCTGCTTCAGGAACTCATGGAAGTCAAAATGGCACCTGGCGAGAAGGCAAACGCTTACATCAACCGCCACAGCAATGTCCGCGACCAACTTCTAAAGTTGGGTAACACCATCTCCGAGGACATGTTCGTCACCATCGTCCTCCGAGGACTCAGCCCCTGGAGGCAAACGCTTACATCAACCGCTGCAAAGCCCTGCTTCGCCAACAGGGCATAGTCTCCAAAGCGCATCTTTGCGCCACCTTGCTGCACGAACAGCAAGACATGGATTTCAATAAGGAAAATGGGGCGCGCCGCGAACAAATTGCCTTCTAGTCCGATCGCGACTTTCGAAGAAATCGCGACACACGACCTCGACAATACTACTGCAAGAATTGCAAAGCCTTCGGCCACTCCACCAAACGGTGCTGATCCGGACCACGCTCCAACTCCGCACCGCGCAACCACTCTGCACATGTCTCAGATCAAACGCGCCAGGCCAACCGACCGTCTTCGGACTATCGGTTCGCCCCGCGCCAACCTTCGCAACCAAACTCGCAGCGGCCACCACAGAACAACACTGTCCGCCACGTCATGGCAACATGGCGATGCGTGTTCGTCGCCGCACTCGGCGCACAAACCGGCAGCATCTCCACTACATCTCACACCCTCTGCCTGGACAAGAGGTTTGGTTCAACAGCTACAACAATCCGTTCACGCGAGATGGAGAATTCGTTTCCGACAAAAAAGACTGGAACTTGCCAACATTGCTGCTGGAGTCCCCACCCCATGACGAGGATTTTCTCAACTGACCGTCAATCACAAACTACTTCTTCGGCCACAATATCGACACTCGCCCCCTCAACAACTACGTCGCTGCCGGCTATAGACGCATTCCATCCCGCAACACTCCGAACCTCGCGCTCTCAGCCCAACGTCGCGGAAACTGTCACAACACATGGTTCCTCGACAACTGTTGCGGACAACACATGGTTGGATCGAAACGCTACATCTCCAACGCATACCCCATCCCAGAACCAACCATCATCACCGTAGCCAACGCGCAGCAGCTCCATGCCCGAGCATGCGGCATCGTCGTCCTCAAAGCGCACGACAGCGACATTCACATCACGCTGAACGACATCCTAATCGTGCGGGACGTGCAGTACAACTTACTCTCCTACGACCAACTCGTCCAAAGCGGAGTACTCATGCACACTGACCCTGCTACCCGCGACATCATCATGCACTGGAAGGACTACAGCACACCGAACAGCACACCCCGTTAATTCGGCAGAGCTCACTCCGACGACGTCGTCTACATCCTCGAATTCGACATCCCCAACTGCAGCGCCGACTCAGAGATCTCATCGATCTCCTACCTCAAGGCGTGGCATGGTCAAACAAGCCAACTCACCCTGACGGCCGCCCCTGGGTCAAGCACCACGCCCACCCAAGAGAGATTGACCTCCACGCTCCTGGACCTGATGGACTCTGCCGCAATTGCTGCACACCAACTGCCTCATCCACAGAAGACAGAGCAAAGAAGCCGCAACCGCCCTCGCAAGGAAAAGGAAAGGAGCCAGACGATGAAGCAGAATCATCCACTAAAGCTGCGCAACGACTCGCTGCCGCCGCAATCTCAGCCGCTGCCCCAAAGGCGCCCTCTGACCCGACCTCAGCTGTGACCACTCCACCACTCTCTCCTGTTCTGGACATCATCGAAGAAGCCGAGTGGCAAACCCCTCACCCAACTGGCATGAGGGACGGAGAACTTGCCGCCACGCTCACCATCTTCCAGCACTGCAAAACACGGACCGACCCCACTGTCCACAACCGCCTCGATCTCCTCACTCGCTACATCGGCCCTGGTGCGTTTGATGCACGGAACAACCCCCTTCCCCTGACCAAGGATTCATACTACGTTGATCACCCATGGTCCCAACCCACCATGACGACCGAGGAGTTTCAGCGCCACGAGAAAGAGGAGCGTCGCCGCTGCGCCGATGAAGAAGCCAAGGCAACAGCGGCAGCAGCAGCTGGAGGATAGGGAAGCGAAACTGCCAAAGCTAGATGGGGAAGCACCGTGCCAACCTAGGGAACACCGCCACACGAGGAGAAAGAACCAATCGAAGAGGAAATCGCGCACGCCGAAGCCGAAGCCGCCGCAGAAGCCGCAGGACCGTCGGCTCCCCTCACCCCCTCAGCATCCCTCCCTCGGGCACCCCAACCACCAGTGACTCCTGGGGCTCCTCCGTAGATTCTCGACCGCCCAGAGACCGTGACACTATACTGCCCTACAGCACTTACCCCCGAAGCCTCATGCACACTGAATCCACACCCATCGGCCCTTCCGACCCACCTCAACCAACAGTTCCCCACAGCTTACCACCTCATCACATACCGCGCCCACATCTTCCCGAAGAAACAGCCGACACGGATGTCGCACCAACCGCCACCACTGCTCGTGATATCATCCTCACTCTCGGACTGTCAATCTCGCCCCAACCAATCCCAGAACCAACACCCACAAACATCGCCGCACTCATAGCCTTCTACGCTCGCTCACCCACCATCGGCGCTCAACAAGCATCGCTGCTAGAGGCTCGCTCACATGCACTGCAAACCGTCACAGGGCTGTGGCAGGTGGGGCAGTGTGGCAGGTGGGGCAGGGAAGTGGCTGTGACTGGTGGGGCAGTGGCAGGTGGGGCAGGGAAGTTGTTGTGACTGGTGGGCCAGTTGCAGGTGGGGCTGTGGCAGGTGGGGCAGGGAAGTGGCTGTGATTGGTGGGCCAGTGGCAGGTGGGGCTGTGGTAGGTGGGGCAGGGAAGTGGCTGTGACTGGTGGGCCAGTGGCAGGTGGGGCTGTGGTAGGTGGGCAGGGAAGTGGCTGTGACTGGTGGGCCAGTGGCAGGTGGGGCTGTGGTAGGTGGGGCAGGGAAGTGGCTGTGACTGGTGGGCCAGTAGCAGGTGGGGCTGTGGCAGGTGGGGCAGGGAAGTGGCTGTGACTGGTGGGCCAGTGGCAGGTGGGGCTGTGGTAGGTGGGGCAGGGAAGTGGCTGTGACTGGTGGGCCAGTGTGGAGGTCTGGTATATATATATACATATATATAAATATATATATAAATATATATATAATATATATTACCATGCTTAGTGCGCCACTCCTCTCATCTCCGCCATATCAACCCCCCTTTCCCTCCCCCACACACACGACACATGCATCGGGATGGGAGTGGGACCGAGTATTGAGAGGAACGTTGTTGTACCACTCGTTACAATCTTCCAAGTTCCAAGTTCCTACTCCGGGTCTCATATGATGTCGCCGATGCAAAGGTCGTTTCTTTGGGTCTCATATGCTCTCCACTGATCTTCAGGGCATCACATGCACTTAGGGCGTCTCCCACATCCGAGTTTCTTGGAAGACCAATGGTATTCTAGTAGTGTAGCCGAAATGCGTCCTATTGGTCGTCCAAAAATTTCGGATGACATGAACAGTACTCTTGAACCGAGCTGGGACATGCCCTCACTCACACACACCCACTGCCCCTACCTCCTGCACACACACCAGATGCCTCGGAACAAGAGTGAATCAAGGGCCCTGCCTTTGAGTGGACAAAAAACTAATCTCATACTCATCACCACCCCACCAACCCCACCCACCTCCCCTCCCTCCCCCCCCTAACTCCGCACAATGCACACACACCAGATGCCTCGGGACAAGAGTGGGTCAGAGCGCACGAAGCCTTTTCTCTACGGCACTCACTACTCCACTCCTGGGTACGCAATCACATATGCCCTTAACAAAGGCGCCTATGAAATCCGCCTGAGAAGGCACCTAAAGATCTGTAGTCCCAATCAGTGATGTGGAGCTGCCTCCTTGGTACGTGCTTCTGATTTCTGAGGCGTGTCAAAAGCCGTCTCAGAAGAGATAATAGTAAGTTATGGAACACTGTAATTCAATTCTGTATTAACAATTAGTTAGTTAGTGCCTTGGTGATGCCTGTTGTGGAACTAAGAGTCGACCAATATATGTGGGTTATGAGGTGGCGCACTGTGTTTGCCTGCCTATTTCTTCATTGTTTTTTTGTGTGCTTCTTTTCCAAACATCAAACATATTTTCGCACACTCCTTCACCTGCCAAATGCCATTCGTATTGCGATGATTTTCTCACGCCCTCCATCCTATGTAACTGCAACCTTCAGTAACGCCCTAATCTTCTCCACCTCTCTCTACCCCTCAATCTACCGCACCACCGTACTCCACCCATTCGTTCTGCCAGGGCGAACGATGCAGAGGATTTCATAGTGAAGCACGTGCAGGCTCTAGAAAGCGAGTGGGTGTCGGCGAATCTCCACCATTGGATCGACCTGATCATTGGATACAAGCAGCGAGGCAAGGTGCTGCTCCTGCTCTCTCATATTAATCCCCCCATAGCCCGGTCATCAGATCATATACTATGACCTTGCTTCAGTTTTGAGGCGCTTCAAGAATAACCCGATCATCAGACCATATGCCATGCCCTTGCTTTATCTGCTGTGGCTTTCTCTGCCATCCTCTCACTCGCATCCCCTTAGAAAGGCGAGCGTCTTCTGTTTCATCTCCTCACCTATGAGGGCGCAGTGGACCTCGACTCACTTAGCAGCTTGAGGTGATTAACTGTTTCACTATGCTCTCTCACTCCCTCACTCTCTCATTCACTCCCTCCCTCCCTCACCAACCCACCAGGCAGCAGAGGAGGCGGACAACCTGTTCCATCCGCTCACCTATGAAGGCGCAGTGGATTTGGACTCGCTCAGAAGCTTGTACCTAAGAGTAGCATCTTCCCTCTCACTCACTCCCTCATTCACTGTTCCTGTACCATGCACAGGCAGCAGAGGAATCGGACAACCTGTTCCATCCGCTCACCTATGAAGGTGCAGTGGATTTGGACTCGCTCAGCAGCTTCGTGGAGAGGAGGGGCTTCGAGACTCAGGTGTGCTGTGGGAAAGCAGCTCTGATGTTGAGTGAAACGATCCTGTTTCGGGGCACCTTGTAAATAGGTCGATACAAGTGCCACTTCAGACCATATGCCAATTTTTCTGCAATCCTTGCTGAACTTACTCAGCCATGTTCCCTCTGTCTCCTCCGCCTTCCCCTCCATTCTCCCTCCTGTTCTGCTTTTCTCCGAATGCCCTTGTCAGATCAACGAGTTTGGTCAAACGCCAAGGCAGCTGTTAATCCATCCCCACTCGCAGCGCTCCCCACGCCCCACACCCAGCCTTGACTCGCTGCCCTCCTGTGACCCGTCCACCTCTGTCCACCTCCTCATGCGCCTCCTGCCCCCCCTGCCCTCTGCTGCTGTCCCCTCAACTGCCGCTGCAGCTACTGTGCATGCTGCGGCTGCTGCTGATGTTTCTAGCAACACTCGTGATGCAAGTGCTAGCCATCTGTCTTCTCGTGCTTCTGGTGCTCCTACCAGCACTGGTGCTGCTCTGGTCAGCAGTGGGTCTGATGCAGCTCTTGCTGCTGATGCTCTCAGTGATGCGGCTGCTTCCACTAATACTGGATGGTCTATGGATAATGCAGCAGCACCAGCAGTATCAGCAGCAGCAGCATCAGCCAGTGATGTGGCAGCAGGAGAGGATTCAGCAGCATCTGGTGTTGCTGTGCCAAGAGCAGGTCCAGGGGCAGCAGATGCAGCTGGTGCGAGCTTCGAACCAGCTGAAACAGCCGCAACAGCAAGAGCAGCAGCAACAACATAACAAACCGCACTGATAGAAGCAGCTCCTGAGCCAGCACCACCAGCACCAGCTGCTGATATTACCAGTGCAATGCGCCAGGTCAGCGCCACGTCAGACAACACAGCTGGCGAGGCTGAGGGCAGAAGCAGTGACGCAGGTGGCATGACATTAGTGGCGGAATGGCAGAGGAAGACGAGATGGGGAGGCTGAAGGCGCTGCAGGGGGCGGTGGGGCTGGGAAGCTTCAACGCCAGGCGAGCAGCGCAGCGCAGGGGTGCTTTGAGTGCCGCAGGTGCCGCACTCAGTGCAGTGAGTGCTGTGAGTGCGGTTAGTGCTGTGGACACCATTGGATGGGTGAGGTCCACACCAGTGGTGGCAAGAGCAGCAGTGGTAAGAGAGGAAGAGGAGATGACGGCACTGAGGGAATGGCTGGACGAGGCTGGTGTGGGGCGTGGGGGAAAAGAGCCGCCTGCCTGCTCGCCCCCCTTCTCCCCCACTGCGCCCTTCCCTGCCTTCCAGCCGTCACCTGCAGTGGATTCTTGCTCTGGTGGTAGTAGCACGGGGAAGAGCGAAGGGAGTGGCAAGGGCAGCAGCCACGGGGGCTGCAGGGGATGTTGAAGGTGGTTAGCTAACCACGACCTAGAACGACCTAAAGGGACCTGCGTCGACCTAAGAAGAAACCGGTGTGACTAGCAGTGACTAAGGGGGAGTGAGGACCTAAGAAGAATATGAGCTACTTGTGTTGGGGCGGTGGAAGAAGAACACGGCAGCGGCGGAACATGTGATGGGAAACAAAGAGAAGAAGAGGAAACATGCAGAAGTGGAGAAGAACACGGTGGAAATGTCGAGATTTCAAGCGACGGGAAGAGAAGTCACGCCAGGTCAAAGGCGCGTCCAAGAAAGTCTGAAATTCGAACTCGAGGCGCGTTCGGTGCATGGTTGGATTTGGGAATTGAGCCGAGTTTTACTCGGCTCAAGAGCTGGTATCAGAGCTGGTTTAAGGCGCGTTCTAGCGTTTTAAGGATAGGCGGAATTTTCAAAGTATGACGGGCGATCATACAGAGGCGAGTTCGGGCTCCTCTGTGAGCATTGGAGGCTCAGAACTACAGGCCATCCTAGCAGCCCTAGCACAAGCTAAATTGACGGTGAAGCCAACGATTGGGCTTAGCGAGGAAAAAACTATAGCACGTGGCGACTCAAGTTCATTCGTAGAGCGGAGGAAGTGGATCTCTGGCCGTACTATCATCCCGACAAGGAGACGGGAGAGGGCGTCCCACCATCTGCAAAAGAAAAACCAGAGGAAAATGCGTCGTTCAAAAAAAGGAGTAAGCAAGCATTTTTTCCAATTGTGCCATTCTGTTTCGGACAGCATTGCAGTGGGGCTGGATCAATTTGCGGGAGAGGAGAACTCTGCCGAACGAGCCTGGGAGTACATGGAAGCGGCTTACCTTGGGCTTACGGATACCAACAAAGCCGCCATTTGGAAGAAACTCCTTCTATTGACTATGGAGCCTGGGGAGAGGATCATTGACTACATGAATCGAGTGAAGGGGTACAATGATGACCTCAAGGCTATGGGGGCAGCTGAAACTGAAGGAGAAATGATGGGGTACATCATTACTGGGCTGCCCAAGGAGTGGGAAGCAGAGATAGGGCTCCTAACCTGCAACCCACCCGCGAATATGACCAAGCTGTTGGAGACGCTCCAAGCTTTGGAGCGGGTGAAAGCTGATCGGCTCAGGAAGGAGACTAGCTGGAACGGAATGGGACCAGCCACTCATGCTATGGTAAACGCAGCAGCAACAGGGACAGGATACGGAGGTTTCGGGGCGTGCTTTCAGTGTGGGAAGAAGGGTCATAAGCAGATAGACTGCTATGACAACCCGAGGAGCAGAAATTTTAAGGGGAAGTGGAGCGGTCCGCAGCAAAGGGGCCTGCAGAATGGAGGGCAGCAGAAAGAGGGGGAGTTTCGAGGCGATAACAAGGTGCAGAGAGGCGGATTTTCAGGGGCATGTCACTATTGCCAGAAAATTGGGCATAGGGCAGCCAACTGCTACTCGAACCCCAACAGCAGGAACTACCGAGGGGCAAACCAGCAGCAAAACCAACCAGCAGCAGCAAAAGCAAATGCAGTGGAAGCTGAAAACAGTGAAGCGGACGTCATTTTGGGAGGAGCTCACAAGGCAAACGTGGCTAGGGCATCGGGAGTGTGTTTGATGGCTAAAGGGTTTGGTGAAGCTGCGTGGTTCATGGATAGTGGCTGCACTCAGCATATGACCAATCACCGTGAATGGCTTACAAATCTGAGGGACTCCAACGTACCCTATGTGCTGTTGGGTGATGAAGGAAAGCTAAGTGTGAAGGGGGAAGGAGAGTTGCTGCTCCAGGGAGAGTATGGGGAGCTGAAACTGGAAAATGTGCTCTTAGTGGAGAAGCTCTCACTGAATCTGATCAGCCAGTCACAACTTGACAGCACGGGGTGCAAAACCTTCAGTGACAAGGGGAAGCTGTGGGTTTTTGATGAGGATTGGAAGGTGGTTGCAGAAGGGAACAGAAATCAGGGATTGTATGAAATGAAGCTGAGGAAGAAGGGGCTGGAAGCAGAGAATGCCACCTACATGACTCCACTCGAAGGGGACCTAGCTAGAGAGGAGTTGAAGGCTTGGCTTGGTGGCTTACCTGTGAAGGAGCTGCAGCAGGAAGCTTCAGCCATGGTGGTTGGGGTGGAGAAGGTTGAATTGGAGACCTTGCACAGGCGCATGGGGCATGCAAGCATGGATAGGATCAAGGAGTTGGTTAAAAAGGGCATGGTAAAAGGAGTGGCTTTGAAGGAGGGGGCTGGAAGCAAGGGAAAATGCAGCAAGTGTGTTGAAGGTAAAATCACAAAATCCCCACACCCCCACCACCAGGTGCAGGAGCCTTATGGCACCTTGGACATCGTAGCAGCCGATGTGTGTGGGCCTATGAGGGTGGTATCACGTCACGGCAGCCGCTACTTCGTTACCTTCACTGATTTGGGGACAAGGCACACATGGGTGACGGAGCTGAAAGATAAGACAGAAGTGTTTCCTAGCTTCGTGACTTGAATGGCGGAAGCGGAGCGGCAAAGTGGGAAGGTGTTGAAAGTTTTGAGGACAGATAATGGTGGGGAGTTTACCGGGGACCTGTTTAACAAGTTTTTGCAGAGCAAGGGCATCCGACGGCAGCTGACTGTACCCTACACTCCACAGCATAATAGCATAGCGGAGAGGGTGAATCGTTCCCTACTGGATAGTGTGCGAAGCATGCTGGCCGACAGTGGGCTGCCACTGAACTTTTGGGGTGATGCATTGGCAATGGCTTGCTGGTCCAAGAACCGCCTACCTACCAAGGGACTTCGGGCGGATGTGACCCCCCATGAAGCCTTCTATGGCAGGAAGCCAAATTTGGGGCTTGCACGCGTGTGGGGGAGTATGGTGCAATACAGGGAGCCAGCTGGTCCGGATCATAAGTTGCTGCCAAGGACTCAATGGGGGATCAATCTTGGTACCTGCCCAGTGAGCAAGGGGTGGGTGATCAAGGATGTGGTTTCGGGGAAGGTCACAATCACCCGAGATGTTGTCTTCTACGAGGAGGTGAACTACCTGCAGTGGAAGGGAATAGAGAAAGGGATTGCAGCAGCAAAGACAACAACTGCACCGGGCAAGGTGGAAGAACTTTTGGAAGAAAAGGAGAGTGAGGGAGTTGGTGATGAAGGAGATGAGGAGATCGAAGATGTGGAACGGGCAGATTCAGTTGATTGGGTGTGGGAGAAGGCACCAGCCAGGGAAGCGGATGAAAGCCAGGGAGTGGAGACCGCAGGGGAGCAGCCAAGCAAAGAAGTAGCTGAGGATGGCATTGATCAAGTGACTGGAAAAGAGCAAGATGAAGAATCAGCAGCTGAAGGAAGTAGCGATCCCTGGAAGCTCCTAAAGAGTGGTGACAACCAGGCAGCAGAGAAGGAGATAGAGGACTTACTTGAGGAGGGCGCCATCGTGATTGGAAGGGAAGTAAAGGATGGAGAAGGGAAAGCATTGACGGATTCCAGTGAGGAAGAGGTTGAATCACCTGCAGAGGAGTTGGGGAAAGGAAAGAGGGTGAAGAAACCAAACCCTCGGTATGCGCAACTGCTGATGACGTGCTGGAAGGACATCCATACCCACCTCCTGCTCTCTGCCACAGCTACTGACCTAGTCTCCACTGAAGGAAAAGTGACACACAACCTGCCCAAAGAACCAGTGAGCATCGAGGAGGCGCTAGAAGGTCCAGAAAGGGAGCAGTGGAAAGCGGCAATTGAGGAGGAGTTGAACACATTGGCTGAAAGGGGCACATGGGAGCTCGTGCCTATGCCGGAAGGGAGGAAAGCTGTGGGAGTGAAGTGGATTTTTAAAATCAAGACCGGAGATATGGGGCAGCTGGAAAGGTTCAAAGCAAGGCTTGTAGCCAAGGGCTACACTCAGGTGGAGGGGAAAGACTGCCAACAAAACGAGATCTACGCTCCAGTGAGCAAGTTGGCAACGGCGCGGGTCTTTCTCAAGGTGGTAGCAGCAAGGAAATACTTCATGGTGCAGCTGGACATAAAAAATGCCTTTTTGTATGGAGTGCTCAAGGAGGACATCTACCTTGAACAACCACCAGGGCATGACGACGGCTCGGGCAGAAAATGCAAGCTCAACAAGGCACTATATGGGCTGAAGCAGAGTCCTAGGGAGTGGTATATGGCGATGGATGAGCGGCTACTGCAAGGGGGATTTCAGAAAAGCGAGTGTGATAGGGCATTCTACTGGAAGGGAGAAGGGAAGGAGAAAGTGTTCTTGGTGCTATACGTGGATGACATCTTGGTGGCAGGGGCGTTAGAGGAGGAGGTAGAGAAGGTGTGCACTCACCTTGCGGAAGTTTTTCAAGTGAAGCAAATTCCGCGGACCACACTTTTCCTCGGCATGAATCTGGAGCGGCGGAAGGAGGAGAAGAAGATGTTCCTATACCAGCAGAAATATTGCAGCAGGGTGCAGCAGAAGTTTGGCAACGGCTACACGAAGGCAATTTCTACACCATTGAGTGGGGTAGCTGAAAGCGACAGTGAACGGGAGGAGGATGTCAACCAATGGGGCGGCAAGGAGAGAGCTCTGCAAGTATATCAGTCAATGGTGGGGTCTATCATGTATCCGGTCTCATGCACGCGCGTCGACATGCATACGCAGCTAGCTATCTTGGGCAACAAGTGCAGCAGCAAGGGGAGAGGAAATGGAGAGAGATGAGGAGGACTATCGACTACCTACTGCAACATGAAGATGAGGGGCTGTTATTCGAAGGAGGTGAAGAGACCTTGGAGTTAGTGGGGTATGCGGATGCTTCACACGCATCCGACAAAAAAACAAGGAGAGGAGCATTCGGCTACGTGTTTCTACTTGGGGGGACAGCAATCATGTGGCAAGCGAAAAGGTTGGCTGACATAGCGCTCTCTAGTGCGGAAGCGGAGTACATGGCTCTGTTTTACGCATGCCAAGAGGGGGTTTGGCTGAGAAGGCTACTCAAGGAGATGGATATCAAGGTGGAAGGGCCGACGGTGATACGCACGGATAGCAAATCTGCCATCGACTTGGCTCACAACGACAATTGGCACGGGAGGACCAAGCATATGGATGTGAAGTATCATTGGGTGCGTTCAAAGGTGAGTAGCAAGGAGTTCAAGTTTGAATTCGTACGTACGGAGGCACAAGCAGCAGATTTTCTGACTAAGGTGTTACCAAAGGGCTAATTTTGAGCGTTGCAAGAGAGAGGTTGGGATGCGTACCTTGGCTGAATTGCAGGGGAGTGTGGAGCAGGCCTAGAGGTAGTTCAAGGTGAAGCATATGAGGGAGAATAAGCTGGTGGTTAGCAAACCACAGAGGAGATTGTTGAAGGTGGTTAGCTAACCACGACCTAGAACGACCTAAAGGGACCTACGTCGACCTAAGAAGAAACCGGTGT
Organism: Closterium sp. Yama58-4; assembly: GCA_947470075.1. Lineage (NCBI taxonomy): Eukaryota > Viridiplantae > Streptophyta > Zygnematophyceae > Desmidiales > Closteriaceae > Closterium > Closterium sp. Yama58-4. The sequence goes on from CANIUD010000761.1 coordinate 85,923, forward strand.
GACTAGCAGTGACTAAGGGGGAGTGAGGACCTAAGAAGAATATGAGCTACTTGTGTTGGGGCGGTGGAAGAAGAACACGGCAGCGGCGGAACATGTGATGGGAAACAAAGAGAAGAAGAGGAAGCGTGCAGAAGTGGACAAGAACACGGTGGAAATGTCGAGATTTCAAGCGACGGGAAGAGAAGTCACGCCCAGGTCAAAGGCGCGTCCAAGAAAGTCTGAAATTCGAACTCGAGGCGCGTTCGGTGCATGGTTGGATTTGGAAATTGAGCCGAGTACAACTCAGCTCGAAATTAGGCGCGGCGCGAGGGCGAAATCAGAAATCCTTTTGCTTATAACTTGCTTTGTGTTTTCTGTTTTTGTATGCCTTCTTTAATGAACTTACTTCAACTTTCTGCCTTGGCGTTTTCTAGCAAATACCTTCACACAGTTGAGGCCAGAGCTTCATAAACTTGTTACTAAGACTCTAAACAGTCTTCATAGTCTAGTCGAAAGGCTGCGCACGTACAAGAGGGGAAGCAGCAGAGTGAACGGCAAGGCGAGCGGAGCAGATGGTGGTATAGGCAGCAGCGGGGCGAGCAGCAGCGGTGAGATGAGCAGCTTTAACAGCGGCAGTGGCAGCGGGAGGAGGAGGGCGAGAGTGCGGCGAGTGAAGGCACATCGGGGGCCGGTGGTTGCGGTAGCGCTGGCAGAGCATGCAGAGTCACACGAGTTGCTTCTCACCACTGCGGGCGCTGATGGCATGGTGAAGGTGAGACCGTGAAGGGGCGCTGATGGCATGGTGAAGGTGAGGGGCGCTCTTCGTGTGTAGGTGGTGTGAGGTGTGTGTAAATTACATCGCGGCCTGGATGGTGGCAGTGGCGCTGGCAGAGCATGCAGAGTCACGCGACCTGCTGCTCACCACTGCAGGTGCTGATGGCATGGTGAAGGAGAGGGGGAGGTGATAGGCCTATAGTTGGTATGATGATTCTAGAGCAGCTCCATTACTGCAGAGCATGCAGAATCGCACGACTTGCTGCTCACCTCTGCAAGCGCTGATGGCATGGTGAAGGTGAGGAGGCGATGATGGCATGGTGATTGTGAGTGAGACCGTGAAGGGGGGATGATGGCATGGTGAAGGTGAGGGGCGCTCTTGGTGTGTAGGTGGTGTGTGTGAGGAGGGTGAAGGTGCATTGCGGCCCGGTGGCAGTGGCGCTGGCAGAGCATGCAGAGTCGCATGACCTGCTGCTTACCACAGCGGGGGCTGATGGCATGGTGAAGGTGAGAGGGAGCGCTCATGGCGTACAGTGAGGGGGGCTCTTGGCGTATCGTGTTGGTGGTGTGGAAAGGGTTGGTGGTAGAGGCTGATGGCATGGTGAAGGTGAGGGTACTCATGGCCTGTGGCTACTGTCGCTAACACTCAAAAGCAGCTTCACTACGGCAGAACATGCAGAGTCAGGCAACTTGCTGCTCTCCACTGCAGGGTGCTGATCCCATGGTGAAGTGAGCTCGGGTTGATTGCTCTGCACTTTCTGGAGCCCCCCTTTCCCAACTTCTTTCCTATCCTTGGATCCTCCTTCCGTGTAATCCGCCCTCCACCAATCAGGTCTTCTCTCTCCCATCCCCCCCTCCTAACATCTTCCTCCGATTCTCTCTCCCCGCAATCCGCCTCCACCAATCAGGTCTTCTCGGTGGAGTCGCAACAGCAGCTGAGGTCAGCGCGAGTTGGCAGCCTCCCATTGGCCAGCATGGCGTTGCTGCCGCCCCTTCCCTCCCACTGCTACCCAGTTGAGATTCTTCCCACTTGTAACACTTCCCTCCTTTTGCCCCTTTTTGAAGGGCACGTCAATACTACTCCCACTGCTCTCTCTCCGCATATTCCTTCTTGAGCATGCTTCTGGGTATGCTCCTCCCATCCGTCCCTGTCCTAAATGATTCCACACCTCTCTTCTCCCCATGCTGCTTTTCCACGAGCCTTTCTCCTCCTCGGCTCCCCTTCGCTCTGCCTGTACCTTCTGCTGTCACCACTACCAGTCAGTGCTGCTGGGCTCCTCGGACGACCACGTGTGGCTCTACTCGTGCCTGACTTTGGCTGACCTGGCCCAGTACATGCCCTTCCCTCCTCTCCTTGCTCCAATGCCCTCGTTGCACCACCACCTCTCCCACACACCAGTCTGTGCTGTTGGGCTCATCAAACGACCACGTGTGGCTCTACTCGCCTGACTTTGGCCGATGCCTCTCCAAGGTACTCCTCCCTCCATGCTACGCTACGCTACCCATCTGCACACACTTGCACCCAATCACACACACACACGATGGCCTGGTGTCATGTGTGCAAGTAACCCTAAGAACGATGCTTGCTGTCTCTCTCCTCCCATTCCTTAATCCCCCCTGCTTCTTTCCCCTCCTCCCCTTCCCCCTTGTCCCTTTGCCGCCCCCACCCCTCCTCCTCATGCCCACCTATATGCCACATCAGATGCATGCACACGATGACACGGTGTCATGCATTCAGGTCAGCCAATGGGGCGCTCACACGTGTCTGGTCACTACATCATGGGACGGCAGTGTGAAGCAGTGGAGCATGGCGCACTCGCCCTTCCTCTCCGCCTCACCTTCCTCCTCCTCCTCCTCCTCCTCCTCCTCCTCCTCCTCCTCCTCCTCCTCCTCCTCCTCCTCCTCCTCCTCCTCCTCCTCCTCGTCCTCCTCCTCCTCCTCCTCCTCCTCCTCGCCCCACTCCTATGCTGGCTCAGACACTTCAGGTCAGCCCAACCACAGTCATGCCGATTCCCATAGCGCGCCTAATCCCCTTCGCCTCCTTTGCCTCCTTCTCCTCCTCCTCCTCCCACTCCTATGCTGAATCCGACACTTCAGGTCAGTCCATACCGCTACATCTCCCCACGATTCCACCTCTCTGTAATGGAGCTCCATCAGATGAGGTTACTGTTAAGTTGACTCGACTTTTGAGTCAACTCAAAAGTCACTACGACTCCCCACGATTCCACCTTTCTGTGATGGGGATCCATCATATGACTAATTCACGCCTGAACTGCTACCCACTTCTTTGTCTTCCCTTCCTGTCTCCCTTATTGCGCCTTTCGTACACCTTCGTCCTCCTCCCTTCCAATCATTTACTCCCCACCACCAGTCCACCCCCCTCCTCTAGCGGAGCTCAATCAACTCGACGCACCAATCACATCACTCCAAGTGGCCATCCCTGCCACGTCAGCATGGCCCCTTGCTGCCTCAGGGTCAGCCAATGGTAGAGACTGTCAGCTCAGTGCAGAAACAAATCTAAGTGATGGCAAACGCGTTCGGGGTTGTAAGCGCTTGCGTTTAAACATGGAATGCGTTCGCCATCACGTGGGCCTCGAAGGGTATTCAGTCACTCAGGCAGATGTTATCTGACTGACCTTAACTTGTGCTCTCAAACTCCTCCCTGGCATGCTTGCGTATGCAGTGTGTTTGTCCTCATCTGCGTTTCATGACGATTTTTTTAAAACAAATTTGTGTGATTCTAAGTTGCTTGCTTCTTCAAAAATTGCTTTCTTCTTCACGCTTTCGCTCCTGAGGATTCCCCCCTCCTGTATCTCCGTCTACCCACTCTATCCAACGACCCTTCATTTCCATTTTCATCTCAAATTGGCTCAATGAGTCGATTTGAAATAGCTTACAAGTTAATTCCATTATCTCAACTCCATCCACTCACTCTCCTTCGTACCCCCTGTCACCCCCCTCGCGTCTCTTTTGTTCCATGAACCCATCTTTGACCCCTTGTCCGCACAATCTCCCCCCACCCTTCATAATCTTCTCTCCCATCCCCCCCCCCGCTCTCTCCGTTCTATGCACTGTGTTGATGTGGGACATGCGAGCACCCCCCTCGGCATCTGTCCCCTGGAGCTGCCGCCTCTCCCCTCTCACCACCACGATCGCCATCATTATTCCCTCTCCCACTTTCACTCCCACAATGCTCCTTGCCCCTCCTTCAGGCGCCGTGTTGCTGTGGGACATGCGAGCGCCCCCCTCGGCATCTGTTCCCTGGAGGTGCCGCCTCTCCCCACTCACCACCGCCGCTTCCACGTCGCCACTAGCAGTGACAGGGCTGGTGTTCTCATATGGGGGTCTGCACGTCACTGCTGCTGACTCCACAGGGGGGCTCAGAGTGCTGGAGGTGAGGCTTTAGGGGCTTTAAGGCTCAGAGTGATAGGTCTAATGTTCTTAATGCCCCTCAGAGTGACAGGGCTACTGTTCTTAAATAGTAGCACAGCTCCTCACAGATGTTGACTCCACAAAGAGTCTCACAGTGCTCGAAGGGCTTTAAGGGCCAGTCGTTTCTTACAGGGAAAATCCACTGTGCCACTGCTGCACCCCACCCACCCCATCATGCTTACAACGCAGTAAGCTTATCATGTACTCATCCCATCCTCGCCCCTCCTCCTCTGCCACCTGGCTCTCAACATCAGATGCGCATGGGCGGTGCTGAGCTGGCGTCTCAGCACTGTCCAGGTGGCGGCCTCACGTGCTGCCAGCCTCTTGGCGATCAGTCCATCCTCGCTGGCAGGTGAGGAGAGGAGGGTGGCAGGTGAGGAGAGGAGGAAGTTGGACTAAGAAGCATCTTGGCATCGTGTCATAAGTTCCACGGTCTACAGAAGCTCTCACCAACCTATCTCACAGATTCCAAATGACATCACCTCATCTTCTTCTCTCCTATCTCAGTTCTTGGGACCATTGTTAGGCCTCTTGCCTCGTCTTCCCTTCTCACTCTGGCATTCGATCACTTGCCTCATGGTCCATCCAATGCTCCTTTGAACAATCCCAGATGTACCACCTTTCCCTTCCCTTGCCTTCCTCCTTTCAGTGATTCGGGCGACATTTTTGCCTGGGCGTGGGCATCTAAGCTTGAATCCCTTAACCCTCATTCTAATGGAGCCATGCGCCACTTCGCAAGGAACCACGGAGGCCTCTCTGGGGGTGTAGTAGGGCAGCAGCACGGTGTACAGTCTTCACCAAAAAGAGCTCAAGCCTTGAGCTTCTTTTCTGTGCCGATTAGTTCGTCTCGTGTGTCTTCTCTTGTTTCTGCAAGTGGTGTATACCGATATATAACGTAAGACACTGTGGGCGCACCACCTTTTACTGCTGTCGGTTGTGAAGAGGGCTCGGCAAGCTTGGTACGGTAGCATGAATTGGCCTGGAATCTGAGTCATACATTTCTGTGTCAAAATCGTAGCACAATTTTTAACATAGCAACCTAGGGTTTAGCTAGGAGGCTTAGGTGAGGGGAGCTAAGCAAGAGAGATGGCACAAAGAGGGTTTGCACTATGAAGTGACAAATACAAATATGGCAAGAACAATGGTGCACCACCAACAATGAAGCAATAGCTACACTACACCTGCGAATGATTATATGACACGCCCCCTTAATTGTTTGCAGGAGTAAGTGTAAAACGCCCCCTTACGGGGTACACCTTGCAGAGTGCACCGGAAGTAGCATGCGTTGAAAGGAGTAGAGGCCAAGTGAGGAGGAGACGGCTGATGCTACAGATGGACTCACACCACCCCCTCAACCTCCCCCCCACAGCAGCAACAGCAACAGCAATGAGGAGAGAGAGGAGGAGACATGGCGGCAGTTGCTGCAGTTAAGACACCCTCCTCCCCCCCTTCCTCCCCCCACACCCCCCCCAGAAATTGCTGCACGCGCAACAAGGAGAGGGAGGAGGCTGGCGATGTAGGTGCAGCCTCCCCTTTGTTACGATATGGAATAGTTGAACAAACATTCCTGAGTAACGAATCCTTAACGCGAAGATGACTGCAGCGAGGACGAAAGACCAAGCGTCAAGACAGTTATCGAAGACGGTTGCAAGCAGGAAGAATTCGAAATGAAAAGAGCGGGAAAAGTTCAAACGGTTGCCGCACCGCGTACAGTTACCGAGCAGCACGGTTTGCACCCGTGCATCTAGATTAGCCCTAAGGGGAATGTACCCCCTCAGAGTACATGGCTAGCTAGGACCTTTCGTATTCCACTGTATTCCTATATAAACCCTTGTACCGCATTGTATTAGTCACTTCTGTCGAGATTCAAATCTCCTTCTTCTGACAGAGTCTGTACTCGACATTGCCTAGCAATCTTCCGCTGCTACTCTTACGTACGATCAACCTGAGACGATCCTATAAGACGGTTCAGATTGTATCATGGTATGAGAGCCACTCAGGATTCTTCGCATCACCACCTTTGATTCAAATTCAAATTCAAGGTGGCGTCCGGTACGCGCTCCCCCGAAATATGGCTGGAGGATCTGGCGGACAAGCGGCCAACACGTCCGAACCTCCCTCCAACCTAACCGCGAACTCCACGGGAACAACCACCGTCAGCAATGCGCTACTGGAGCAACTCATCCAGCGGATCACCACGCTGGAATCTGGAATTCAACAATTGAAGAATGAAAACCTAGCGACCACGCAACAACCCGAGCCACCGGCCGCTCCAGCCAAGGAACCAAGCCCAATCACTTTCGACCTCGGAGCAAACTCCTCTGCTCCAACCAAACCTCGTCCAAGTGACGAAGCCGTGCTCGCAGCTCAGAACAAGTTTCTGACCATCTCCAAAATCCGCACCGTACCGTGTTTAGCGGACGAGACTTCTACACCTGGAGCTTCGAGCTCGAGCTACTCCTGCAAAACGCGCAAATCTTTTGCTACTTTGATGGAAGCTACGTTGGCCCCACCAGCGATACCGACGACACAAAAGCATAATACTACAACGAATCGCTAATGGCTTATAACGTTCTCCTTCGGAACATGGCGCCAGCCGAACAACTCGGCATCCGCCCCTACAAGACCTACCCAGCCCCCACCCTCGCCGCCTGGAGCTACCTCAACAAGACTTATCAACCCAAGGACTCCGTCTCATCCTGTCGCCTGCTTCAGGAACTCATGGAAGTCAAAATGGCACCTGGCGAGAAGGCAAACGCTTACATCAACCGCCACAGCAATGTCCGCGACCAACTTCTAAAGTTGGGTAACACCATCTCCGAGGACATGTTCGTCACCATCGTCCTCCGAGGACTCAGCCCCTGGAGGCAAACGCTTACATCAACCGCTGCAAAGCCCTGCTTCGCCAACAGGGCATAGTCTCCAAAGCGCATCTTTGCGCCACCTTGCTGCACGAACAGCAAGACATGGATTTCAATAAGGAAAATGGGGCGCGCCGCGAACAAATTGCCTTCTAGTCCGATCGCGACTTTCGAAGAAATCGCGACACACGACCTCGACAATACTACTGCAAGAATTGCAAAGCCTTCGGCCACTCCACCAAACGGTGCTGATCCGGACCACGCTCCAACTCCGCACCGCGCAACCACTCTGCACATGTCTCAGATCAAACGCGCCAGGCCAACCGACCGTCTTCGGACTATCGGTTCGCCCCGCGCCAACCTTCGCAACCAAACTCGCAGCGGCCACCACAGAACAACACTGTCCGCCACGTCATGGCAACATGGCGATGCGTGTTCGTCGCCGCACTCGGCGCACAAACCGGCAGCATCTCCACTACATCTCACACCCTCTGCCTGGACAAGAGGTTTGGTTCAACAGCTACAACAATCCGTTCACGCGAGATGGAGAATTCGTTTCCGACAAAAAAGACTGGAACTTGCCAACATTGCTGCTGGAGTCCCCACCCCATGACGAGGATTTTCTCAACTGACCGTCAATCACAAACTACTTCTTCGGCCACAATATCGACACTCGCCCCCTCAACAACTACGTCGCTGCCGGCTATAGACGCATTCCATCCCGCAACACTCCGAACCTCGCGCTCTCAGCCCAACGTCGCGGAAACTGTCACAACACATGGTTCCTCGACAACTGTTGCGGACAACACATGGTTGGATCGAAACGCTACATCTCCAACGCATACCCCATCCCAGAACCAACCATCATCACCGTAGCCAACGCGCAGCAGCTCCATGCCCGAGCATGCGGCATCGTCGTCCTCAAAGCGCACGACAGCGACATTCACATCACGCTGAACGACATCCTAATCGTGCGGGACGTGCAGTACAACTTACTCTCCTACGACCAACTCGTCCAAAGCGGAGTACTCATGCACACTGACCCTGCTACCCGCGACATCATCATGCACTGGAAGGACTACAGCACACCGAACAGCACACCCCGTTAATTCGGCAGAGCTCACTCCGACGACGTCGTCTACATCCTCGAATTCGACATCCCCAACTGCAGCGCCGACTCAGAGATCTCATCGATCTCCTACCTCAAGGCGTGGCATGGTCAAACAAGCCAACTCACCCTGACGGCCGCCCCTGGGTCAAGCACCACGCCCACCCAAGAGAGATTGACCTCCACGCTCCTGGACCTGATGGACTCTGCCGCAATTGCCGCACACCAACTGCCTCATCCACAGAAGACAGAGCAAAGAAGCCGCAACCGCCCTCGCAAGGAAAAGGAAAGGAGCCAGCCGATGAAGCAGAATCATCCACTAAAGCTGCGCAACGACTCGCTGCCGCCGCAATCTCAGCCGCTGCCCCAAAGGCGCCCTCTGACCCGACCTCAGCTGTGACCACTCCACCACTCTCTCCTGTTCTGGACATCATCGAAGAAGCCGAGTGGCAAACCCCTCACCCAACTGGCATGAGGGACGGAGAACTTGCCGCCACGCTCACCATCTTCCAGCACTGCAAAACACGGACCGACCCCACTGTCCACAACCGCCTCGATCTCCTCACTCGCTACATCGGCCCTGGTGCGTTTGATGCACGGAACAACCCCCTTCCCCTGACCAAGGATTCATACTACGTTGATCACCCATGGTCCCAACCCACCATGACGACCGAAGAGTTTCAGCGCCACGAGAAAGAGGAGCGTCGCCGCTGCGCCGATGAAGAAGCCAAGGCAACAGCGGCAGCAGCAGCTGGAGGATAGGGAAGCGAAACTGCCAAAGCTAGATGGGGAAGCACCGTGCCAACCTAGGGAACACCGCCACACGAGGAGAAAGAACCAATCGAAGAGGAAATCGCGCACGCCGAAGCCGAAGCCGCCGCAGAAGCCGCAGGACCGTCGGCTCCCCTCACCCCCTCAGCATCCCTCCCTCGGGCACCCCAACCACCAGTGACTCCTGGGGCTCCTCCGTAGATTCTCGACCGCCCAGAGACCGTGACACTATACTGCCCTACAGCACTTACCCCCGAAGCCTCATGCACACTGAATCCACACCCATCGGCCCTTCCGACCCACCTCAACCAACAGTTCCCCACAGCTTACCACCTCATCACATACCGCGCCCACATCTTCCCGAAGAAACAGCCGACACGGATGTCGCACCAACCGCCACCACTGCTCGTGATATCATCCTCACTCTCGGACTGTCAATCTCGCCCCAACCAATCTCAGAACCAACACCCACAAACATCGCCGCACTCATAGCCTTCTACGCTCGCTCACCCACCATCGGCGCTCAACGCGACCTCTGGCACAGACGCCTCAGACACCCCTCACAGGATGTCCTCATCAACTGCATTCACGCGCAAGTCTTCCTACCTGGCACACTGCTCCGCCCCGACAGAACCCCCCTACCCGTCACCACCACTCAGCGCACCGACTGCACCATCTGCCCTGAAGCAGCTCTAGCCCATCAGCCCTTCACGCTCCTCGAGCTCGGCACGAACCGTTACGAAAAAACTCCAAAAAGTCTACAGCGATTTCCTCGTTCTCACCCAGACTGGCCTCAGCGGCGAAGAATGTACCCTCGCCTTCGTCGGCGCTCACTCTCGATTCGTCTGGGTGGCCAACATGTCCCACAGGAGCAAGGCGTTCGACGTCTTCAAGGTCTGGCATGCCAATGCGGAAACCTAGTCAAGCTGCACACTCAAGATCTGGCAAACAGACTGCGCAGCCGAATTCAAGAGCGACAAATTTGCGGCGTACATTTGCGGTGTCCACAAGCTCTCCCTCCCTTACACGCATCCCCAACAAGGCGTCGCGGAACGCACCAACCGCACGCTCATGACCAAGGTCCGCGCCCTCCTGCAGCAGAGCGACGTTGACGCGAAGTATTGGCCTTACGCCATGCATCACGCTGTCCGTCTCCACAACCTGCTCAGCACCACCGCCAACATTGATAACCTCTCTCCGCACCTCAAATTCACCGGCATACAAGGCGAAGTCTCCATGCTACGCGTCTGGGAATGTATGGTTCACCAGTGGCCACCACGGGGAAGTTCGAATGTCGCGCTCGCTGGGGCGTGCACCTCGGCATCAGCCTCGAACACAACGCTTGGAACATTCTCGACCACAATACCTCCCACGTGGTCGCGGCTCGCGACGTCATCTTCTACGAAGACCTCACGATCCACAAGTTCCATTGTGACCGACACGTCGACCGCACCAGAGGAGAGATAAACGTCACGGATTACGATCGTCCCCCGCGCAGCTTCTTCACTCTTGAAGACGAAGCGGAAGCAGCGCTTGCGGACCAGGACCCCACGGACCCACACCTCGCTTCTCGCCCATGGAGTGATGAGGACGAAGATGAGGACAGCGCTCCCCTCAACTCCTCGTGGGACTCCCTCCTCAGTCCAACACCATCCAATGGCCACGACTCAGACAATGACATGGTGGAAATCACCAGCGACCAACGTCACAGCCCCGGCATTTCCGACCTCCACATCCTCGGCCTCCACACTCCCATTACCCACCCACCCAAGGCGGTTGAACCATAAACCCCGTGCCAAGCCCTCACCGGGCCTTACGCTAAGGAGTGACACCTGGGTCCTCGCCGCCTTAAAGGGGAGGCGCGTTCTCTCAAGAAAATGGGTTTTTCGCGTCAAAACCGCTGCCGACGGCACCATCGAACGCTTCAAAGCACGCTGGGTTGTCCGCGGCTTCGATCAGCGCCACGGCGTTGACTCCAACCAAACCTTTGCTTCTGTCAGTCGCCACTGTTGGTGCAACCCTACGGTTTGCACTCGGCTTGTTGTCCGTGTGCGTGTGCGTGCATGCGTGTGTGCATGGAGTGGTATGAGTGCATGAAATAAATATATGTTTCATGCTTATAATAGTGTGTGTATGATGGGTCATGATGTCGAGTGTGTGTGTGTCGAGTCAATAGCGAGTTATCGCTAGCCGCGTGTTAATGCGGTCATTTGTGTCTCGCGCGCGGTTTCTATTTTGTCGTGTGTCGAACGTTCGGCGTGTCGCAGGTGTGGGCAGCAGACCCATCAAGAACTCAAGGTTGAGTTTGTGATGAAGAACCCGAGCCTTGGTTGCAAGCTTCAAGTGATTTCGAAGCTGGCCAAAAGGGTACACCTCAAGATATTGAAGATAGTTACATTACAATTTGTAGTGTAACATTTCTATGGGTGTAGGCCCTTGTGGAGGGTAGTTTCGAGACCCTTCTTGGTTGGGGACAGTGTGGCACTGTTCCACATCACTGTACCTCGGCTCTTGGGGTTTGTAGGAGCTGGGAGTCATTCCCAACTTGTAACTCTTCCTAGCTGTTCGTAATTGTGTTCTAAGACTATGTTGCTGCCATAGTGCCGTTCGTTCAATCTGACGTTGTGTCGTCAATTCTTGATGAAATCGTGCGATCTAAATTTCCTATTGTAGGCGACGTTAAGACGCTTCAGATCCAAGTTGAATGAGGTCAATTGGAGGTGTGAGCAGATCGCTATGATCGTTTAAAGCCGCTGTGCAGAAATCTGACTGCGCACTCTATCTTTGGCTCTAGGCACATTGAAGCCTATTGAAGCCTACTGTGACTATAACAAGTGGTATCAGAGCGCCTTGGAGCAGCTACGATGATGGCTGGACCTGAAGAGAGGGGTGGCAGAGGTGCTGGAGGCAATGGAGAAGCCCAAGCACAAGGCCAAGCCCGTGATTCAGCCGTGGCGCCCGTGCAACCGACTCTTGGACCTTCTAAGGACGAACCAAGAGTGTTCGGGCTCGACAAGTTCAACGGCGACAACTTTGCTGAATGGTCCTTCAGGATGGAGAACGTGTTTGACCACTATGACCTGCTGGAGGTGATGGAAGGAACGGAGAAGCGTCCCGAGAACGACCCGGAGAAGAGCTCGTGGGTGCGGAAGAGCGCACAAGGCTATCTCCTACTTGGGCAAGCGTTGGGGAGCAACCAGATCCGTCACATCAAGCCCTTCTAGCGTGAACCAGAGAAGGGACCAAAGGCATGGGCTGCTCTCAAGGGTGTACACGCTCCTGCAACAGTGGCGGTAGCTGTGGTGTTGGAACGGCAAATGGCGACGCTACGAATTGAGGAAGATGAACCCGTGGAAGAAGGGGTGCAGAAATTCTTCGACTTGTTGACGCGGCTTGAGGGAGCTGATTTGAACTACAGTGAGCTCCAAAAGAAGACCAAGTTGCTGGCCTTACTCCCAGAGTCGTGGTCCTCGCTCATCATTAACCTCAACCGTGATCTGCCCCGTCTCTCGCTTGAAGACGTGAAGCGCGCGATCCTACAAGAGGACTTCCGCCGCCGTGAGTTGGCGAGTGCGGATGGCGCTGGGGCAGCAAGCGTCGGCCGTGGATATGGCCGAGGAAGAGGCAGAGGACGAGGGGGAGGAAGATTTGGTGGCAGCAACTTCGGTGGAGGCCGCGGGAGTGGCGGATACGGCAGCGACGACAAGAGCTACGGGCGCGGTCGCGGCCGATTCGACGGCGAGTGTCACTATTGCGGCAAGACCGGACACATGTGGCGCGATTGCTACAAGCTCCCTGAAGGATGGACCCCTGCTCAAGACCAAGAGGGTAGAGGAGCAGGAGGAGGGAGAGGAAGAGGCCGAGGAGGCCGTGGCGGTCGCGGAGGTGGAGCCGCGAACATGAAGAGTGGAGATAACGACAAGGACCCGAGCGACGATCGGTACCCGGGTCTTTTCTACTTCGTGTCGACGCAAGTACCAGCTGGTCCAGAGAAGGATGAAGACCTTGAGGAGCCAGCAGCTGTGGGGAAGGTGACCCTACACCCCCTGGACTATTGGGTGATTGATAGCGGCGCTACCTATAGCATGACACCTCGCCCCGACTTGCTCACCGAACTTGAGCCGTCACCGGTGAAGCACGTCACATCGGCTTTGGGGCAGCGAGCAGAGGTGAAAGGCATGGGCAAGGCCATGTTCAAGGGTGCTGATGGGAAGATGGTGGGCCTCAAGAACGTGCTTTGGGTGCCCAGCCTTGCTGCGAACCTGATTTCTGTGCGGCGGTTGGCAAAGGCCGGCATGGACACGAACTCGAAGGGAGCCAAGACCTACACCGCGAGGATTGGCGACCGAATCCTATGGGACCTTCATGAAGATAGGGATGTCTACAACGAGATGTGGCAGATCCCTGTGGTCCCCATGCCTAAGGAGAGGCAAGTGGCAGCAAGCGTCAGCACCAATGTTGACGCGGTTGGTAGCGGCGATAGCGCGGACGGTCGCGCTAAGGAGAAGGAGTCCAAGAAGAGCAAACCTGGAGTGACCAGCAAGCTCGGTGACCACAAGGAGAGTGGTGCAGCAGCCAAGGAGCAGCACAAGGGTGAGGAGAACCCCGAGGCAGCAGCGAAGGAGGACTACGGAGAGAGTATGTGGGGCGCTATTGCGAGCGCGGCATTCTCCAATCCGACTTCGGCTACGGGGGAGTGTGATTGGCTCACCTTGCATCGGCGAATGGGGCATGTGGCCCTACCCATCTTGCAGCAGCTAGTCAAGAATGAGATGGTTGCTGGCATACGTGTGAAGGGGGAGCCCGATGAGGTGCTTGGCTGCCCGACGTGCTTGCAAGCCAAGTTCACCCGTTTTCCGTTCCCTAGTTCGGAGGCAACGGCAAAGGCACCGCTTGATGAGGTGGTGATGGACGTGGTGGGCCCCCTGAAGCTTGGAGCTGCTGGAGCTGAGAATTTTCTCACTATAGTGGATGTCTACACTCGCATGACGTGGGTGTATGTGCTGGCCAAGAAGAGTGACGTGGCTGAAACGTTGAAGACCGATTGGTTCCCGATGGTGGAGCGGCAACAAGACCGACTAGTGAAGTCGATCCGCACCGATCGAGGGGGAGAGTTCCTGAGCAAGGAGTTTGGGTTGTGGCTGAAGAAGAATGGCATTCGGCACTCCCTCACCATGCCATACTCCCCTGCAATGAACGGCATCGCCGAGCGAGCGAACCGGACGATCACGGAGGCGGCACGCGGGTTGCTCATTGAAGCCGGGCTACCCGACTATTTCTGGCCTGATGCGGTGCGGAGCGCGTGTGTGGCCAAGAACAGAGTTTTGACTCATGTGGGAGCAGACAAATGGGTGCCCTATGTGGAGTGGCTTGGCAGGAAGCCAAAGGTGGATATGCTTCGGGTGTTCGGGTGCATGTGCATGGCGCTCGTGCCTAAGCATCTTCGGCACAACAAGCTTGGTGCCAAGGCGGTGTGGGCCATGCTCTTGGGCATGGCTCAAAACAGCAAGGGGTGGCTTCTTTGGGACCCATTCACCAAGAAGTTCATGGTGAGCAGGGACTGCAAGTTCATGGAGAACTTCATGTACAAGGATTGGAAGGCGGAGAATGAGGCGAAGATAGGCGTGCGGTTTGGAGAGGTGAAGAGTTCCGGGTTGGAGCACGTGGAGCTGCCTTTGGAGCTGAGCAGCGGCAGCACCACCACAAAGCAAACTTCCCTTGTGAATGGGGGAGAGGAAGATGCAGAGGAAGAAGAGGAGGAGGTGCAGCAAGTGAGCGAGCGTGCACCGACACTCCCTTCCCGCACTACGAGCGCTCCACGGAACCGCACCACACCGCAGCAACGCCAAGGCCTTCAAGTCCCTGCAGCTGAAGAGGAAGGAAAGGTCAAGAGGAAGATTCAAGCCCCTAATAGGCTGACCTATGATGCGCCGGGGAAGCAGGGCAAGACGGCCCTAGCTGGAGCGGCAATGATGGTCGGAGACGACGAGGAAAGCGACTACGAGGAGTGTGCCTTCGCGTTCTTCTCTCCGGTGGAGATGCCGGGAGAACCAGCAACTCTCAAGGAGGCCTTGGAGAGTGGTGATGCTGAGGAGTGGAAGAAGGCAATGGAGAGTGAGCTAAAGAGCATTGAGGAGAACGACACGTACGAATTGGTGGAGCTACCGGAGGGGCGTACGGTAATAACGTCCAAGTGCCTCTTCAAGATCAAGTCGGATGCCGACGGCGTGATCGAGCGCTACAAGTCTAGGCTGGTGGCCAAGGGGTACCAGCAGAAGGAGAATGTGGACTACAAGGAGCTGTTTGCTCCTATGGTGAAGCCGACGACGCTGCGAACCCTACTCGCGGGAGCCGCGATCAAAGGTTGGGTGGTGAAGCAGCTAGACATCGTAACGGCATTCCTCAACGGAATCCTCGAGGAGGAGATCTTCATGGCGCAGCCAGAGGGGTTTGATGATGGCAGCGGCAGAGTGTGGAAGCTGAAGAAGGCCCTCTATGGGCTGAAGCAGGCCCCTAGGCAGTGGTACCTGAAGCTGCGCGAAGTGTTGGAGGAGATCGGCTTCACTCCGTCAATTGCCGATCACTCCTTGTTCATGCTTGGCGAGGGGGAGCAGAGGAGTTTCATGGTGGTGTGCGTGGACGACATCCTCAACTTTTCGCCCTCCTCTGACCTTGTGAAGGAGGTGATGCTGAAACTGCAAGACAAGTTCAAGTGCAAGTCCCTTGGGGACGTGAACTTCTACCTTGGGCTCCACATTGAACGAGACGTGGAGAAGCGGTGCATGCGGGTGCACCAACGGAAGTACCTGGAGGCATTGGCTGCCAACTTTGGGCAGAATGAAGGCCATGTGGCTACACCCTTTCCCTCTGGGTTCAAGTGTGTGAAGGGACCAGAGGAGGAGAGCGTGGGTGAAGAGGAGAGGCGCCGTTTTCACTCGTTGGTGGGCAGCCTCATGTATGCGGCAGTCAACACACGACCGGATGTCGCGTTTGCTACCGGGCAGCTGGCTAGGGTTGTGCAATGCCCTAATGAGGAGCAGGTAGCAGCTGGAATGAGGGTGGCCAAGTACCTTGGCCAAACACCGACCGTTGGGCTGCAATACTCGGCGGCGGCACAAAGGCGCCAAAAGGGCGCGGATGGTGTGGAACCCGGGCGTTTGTTCCTCACCGCATTCTCGGATGCCTCCTATGCATCAGAACCAGAGGACATGACAAGTGTTGGAGGGTTCATATGCTGTGTTGGTGGAGGCCCAACTGCTTGGGAGAGCAAGAAGCAGGTGGACCAAGCTTTGAGCTCGGTGGAATCCGAGTACATGGCACTCTTCCGTGCCGTACGGGAGATTGTGTGGCAGCGGCGTTTGTTGGCTGAATTGGGGGAGGAGCAGCAAGGACCTACCCCACTCTACTGTGACAGCCAGGGAGCCATTGCTCTAGCCAAGAACCCCGTGTTGCATGGGCTGACGAAGCACATGAGGGTGAAGTGGCACTGGACGAGGAGCATGGTGGCCGTGGCTGAAGTTGAGTTGCGCTACGTGAAGACGACGGGGCAGCCAGCTGACATGATGACCAAGAGGCTGGTGGAGCAGCAGCATTGGAAGTGCTGCAAGCTGGCTGGGATGGCTCTGAACTGAGAGAGCAAGATCCTAAGGCCAACAACCCGAGGGGGAGTTTGTTGGTGCAACCCTACGGTTTGCACTCGGCTTGTTGTCCGTATGCGTGCATGCGTGTGTGCATGTGTGTGTGCATTGAGAGGTATGAGTGCATGAAATAAATATATGTTTCATGCTTATAATGGTGTGTGTATGATGGGTCATGATGTCGAGTGTGTGTGTCGAGTCAATAGCGAGTTATCGCTAGCCGCGTGTTAATGCGGTCATTTGTGTCTCGCGCGCGGTTTCCAATTTGTCGTGTGTCCCGTGCGCGGTTTCTATTTTGTCCTGTGTCGAACGTTCGGCGTGTCGCAGGTGTGGGCAGCAGACCCATCAAGAACTCAAGGTTGAGTTTGTGATGAAGAACCCGAGCCTTGGTTGCAAGCTTCAAGTGATTTCGAAGCTGGCCAAAAGGGTACACCTCAAGACATTGAAGATAGTTACATTACAATTTGTAGTGTAACATTTCTATGGGTGTAGGCCCTTGTGGAGGGTAGTTTCGAGACCCTTCTTGGTTGGGGACAGTGTGGCACTGTTCCACATCACTGTACCTTGGCTCTTGGGGTTTGTAGGAGCTGGGAGTCATTCCCAACTTGTAACTCTTCCTAGCTGTTCGTAATTGTGTTCTAAGACTATGTTGCTGCCATAGTGCCGTTCGTTCAATCTGACGCTGTGTCGTCAATTCTTGATGAAATCGTGCGATCTAAATTGCCTATTGTAGGCGACGTTAAGACGCTCCAGATCCAAGTTGAATGAGGTCCTGGCCTCTTGATATCAGGGTGATTCACCCTTATGACCCTTACTATAAGGGCGGGTTTGACGATGCACCCTTTTATACAAGACTGGTTTTGTTTTATACCCTTACAAAAAAAGTGATCGATTGTACGACACTGATATTTCAGAGCTATGTGGTGTAGTAACACTGATGAAATCGAGTTCGACCTAAGAGAGAATTCTAAGATTGGTCGCGTAAAACACAATTTCCGCGTCGGATGATCGCGCTGGGTATCGAACTTGGGTCTTCCACATAACTACGAATCAGTCTACACACTACAACACGAAAATGTTGTATGGTCAAACTGCTTGAGCTATGTTTATATTTGTTTGCACCCTGCTTTTTAAGAGCAGTTTTTGTGAAGCACCCTTACTGAAAGAATGACAGCTAAGTGTTGGCCTTACGTGAAAGAGTACCCTAAATCCTATCCTGAGGCCTGATGAGGTCAAATGGAGGTGTGAGCAGATCGCTATGATCGTTTAAAGCCGCTGTGCAGAAATCTGACTGCGCACTCTATCTTTGGCTCTAGGCACATTGAAGCCTATTGAAGCCTACTGTGACTATAACAGCCACACCTCCGTTCGTATCATCCTTGCCATCGCAGCAGCAAAACATCTTCCGCTCCGCCAAATCGCCGTCAAGAATGCCTTCCTCTACGCACCAGTGGATGCACTCATCTTTGTCAAACAACCCCACACCTACGGCGACGGCGACGATCGCGTGTGTCAACTCCGAAAATCACTCTACGGCATCAAACAAGCCCCACGTCTCTGGCAGCAACATCTTTACCAAATCCTACTAGACATCGGATTCACTCAGCTGCCTCACGACCCCGGCATGTACCGTCTGCATTACCGAGGCGACTACATCCTCCTCACAGCCTATGTGGATGACCTGCTCTACACCGGCACCAGCAACGACCTCCTCGCGCAGTTTGAGAAAAACCCCAGCAACCGCGTCGAAATCACCAGCAACAGTTCCGTCACTCAATTCCTGGGGCTCAACATCTCCTATGCAGTCGATGCCATCCACCTCTCCGCCGCCAACTATGCCGAAACTGTTGTGTGATGCTATCATTCGCATTCACGTCTGTCTGCCTCCCATCAAATGTTTGTGCATTGCATGCGTGGTGTGAGCGTGTGCAAGAATTTGTGATATGCGCGATCTGGATTTTCTGAGTGTGTGTGAATGTTATTTGGCTTGAGCAGATATCTGAAGTGATTTCTCTGCTCGAGAGCTTTCCGAGGAACCAAGAATCGTCGCGATCGGAGCAAGATCAAGAAAGTTACGAACATTGGAGTTCGTATGCTTTCTGTACTTCGGTTGTGGCGACTATGGGAAGTTGTGAGGTTTGCTTTATATGGGGTACAGACTTTTGGGGTTGGGACATTCGAACCCATCACTGTAGATTGCTGCCATGTGGTTGGGAGAAGCCAAACCAGGTTGGCAAGTGTGGCCAAGTGGGTTGAGGTGGATGGCATGAGTTGGGAAAGTGACAAATGTGAAAGTGGGGTTGCCTATGGAGAGGGGAATTGTGTGGCATGGGGTTTTCCTTTGGTTGGGGACTCCTTGGGACCTTCCCTCTCGTCCTCCTCTTCCCTCCCACCTGGTTTAGTGCTACTCTAACTCTCTTTTGAGCTACTCTTGTGAACTTGTGAGAACTATTGTGAGTGAGTTAAGTTTCTGTGGCAGCATACCCCCTAGTGCGCCGAAAAGCATAACTCGAGATATACTCCATCTTTTGAGGTGATTCAAATTGGGAATTGTAGCCACGGTCTAGCGCTACAACATACTCGAGTTTAACGGAATTCTAACAGTTAGTTGTTCGTCGACGGCGTTTCTTGTGAAATCGCGGTTTCTGTCCAGAATTGAAGACCAACGATTTTGTGATATTTGGGCACCTAATCTTCATAGACTCGATCCTTAAACTTTAACAAGTGGTATCAGAGCAGATTAAGGACTTTGTGGGGAGTCTACTGAAGTGTGAAGACCCTCCTAGACCCACCATGGCCTGTGGGCGTGCCTAAGTGGAGTTCTGGAGGTTGGGAGTGACTTCCGCTAAGGGGAAACTCTGCCGAAATTTCGTTGGCGCCGACACTTGTGAAGATCTTGTGGATCTACATTGTGACCAGCAAAGGGGGGAGCTGAAACCTCTGATTGGGAGCAGAGGAGATGAGTGGAGAAGCAGCTGATAAGAAGAGTGAACCGCCACCGTCCAAGATCGATGCTTTGGACGGCTCCAACTATGAGGAATGGAGCGGGCGGATGCGGAGCGCTTTCAAGCGCTACAAGCTGCTGAAACTTGCGATGGGAGAAGAGAAGATGCCGGAGGAAGGAGATGCCCGCGACCGGTGGATTGAGCGGAGCGCGGTGCTATACGACCTTATCCTTCAATCGGTCAACAACGACATGTTCCAGCACATCAAGGACTTAGTGGAGCTGGACGACTCCGGACCGAAGGCGTGGAAGCTGCTACGCGACGTGGTACAACCCAACACGCTGCCGATGGTGATTGTGTTGGAGAAGGAGCTGGCTGCCCTCTCCATGAAGCCGGGAGACGACGTGAAGCCGGTCCTTGACAAGATCAAGGACACCTATGCGAGGATGGCAGCGGCGGGCAGCAAGGTGTCGGAGATGCAGCAGTGCACCAAGATCATCTCGGTGCTTGACAATTCGTGGGACAACCTCATCCCCACCCTCAACGTTCAGCAGGACAAGTGGACGCCTGAATGGCTACGGCAGCAGATCCTGCAGGAGGACTTCCGCAGGCGCCACACGGGAGGTGGTGCTGCCAACAAAACTGCTGAGGGGTACGGAGCTGCGGGTGGCAGCCGAGGAAGAGGGGGAGGGAGAGGCCGAGGCCGCGGGAGAGGCTTTGGCAGAGGAAGAGGTCGAGGTGACTACAACGAGGGGCATGGGAGCTCTGGTGGCAGGGGGAGCACCCGAATGGAGGGTGCATGCTGGTACTGCAAGAAGGCTGGACACCCGTGGTTCAAGTGTTTCAGCCGGCCTGAGGGATGGGCGCCTCCAGGCATGAAGCCGCCAAGTGGTGAACGTGCACGAGGTGGCGCAGTGCAAGGTGCAGGTGCACAAGGTGATGGTGCACAAGGTAAAGCTGACCCTGGGCTGTTCCTCATGGTTGAGGAAGTGAAAGGGAGTGAGGATGATGTGGGCTCTGTTGGGAAGGTTGTGATGCACCCCCTCACTCACTGGGTGATCGATTCTGGTTGCACGAGTCACATGACTCCGCGGGCAGATTTGCTCGATGAGGTGAAACCCCCTGGGAAGATCAAGTTTGTGGCTGCCGCTTCAGGTGCTTTACTCCCTGTGATTGGTGTTGGGAATGCCAAGGTGATGGGAGCCAATGGGGGACTTGTGGGACTTGGGAATGTCCTGCTAGTTGAAGGTTTATCCGCTAACCTTCTCTCTGTGCGCCGGCTGCAGAAAAGCAAGGCCAAAGTTACATTCGGCCCAACCAGCTGCCGTGCGAAGCTTGGGAAGTTGCTGCTGTGGGATTTGGAGGAGAAGAGCAGCTGCATCAAGGACCTGTGGCAGCTGCCCATTATCCCTTGGAATGGGAAACCACCAGCAACGGCAAAGGCAGCGGCAGCGGCTAAGGCAACTGCGGGAGGAGTGGAGACTGCACCAACTGCTAGGACCCTGGATGTAGTCAAGAAGGTGCAGCAGCCACAGCAGCCTCATGGTGAGGTGCTTGCAGGTGTGGATGCAACGGCTGCATGGGCAAAGGCTTCATCCGGGAGTGGTGAGGCCGATTGGGAGACGTGGCACGAGAGGTTGTGCCACATCAACATACCGATGCTGCAGAAGCTAGTGAAGGATGGGAGTTTGAAGGGGCTGGAGGTGAAAGGGGCAGCAAAGGAGATTGGGAGCTGCCCTACGTGCCTTGAGACCAAGTTCACCAAGTTCCCGTTCAACAGCAGCACGGGACCAGCCAAGGCACCACTCGCCCTTGTGCACATGGATGTGGTGGGCCCCACGAGGGCCCCTTCTCTCTCGGGCAGCCGCTACTTTCTGACGATTGTGGACGACCACACGCGTGCGGTGTGGGTCTACCCTCTCAAGACAAAGGGGGGGGTGGCAGCGGCTACACTCAAGGAGTGGATGCCGAGAGCACAAAGGGAGAGCGGACACAAGGTGAAGGTGATCCGCACCGACAACGGGGGAGAGTTCATTGGCGCTGATTTTGAGGCGGTGCTGAAGAAGAAGGGGATCCAGCATCAGCTCACAGTGCCCTACAACCCTCAGCAGAATGGCGTTGTTGAGCGGTTCAACCGGACCCTGCAGGAAGGTGCTCGCACTCTCCTTGGGCGTGCGGGGCTGCCGGATGCGTTTTGGGTGACTGCACTGAGGCAGGTCGTCGTTGTGAAGAACAGGGTGCTGGCGACTATGGGGGACAAGCAGTGGATCCCTTACACCAAGTGGTATGGGAGTGCACCTGCAGTCAACATGCTGAGAGCCTACGGCTGCATGGTGGTGTTTCATGTGCCGAAGGAGAAGAGGGGAAAGCTGGAAGCTTCTGGGAGATGGGGTGTGCACTTGGGACTTGCTAAGAACCACAAGAGCTGGCTGATATGGGACTTGACAAGCCAGCAGCTGACTGTGTCAAGGGACGTGAAGTTCCTTGAGTCCTTGTACTACAAGGAATGGAAGCAGCAGCAGCAGAAGCTTCCTACGACACCGCTGATCATTGAGGCCGATGAGGTGCAGCGGCCTTCAAGGCAAGTGGAGGTCTCCGTGTCGGGGGAGGAGATCTCTGGGGTGACTGAGGATGGGGGAGAACCTGAGGTGGAGGAGCAGCAGCAGCAGCAGCAGCAACAGCAACGTGCGGCTGACCGTCCTAGGAGGGATGTGCGTCCTCCTAACCGGCTTACCTACCCGAGCTTTGGGAAGCCAAAGGTGGTGCGGGCTGGGAGTGTGGCTGAGCAGTGTGATGAGGAGGAGATAGCGCACTGCTACTGGGCAGCCGTCCCTGAGCCCAAGACGCTTACCGAGGCCTTGAGTGGGCCCGATGCTGAGAAGTGGAAGCAGAGTGTGAAGGAGGAGTATGACTCTCTGCTGGAGAACGACACATGGGAGCTGTGTGAGCTGCCTCCTGGGAAGAAGGCAATCTCTTCGAAGCTGATTCAAAGGCACAAGTACGGGCCTGATGGGGAGCTGACCCGCTACAAGTCAAGGCTTGTGGCTAAGGGGTTCCAGCAGACGAAGGGGAAGGATTTTGACGACATCTTTGCTCCTGTGGGGAAAGGGACAACACTGAGGACAATGTTGGCAATGGCTGCAAACCGTGGATGGAAGATCAAGCAGATGGACATCATCACGGCCTTCTTCAACGGGATCATTTTGGAGGAGCTATACATGCTACAGCCTGAGGGGCTGGATGATGGGAGCGGCAGGGTGTGCAGGCTGAAGAAGGCCATCTACGGCCTAAAGCAAGCTCCTCGTGCATGGTACCACAAGCTGGAGGAGACACTGCTGGCTGGGGGGTTCAAGAAGAGTGAGTGCGACCACAGCCTGTTCCTGCTGCAAGAGAAGGAGCAGTTTCTCATGCTCCTGGTGTACGTGGACGACATCCTTCTTTTCTCTGAGTCGTCTGCGATGATTGAGCGTGTGGAGGAGATGCTGGAGATGCAATTCAAGTGCTCGAAGATGGGAGATGTGAAGTATTACTTGGGGATGCATGTGGAGAGGGACCTCGACAAGGGAGTGTTGAGGTTGCACCAGAGGAAGTACTGTGAGGGGCTGGCCGAGAAGTATGGGCTGCAAGATGGAGGGAAGCCAGCCACCCCACTGCCTTCGGGGTTCACTGTGGAGCCCTGTGCTGATGAGGAGGTGGTGGGAGAGAGTGACAGGAAGCTGTTTCATTCAATGGTTGGGGCACTCAACTACGCGGCTAACCACACGCGGCCTGACATAGCCTTTGCTACATCCAGGCTTGCGAGTGTGGTTTCACGCCCTAGTCATGCGCAGCTGGAAGCGGCCAAGAGGTTGGTTCTGTCAACGGGAGTTGGGTGTTGGCCCCGTCCTCGCTTGGGCGGAGCCGACTTCGTGGTCGGATGTAGGGGTGCAGCCGACCTGCAGCAGTGGGCGGGCTGGTCGACAAGGTTGGTCGACCTGCACGGGAGCCATTGCATGGGCGCCGACTTCGGGAGGGCGCCAACTTTGGGTGGTCGACGGGCACGCACTGGAGCCTCTGGTCGACCTGGTTGCCCGGTCGACCAAGTTACCTGGGTGACGAGGTGCTGCGAAGGCTTGCGAAGGTCGCCCAGGTGGTTTTGGCGAGGACGACCTCGGTGATGGTATCCCGAGGTCGACGTGGTGCATCAGAAGCAGTCGTCAGCGCGAGGTGGACTTGGTGTGTGCGCTGTGCAGGTGACGAAGCAGTGCACGCCAATCATCTACGAGCACCTGCGAAGCGGGTGCGATGCTGGACTGCAGGAGCAACGCTGGCACGCCGTCGACTTGCACTGTTGTGACGCCGTCGACCTGCAGCGTTGGCAAGCCGCGTCCTTGCACTGCTGGAGCGCGGTCGACCAAGTCGTGCTGGCACGCGGTCGACCATGCTGCGCTGGCAGTAGACTTGCTTGCATGCTAGCTCTGATGTAGTCTTTCCTAGCCAACTTCTTTGTATCATTGTTGTCAACTTTCTCTAGTGAAACTCTTGCCAAATTGCCTTGTGAACTAGCAAGTAGTGTGCGCACTAGGAAAACGACTAAGGACCAACGAACGCAGAGATCATACGAGCATCCATGCCTAGCCCGCAGCCTAGCTCCCGTTACTAGAGTTATCTCCGCAGGTTCGCTATGTAAGTGCAACGGCATCAGTGGGCTTGGAGTACAGTGCAGTACGACAGAGGCTGCAGAGGGGTGCGGCTGACTTGAGCAAGGGGGAGATGCTCTTGACCTGCTACACCGACGCTAGCTTCAACTCAGTGAAGGAGGATGGCACCAGCATTGGAGGCTATGTGTGCCTCTTTGGAGGTGGTGCAGTGAGCTGGCGGAGCAAGAAGCAGAACGAGGTGGGGCTGTCCTCGTGCGAAACAGAGTACATGGCCCTGCATCATGGGGCAAAGGAGGTGGTGTGGCTGAGGCGTTTGTTGGAGGAAATCGGAGTGTGCCAGAATAAGCCGACTGTGATTTTCTGTGACAATGAGTCGGCGGTGAAGCTTGCAAAGAACGCTTGTCTTCATGGCCTAACCAAGCACATCAGGCCCAAGTGGCATTGGACGAGGAGGCTCCTGGACAAGGAGGTGCGATTGGAGCTTGTGAAGACCCAGCAGCAGGCGGCTGACATTCTCACCAAGCGCCTGGCTGAATCTGAGCATTGGAAGGGGATGAAACTTGCTGGAATGAGTGTGCATTGAGAGTGCATGCTTGAGCTATGACATGTGGGATGATGGTTGGCAGCCAGAGGGGGAGTTTGTTGTGTGATGCTATCATTCGCATTCACGTCTGTCTGCCTCCCATCAAATGTTTGTGCATTGCATGCGTGGTGTGAGCGTGTGCAAGAATTTGTGATATACGCGATCTGGATTTTCTGAGTGTGTGTGAATGTTATTTGGCTTGAGCAGATATCTGAAGTGATTTCTCTGCTCGAGAGCTTTCCGACGAACCAAGAATCGTCGCGATCGGAGCAAGATCAAGAAAGTTACGAACATTGGAGTTCGTATGCTTTCTGTACTTCGGTTGTGGCGACTATGGGAAGTTGTGAGGTTTGCTTTATATGGGGTACAGACTTTTGGGGTTGGGACATTCGAACCCATCACTGTAGATTGCTGCCATGTGGTTGGGAGAAGCCAAACCAGGTTGGCAAGTGTGGCCAAGTGGGTTGAGGTGGATGGCATGAGTTGGGAAAGTGACAAATGTGAAAGTGGGGTTGCCTATGGAGAGGGGAATTGTGTGGCATGGGGTTTTCCTTTGGTTGGGGACTCCTTGGGACCTTCCCTCTCGTCCTCCTCTTCCCTCCCACCTGGTTTAGTGCTACTCTAACTCTCTTGTGTGCAACTCTTGTGAACTTGTGAGAACTATTGTGAGTGAGTTAAGTTTCTGTGGCAGCATACCCCCTAGTGCGCCGAAAAGCATAACTCGAGATATACTCCATCTTTTGAGGTGATTCAAATTGGGAATTGTAGCCACGGTCTAGCGCTACATTATAATCGAGTTTGACGGAATTCTAACGGTTAGTTTTTCGTCGACGGCGTTTCTTGTGAAATCGCGGTTTCTGTCCAGAATTGAAGACCAACGATTTTGTGATATTTGGGCACCTAATCTTCATAGACTCGATCCTTAAACTTTAACAGAAACTCTCTCCACCAAATTCAACATCAAACTAGCCAACCTCTTCACTCCTTATCGCACACCGGTCACCCCTTCCACCGCCCTTGCGAAACCACTCAACCCCTCCGACCATCGGCTGTACCAGCAGCAACTCGGCTGTCTTCTCTTCGCCGATGTGACATGCAGGCCTGACTTGTCCTACATCTCGAGCCAGCTCGCTCAATATGCCAAGCGGCCTGAAGGGGAGCACATGCTGGACTTACAGCGCACATTCCAATACTTCATCTCCACACCACACATTGGCCTCACCTACTCCACTCTCATGATTCGCTCTTTCAGTTTCGTTGGATACGTGGACGCAGAACACGCCGGCGATCCTGCAAATCGACGGTCCCGAACCGGCTTCCTCTTCCGCCTCGAGCCCACCGGTAAAATTTCCTGGAAATGCCAGAAGCAGGAAATGGTGGCGCTCTCCTCCGCCGAAGCAGAGTTCATCGCTGCCACGTCAGCTGTCCGCGAAGGACTTTACCTCCAGGAGCTACTTCAGGAGGCGAAAATTACGATGTCCACGAGCTTCGAACTGCACTGCGATAACCAGAGCATGATCAAAATCGCGAACAAACCTGGCTTCGTCAACCGCACCAAGCACATCGCACTCCGCTACTTCTTCGTCAAAGACGAAGTTGACAAAGGCAAAGTCATCTTGACTTACTGCCCCACTGGTGACATGGCAGCTGACTTCCTCACCAAGAAACTGCCACGTCAGCAGTACCAGCACTGCGGAACCATGGCGTCTGGTAAGTTGTGGCTGACGTGGAGTTGTTGTACACGAACTCGATGAGTGGCAACAGCTGCTCCCAAGTTGCTGGGTCGTCACACATGGCTCGGATTAACAGTTCCATGGTCTGATTGGTCCGTTCTATCTGGCCGTCAGTTTCGGGGTCGTACGATGAGCTGAATCGCAGTCGCATGCCAAACTGCTGCCACGGGTTCCTCCAGAATTTGCTGGTATACCATGCAGTCAGACAACGGTGGAGATGAAGAGTCGGCTGGTTTCTTTGGCCGAGATTGACTTCTTGCACGCTGCGAAGTGGGCCATTTTCATTAGTCGATCGACGACGACTAGGATCGCGTTCGTCCCACTCGCCCCAGCCGGAAACCTTGTGGTGAAGTCCATTGTCACCTGTTGCCAAACACGCTCTGGGGGTGGTATCGGCTGCAACTAGCCAGCCGGCTGCTTCAGTGACGACTTCATGAGCTCGCAGGTGGGGCACGATGCCACATGTCGCTGTACGTCAGTCAACATTTCGGGCCAGCAGTAATACCGCTGCAGCTGCTGCCGTGTTTTCTCAACCCCGAAATGCCCCGAGGTAACTCCGGCGTGTGCCTCTTCTAGGAGTAGGTCTCGTAGTAGCGTGTAACCTGGTACCCAAATGCGATCGTTGCCAGCTTTTACGTAATAAATTCCTTTAGTTGCTGCGAATTGCTGCAAAATTTCCTCTTGAAAGAACGGGTCTGTCTGGTATCCGTGGGTAAATAGTCATGTGAGCAGTGGGTTGGTTTGTGCGAGTAGTAGGGCGTGTATTTGAGCAGTTGGGCAGGTCAATGCGTCGGCGATATTTGAGGCTCCCTTTTTGTAGGTGACCGTGCAGTAGAAGTTCAACTCAAGGAAGTCAAGCCAAGGAACCTGTCGTGGGTTGAGGTGGGGCAGAGCGCGAAGGTATTGTAGTGATTTGTGGTCCGCCCGTACTGCCACGTCGGCGCTGGTCAAGTAACAACGACACACTTTGAATGCATGCACGATCGCGAGCATTTCACGGTCGTGTATCGGATAATTCTTCTAAGCCAGATGCAGTTTCCGTGACTCGTATGCAATGGGCTGTAATCCATTGCTGAAATCCTGTAGCAGTACTGCTCCGATGGCGATGTTACATGCATCTGTAACTGCTTTGAATGGCCAGTGTGGTTTGGCGATCCGCAGTACAGGTGGTGAGCACAGAACAGTTTTCAGGGCAGAGAAGGCAGCATGCTTTTCCCCCCCCCACGTAAAAACGACTCCGTTCCGCACAAAAATCCGCCAGTGGGGCAGTTAAGTGTGCCATATCGGGGAGAAACCGACGGACATAGTTAACAATGAACCCCAAATAACTCTGTAGCTCCGTGATATTTGTCGGTGGGTGCCAAGCCCTGAATGTGTCTAATTTATTTGGTTCGATTTCAACTCTGGCATTTGAAATAACGTGCAAAAAAAAAAATCTAGCCTTTCCAGAAAGAACTCGCACTTGGAACCCTTGGTCAGTAAGTGGTTTTCGTTTAAAATCTTGAATACTGCTTCCGATCCGCTAAATTTTCTGCTTGTCGCGACTGTAAACTAGGTTGTCATTGGGGTATACGATCACGCATTTATCTATAAGCGGTCTAAGTGCCTCATTCATGGTCATCTAAAACGTTGCCGGTGCGTTTGTTAGCCCGAAGGGCATCACTGTGTACTCATACGGCCCATACCTTGTTCTAAAGTTTGTCGTGGCATAGTCCGATGGTTCGACTCTAATATGGTGGTAACCTCCCCGTAAGTCAATTTCCTAGAACACCCAGGCTGTTCGTACTTGATCTATCAGTTTGTCGGCGCGGGGAATGGGATATCGTGATTTAATTGTTACTTTATTCAGGGCACAGTAGTCGATACATATGCAAAAACCTCCCTCTTTTTTTGGTGTGAATAGAATCGGTGCGACGAACGGTGACGAACTCGGTCGAATGAATTTTTTTCTCCAATAGGTAATCTAGCGGCTTACTTAGTTCGTCGAGTTTGGGCTGTGTCAGTCTGAACTGTCGTTGTACGGTTGGCTGTACCCCCGGTTCTAACACTATGCGATGGTCGTGTGCTCGCTGAGATGGTAGTCCCTCCACTAAGTCGTCGGGGAAAATACCGGGGTACCATTTCAGTAGCTCCCCTAGCTCAGGTGGTACGGCTGCCAACAGTTTCTAAAAATCGCCCAGTTCCTCTGTTCCTTCTGCTACCGTGATATCCAGTGCGTACATATCGGCTCCAGCGGCAACAGCCCGTTTCTTCGTGTTGGCGTTGACGTAGACTGTTGAAGACTCAGGCGACTGCCAGCGAGGTAGTGCGACGCAGTAAAATGTTGTGCCTATCCAGTGTCGTCGCGAGCATTGCCTGTGTAAACCCGAAGTTTCCCCCGCAGCAAACTTTCATTCTCTCCACCTTCTCCCGTATAGCCAGCGGTGTGCCATCAACTAAGCATGCGTCAATCTCCGGTAAGCAGCAGTTAAGTGTCAATTGCAGTTTTCGTGCAGTTGCAGTATTAACTAAGTTGTGGCCTGCACCTCTCTCAATAAAAATCGTCACTTCTACACCCTGTATTTTCTGTCAATATGTCGCTGTACCCTCCTTATTCAGTCAAGCCCGTTCGATTGCGTGATTCGGTACTGTCACTCGGTGAGGGTCGATGAGGTCGGGCGAGCAGTGAGTCTCGTACTGGCGTTTCCCTGCCTCCCAGACTCCCTCCCCTGCTTTGCTCCACGACGCCTTAGCTCCTCTGGGCATTCGCTCTTGCAATGGCCCGTCCTATTGCACGCGAAGCAGCACCCCTTGAACAGTGCAGAAGCTGCATTCGTTGTAACGGCGTGTACAGTGGCGTGCTTGATCGGTCCCCGAGGGCGATGTCCGTAATAGGACCCCGATCTCGGATGGCGCAAAATGTCGTTTTTCCCTGCTAATTCCAGGATTTCGTTGAAGTTTGAGATCCCAAGAAGAAGGATTTTTAGCGATCCGCATGTAGCTGACCTGTTCACACAGCGCGAGAAAACCGCTGATGTAATGTTGAACCGATCCGAGCTGCTGCCAAGTGCGCAACTTCTGGCGTGCCGAAACCGAAGCCGCAATCGGTTCGAAGCTCGCCCGAAGCCCTGCGCACCACGCGTCCCACGTGCTGTTGGGCGGTTTTGCAGAACGAACTCCAGGTGACGGCTGGGCCTGCTGGCCTTTCCTCTTGCGACAGCAGCTCGTAGGCGCTTGGCGACGTCACGATGACTCGCCACCAGTCCATGGCGGGGCCCCGCAGCAATGATACGGCGTACAGAATCTTTGCTGCATCCGACGTGATGTGATTCACGTCAAAAAATACGTTCATCGTAAAATTCTACGATTGAACCGTCAGGCCTCCACGCCGGCTAGGATTGAAGCAGGGCGGATGCTGCGGCTTGAGTGGCATCGGCTCACCAATGTCGTCGTTTCTGGCAGGTGCGACGATGTTGACGTGACGAGCTTCGCGCTGTGCGGTCCTTGTTCTTTCCATGCCTGGCAAAGATTAGGCGGCGCCATCGCTGATTGTGGTGAGCGCTGTCCCTCGCTGTCGTGCTGTGATGGTGGTCCTGATGAGATGATAATCGGCTCATGCATCTGTGCAGATGCATTTGCTGGTACTGGTGTTGGTGCGTTGGCCGTAGATTGCTGCCGTGCGGAGTCGCGTTCCGCCGTGAGTGTTGCGATGTCGAGTGTTTACTCCTCGAGTTGGCCCAAAAGTTCGTCAGGACACTCCAGCGTCAACGTCGCAGGCTGGACGCGATCGAATGCAGACATGGCTGGGGTGTCGGGCTAGCTCAGCGAGAGCCTCAGTCGTGGCTAAGTGTGCTTACGAGAGAGCACACGAGCAGTGAGAATTGCACTATCGAAGCAAACCAGTACATCGAGCGAAAGGAATGAGCGAAGATTATATAGCGAATCTAGCATGGTAACGGTAACGTGGGAAATTTGGGTACGCTATGGGCCTAGCGCCGAGGTTGGGAAATGTCGAGGCGGAGGTCCGGAGCGCAGGAAACCAACCAAACTGTGTGGTTGGGTCGCGTCGTGAACAGTATCGGGAACAGTGATCGGTGCGAGTGTCGCGAGGAGTAACGGTTAGGGTCGTCGTTAGGATTTGAGGGTGCCTGATGGATCAGACGGGCCCTTCGGGCACGTTTGAACCATTAGATACCGTGTCTGATGTATAAGATATTTTCGAAATTCATGTCTGACGCAATTGATTCGGACTTGACCAGTCACAGCAGAATCACCCCCTCACAGCAAATTCGGACCGTCACAGCAGATTCGCCGTCACCCTGACACAGCAGATTCGCCCCGTCACAACAATTTCGCCCCTGACACAGCAGATTCGCCCCCTGACACTAACAGATTCGCCCTGACACTAACAGAATCGCCTCCTGACGCATCAGATTCGCCCATTCACAACTCGAATCCCATATTCACCCCTACATAATTGGATTCGGTATAAGATGAATGAAACTAAAACAAGAACCTGATTAATCAGATAAACTCAAAACTACTCCTTATAAATCCGAAATTACAAAAACCAATTTCTGAAAAATCAGATGAACTAAAAAAACTCGATCTAAAGATAAGGCAAACAGACAAAAAAATTCTGCTAGCGACGACCCTAGTACCGGTGCACTGTTGGGTACTGTTGGCAGGAACGATTGTATACGCGGTAAGCAGGGGCGCGAAGTAATCCTTGCGGTAGCACGTTTATTTGATGTTTGGGGTTCAAATAGGTTGCAGGAATAACACACACTTTCATCATGTTAGAAGAATAATCAGATCACACTGAGGGGGTAAATCAAAAGTGCCTATTTTCGTATCAAATATGAAGAAGCACCAAACGTACTTTCCCGTTCGTTCTTGAGAGTAATGAATAATCTCTTAGGGCGGGACAAACAATGCACGTATTTGTAGAGAACCCTACCCAACCAGATTTTGCTTTTATTTGACCGCTCTCGATCAAGTCTAAAACGTTTTCAACCGCATTTGGACGTACTTTTCCGATCCGCCCTTACGGCAACTGTAGCAACTCGTTTGTTCCAATTCCACCGCCATATGCGGTAGCCAATGAAGCTCCTGGGTACGCGATGAGGAAGAAAGATGAAAATTTGAGCTGGCCTTTTCCATCTGTGGGGATCGATTTTGAGCCCTTGATCCTCCCTCTCGACTTTTCAACGTGTCACAATTCTTCACACCGGGCAGCTCGAAAACTGCATTGTCACAATCTTCAGCGGTCCAACGCAGAGTCAACGCCTCACAGGCAGGCCTCCCGATGTGTTTTGGGCCACCGTGCCAATAACGAGTTGTGGCCTACCTCCACCCTGCCACTGTAGTGTGCCCGGCGCAGCATACTCAAGAAATTGCAGGGTTCTGGATTGGGTAGAATTTTCGTTACCGGTAACACTGTAAAGCTCGTTTTTCTTCGAAAGAAAAAGACCACACAGAGCCACGGGAAGTTTGGGGATGCGGCAGGAGAGGAACGAAGCGGGGAGAGGGTGGGGAGGGTTTGCTTGCGTAATGTTGTGAAGAGTCGAGCTTTACGCTAACGGGGAATGGACGGTTTGTTCCCAGAGTGCTTCAGTGACTTTGCCTAATTTCGGCGTCTCTAAGTGACGTTGAAATTTCCACAGTGTTTCAGTGACTTAGCGTAGTTTCCTGTGTCTCAGGGACTTGACCTAATTCCCAGTGCATTTCAGTGACTTAGCCTATTTCAGCGTGTCTCATTGACACGGACAGAAATGACAGTGCGTTTCAGTGACTTCACCGCCAAATTTCAGCTCGACTCTCAAGGGAGTTCTAGCAGGTTTAAATGACTTAAACCCGGATTTTGCAGGGCTGAAAAAACGCTCTAACCTGCAAATGAAGGGTAGGATTTGGTTAATGTCTGTAAGTGTCAGGGTGGTAAGGCTGTCAAAGTCATTTTAGCCGGGTGACCTGAAACATCACTCTGAAAAACAGGCTAATCAGGGTAAAACATCCTGACTTCCTGGGGCCTGCCCACAGGTTCTAACACCGGGCAGGTTGCAATTGCATTATTGCACTTGAATTATCACCGAGATTGCATAATTCACATCCAGCAGCCCAACTAGAGTCGCTCCTGGCGAATACTCCCGCGCATTTCACGGCAGCAGGCAGAAAGTGACGCCCTCGGCGTCGCGCTCTCGTTCTTCTTGGTCCATGGAAATGGACTCATCCCCGTCACAAAAAATGGGACGCCCAAAACCTGTCAACAATTGGCGTATCCAACAGGCATGCGCACTCGGGCATGGCGTAGAAAGCTGTTAGCACACACGAAGCAATCATTTCGGGACAAGGAATGCAGATGCACTGTCACTGTCTGGTCGAGCAATGGAACCCCTTTCACATTGTGTTTCCTGGAGGGGTGTGTATTTAGAATCCGGACGGATTCGTGTGTACGTTGACAACAACTTTTTGGGCCTATAAAAATCGTGATTACAGCGACAGAATTTTGGATAAGGCAGCGCTGACGCGGTGACAACATCCAATCGTGCAGTGTGTGGTTTAGGGTTATCGGATGATACATCTCGGATGTCACGCGCTTGTGGCTGACGATTCGCCTTTGGTTACCCATAATTTCGTCGACAGCCAGTTATCGCATCCTGTCAAAGGGCGATAAGTATGCTCAGGGCTACACTAAACTTTGTCGTTAGCCAATCGGAGCCAACCAGGGTCCCTCGTGAGCCAATTATTTGATCCACACGCATGCAACCAAGCCAGCTCAAAGCAAAATTCGCACAACATTTCGCCAAAAATCGCCAATATCTTTCCCAGAAAGACAGTGCAGCAGTGACTTGTCCTTCTCGCTACAAAATTTAGGCCCATCTCATTTCAGCTTCATTTTTACCAGATTTCATGCTCCCTAGCGCCGATCTTCGTTTCAGATTCCTAGCGCACTGCTCTAGTTGTTCCACTTCTACGTTCTTACCTGCGCTCTAAGTACTAAGTCCATTTCTTTATTTCCTGTTCGTTGTCTTCTGTTCCCCCTCCGCCAGGTCCTTACATGGTTGCGCAGCATGCCGGTATGAAGGAGCTTATCCCGCCTGCGTCAATATGGCGACGGCGTGATAGACAGAACAACTACCCTCCCTGCATCAGTCGTCTGGAGATCAGGTATGTTTTTATTCCAACGACGATTATCTAAACATGCATCTTGTCTGTGTCTGTTATATCCTCAGGAAAAGTCCGTTTGTAACAGGGTGCAGGAGCATTCTACGTGCCTTTTCGAATTTGTCCCTGCTTCGGAAGTATATACCATACGGCAAAACAGTTTCGGTCAACATCTGCATCATGCAAATTAGGTAAGTCCACCGTAACATGCTCGTTGCTCTTTTCTGCCTAACTCGTCTTCGTGTGTTTGGTCTATGCTACGAAGCTCGGCTGCGTGTGCTGGTTTATTTCCAGGTTAGGTACGTGCATCACTGGGTGCAGGAACATTCTACGATCCCCCTGTCCTTTCTACCATGTTTGTCGAAGTTATCAATATCCCGTGGTTTCGGTCACATCAACGCCTAACAAGTTAGGTAAGCTCTCTTTTGGTGCTCGTTGCCTATGCTAACTTTGTTGTCTGAGCTGTCTAGCTTTGTTGCGTGTGTTGCCAGCATAGTGCAGGTCCCGTTTGTCTTGTAGATCTAATTAAGTGGCAATAATGCATGCTGCAATTGCGGATACATTGTTTTATCTTGCACTAAACGCTGCTCAAATGCATTAGTGGTAGTTTATTGTAAAATTGAATTTGTTCACATGTAAGGCATTCCAGAACATCAGCTGGAATACAGCTGAAGGTATTTATATTGTGGCACTATACCTAAAACTGACAATTTCACTCACTGACGCGCATATAGCAAAAGTTGTAAATCTTTTCTGTAATGCTTGTATAAGAAGTCTTTCTAATTTACGATGAGTCAGGTGTACTGTGGTAACCTTTTTGTTTCGTTACAGAGAACCTCTTGTATGAAGTTCCCCAAATCTTGTAGTGAGTATGAGCAGTGTTTGCCTTATGTTGGCGCAATCCTTGCCGAGCTTGACGTGGTTTGCACTTACAAACCTCACAACGAAACCTCAAACAATCCCTGCGCGGTGGAACATTTCTGAAGATAGACCTCAAACATTGGTGCCTGGGACATACTACAAGCAGTGCTTTAGGATTTCATGAGGAAAAATTTCTGCCAAATTTTTTTGTGACGCCGACTATAAATCCTGCCGCTTACATGCTCTAACCATCAGACTCAATTCATATTTTTTATCTCAGTTGTCAATCTCTCCCAGCCCATTTCATTACAACGCCATGGCTCGTGCCCTTCTCTCCGTCAACATCGTGATCTTCCTCGCTGCAGTTCTGGCGCTCTGTTTCGCCCAAGGTACGGCCCGTATACTCTTACGCCATCGCGAAACCTAAGCCGAGGCCCTGTCACTGCGCCCTCACGAGTCTTGTTGCATTTTTCCCTCCTCATTTTTCCCTCACTTTCGCCGCCAGCCCACGTGCTCCCACAGACCACACTTAGTTCAACACGATTTCCACATCACTCGTTTTGTCCACATGCAGCCTGTGGCAGCTCAAGAGCGGCTCTGGGTCTTGACTGAAAAACGCTCGCCTGGCGCTTGCGTGCCACGCGACATCCTCTTCCCTCTGCCTGACTCGTGTCTCGTGCAGGGGGGGAACTTCCCCTGCAAGAGCCACAAAGTCAGGGGGGAAGTTTCACCTTGGGAAGTCTTATCTCACCGTCCGCCCATCCCCTATCCACCCACTCCCTCCTGCCCGAAGCACACTACCTTCAGTCTCACTCCCCTCATAAATCTGCCCACTCATCCCCATCTCACTCTCCACCTCCTCCGCTTAACATTCTCTCTGCCCCTCACTCGTCTCACTCCCCTTAACCTGCCCCTACCAGCAACGAGCGCCGAGGCGGCAGGCGTCGTCACAGCAGAAAACGCGGCGAGTGCCGTGCAGCCCAACGAAGTGCCGCGCGAGCAGCACCACCGCAAGCTCGTTATGTTTTTCGGCGATGGTAAGTTCTCTGCCGGTCCCCCTCTGTGCATTCTAGCCGGGTTTCCAGAGTGATCGTTTCTCTCCAAATGTCTGTTTTCCTTCAAATTCACTATGATAGCCTTCATAGTGAAGCGACGGCCTTCATTTCTCTGCAGCAATGAGACACTACCGGCTTTGATATCGCATTTTTTCCGGAAAAGGCCGAAAATAATCACAACCCATGCTCCTCAAACCTCCTATTCTGCCTGCTTCCTCACTTGTCGGTCCCTACTACCACCACCCCATGTCTTTCTACCCCATGCCGGTCGGATCTCTCTCGAAAGACGCAAAACTGCAACGCCCAGAGCAATCCGGACGCCCGACAGAAATGCCTTGACGCCCTGGCGCCGCTGCGTCGGGACTGCCTTGCTGGAGTGGCTTCGGCGAACCCCACTAACGACGGTCAAACGACGACTAACAACGGGGGCCGACTGGGCAAAACTATGGGGGATCCATATGGCCTGTGATCTACGCTAAGGGGAAAGGAGTAGTTGGAAGAAACATGGGTGAAGGAGAAGTGACGGGGGAGCAATTACTAGAAGAAGATTGACAAGTGAGAAAACGGGGGAGGAAAAGGTGGGCTGGTAAATGAAAGTGTGTGTGCTTTGGTAGAAGTGTTTGTACTAGACATTTGTGAACAACACAATTGAAATCTCTCGCTTCAACTTTGTGTTCAACTGTGATTGGTCGACATTTTGTGGTGCTGGAATGAAACTCCCGTCAAAGTTCCGTTTTGGCTAGGTCTTAATTCATCCTTTAAAGGCCCGTCAAAGGCGAGTCAACGGGGATCAACGCAAGTCAACGGAGTCAACTCACCTTGCCGCCAACGCAAGCCATGGTGACTGTCGCCACTCCCTCTTGGATTAGCTGGCAAGCTACGTACATGCCAAGTGCCGTGTGATGTGAATGAGTCCATGCGTTTAATGGCCGCCGGTGCACTGCCGTACTCTACAGCCTTGTCTCCGCTGCCTCTCCTGCCCGTACTCTTTACTGACTGATTGACCAATGGGCACAAAGAAAAGGAGATCCCGGGCTACCTGCTGTTCTGCCACCTTCCGAGCATTTAGGCTCCCTAGGATCTTTTTGAACACAAAACATTGTTTGTTCCCATGTCCCGACCCTCACCTTCAGGTTCGGCCGCTGGTTCGGAAGCCGGGCCGCCTTGTGATCACACAGCAGCGGCTCTACTTCCAGGTGACATCTCGTGCAGGTGACATATGGTGCAGGTGATATCTCGTGCAGGTGACGTCTGGTGCAGGTGACATCTGGTGCAGGTGACATCTGGTGCAGGTAGCATCTGGTGCTGGTTGCTGCTGTTCTCAACTTAACACCCCCCATCTCCACACTTCTTGTCAACTCCATGTCTGCTTATCTCCACCATTAACCCCTCGGACCCTCCCACCCTCGGACCCTCCCATTCGTGCTCCCTCCTTTCAAGCCATTGTTCATCCCTCACCTCACTCCCACTCGTGAAGATCCTTCTCTTGCATATTTTTTCTGCCCCTCTCTGGCACCTTCCCTCCGGCCCCCATACTCCCCGTTCTCCTCTCCTCTCTATCTCCTCTCTCCCCTCTTCTTCACCCCTCTTCACTCTCGCCCCTCTCATCTCTCCCCTCTCCCCTCTCCTCTCTCTTCCTTTTCTTGGCAGCCCTTGCATCCATCCCTTTCCAATACTCCACCCCGCCCACTGCCCCCACTCCTCCCTGTTCTCACCGCTCTCCCCCCTGTCCCGTCTGCCGCCTCCTTGTCCCCTCCTTCCTCCTCCCCCTCCCCATTCTGACAGCCACTGCACGCCATCAACCGAGAGAATCCCCTATGAATCTTCCCGCTGCCCCTCCTCCTCTCTGTCCTCGCCTCTCTCTGCACCTCTTACCTATCTTTCCGCTCTCCTTCCATCCCTCCTCCCTCTGTCAGGTCAGCCACTGCACGCCATCAGCAGTGAGAGCCCCCTTCGAATCTTCCTGCTGCCACTCCTCCGTGTTTTCCCCTCGTTTTGCCCTCTACTTCTGCCCCCCAAACCCCCTCCGCTGACAGCTATTACATGATTACACGCCATCAACAGTGAGATCCCCCTCTCGATCTTTCCCCTGCCTCTTCTCTCTGCTCTCACTTTGTTTTTCCCGTCTCCCGCTAATTCCTTCCCCCCGCCCCCGCCCCCTTCTCTTACAGCCATTGCACGCCATCAGCAGTGAGACTCCCCTCCGAATCTTCCCGCTGCCCCTGCACTTCTCTTTATCAACTTTGCACCCCTCTTCCCTCTCTCCCTCTCCCCCGCCCCCACCCCCTCCTCTGACAGCCATTGCACGCGATCAGCAGTGAGAGCCCCCTTCGGATCTTCCCACTGCCCCCCCTCCTCTCCGTTATCAACTTTGCACCCCTCTTTCCTCTCTCCCTCCCCCCCGTTCCCCCCCCCACTCTCACAGCCACTGCACGCCATCAGCAGTGAGAGTCCCCTCCGAATCTTCCCGCTGCCCCTCCTCCTCTCAGCTGCCCGCCGCCGCCACTCCCTGCGCCCCCGCGGCCTCGAAATCTTCTTCTCCTGCCCAGACCAATGACAACGTGCCAGCTCAGGAGGCACAGGGGGAGGAGGGCTGGAAGGGGGAGGCGGCACCGGTGGGAGAGGAGGGGGGAGGGGGGGAGGTGGGGGGAGTGGGGGGAGTGGCGGGGTCGGGGGGAGAGTGGGGGCGGAGGGCCGTTGGGGGATGGCAGCAGTGTGTTCTTTGTGTTTGGTTCAGAAGTGGAGAGGGACCGAGCTGCTGACCTGCTGCTGAAGCTGCTGGGAGTGAGTGAAGCAGGGTGATTTTCCGTCTGTCGTGCCCTCTCTGTCTACGCATGTTCCGTGCCCGTCTTGACTTTCACCCTCCTAATTTTCAATTCTGATTCCCACTCGTCTTTCTTCTCAACCTTCTAATTATCCATTTCTAACTCCCCCGTTTCAAACACCCACCCTCCCATTTTTCGCACCCCCATTTCCCACCCGTCCGTGTCCCTCCTTCCCAAACGAGTCCCAGGGTGTGTCCAGCCCAGCAGCAGCGGCAGCATCGCTGCTCGGCTCGCTCGCTTGCACTGCAAGCTGTCACAGGGCTGTGGCAGGTGGGGCAGTGGCAGGTGGGGCAGTGGCAGGTGGGGCAGTGGCAGGTGGGGCAGTGGCAGGTGGGGCAGTGGCAGGTGGGGCAGTGGCAGGTGGGGCAGTGGCAGGTGGGGCAGTGGCAGGTGGGGCAGTGGCAGGTGGGGCTGTGGCAGGTGGGGCTGTGGCAGGTGGGGCAGTGGCAGGTGGGGCTGTGGCAGGTGGGGCAGTGGCAGGTGGGGCAGTGGCAGGTGGGGCAGTGGCAGGTGGGGCAGTGGCAGGTGGGGCAGTGGCAGGTGGGGCAGTGGCAGGTGGGGCAGTGGCAGGTGGGGCAGTGGCAGGTGGGGCAGTGGCAGGTGGGGCAGTGGCAGGTGGGGCTGTGGCAGGTGGGGCAGTGGCAGGTGGGGCAGTGGCAGGTGGGGCAGTGGCAGGTGGGGCAGTGGCAGGTGGGGCTGTGGCAGGTGGGGCAGTGGCAGGTGGGGCAGTGGCAGGTGGGGCAGTGGCAGGTGGGGCTGTGGCAGGTGGGGCAGTGGCAGGTGGGGCTGAGGCAGGTGGGGCAGTGGCAGGTGGGGCAGTGGCAGGTGGGGCTGTGGCAGGTGGGGCAGTGGCAGGTGGGGCAGTGGCAGGTGGGGCTGTGGCAGGTGGGGCAGTGGCAGGTGGGGCAGTGGCAGGTGGGGCAGTGGCAGGTGGGGCAGTGGCAGGTGGGGCAGTGGCAGGTGGGGCAGTGGCAGGTGGGGCTGTGGCAGGTGGGGCAGTGGCAGGTGGGGCAGTGGCAGGTGGGGCAGTGGCAGGTGGGGCAGTGGCAGGTGGGGCTGTGGCAGGTGGGGCTGTGGCAGGTGGGGCAGTGGCAGGTGGGGCAGTGGCAGGTGGGGCAGTGGCAGGTGGGGCTGTGGCAGGTGGGGCTGTGGCAGGTGGGGCAGTGGCAGGTGGGGCAGTGGCAGGTGGGGCAGTGGCAGGTGGGGCAGTGGCAGGTGGGGCTGTGGCAGGTGGGGCTGTGGCAGGTGGGGCAGTGGCAGGTGGGGCTGTGGCAGGTGGGGCAGTGGCAGGTGGGGCTGTGGCAGGTGGGGCAGTGGCAGGTGGGGCTGTGGCAGGTGGGGCAGTGGCAGGTGGGGCTGTGGCAGGTGGGGCAGTGGCAGGTGGGGCTGTGGCAGGTGGGGCAGTGGCAGGTGGGGCTGTGGCAGGTGGGGCTGTGGCAGGTGGGGCTGTGGCAGGTGGGGCTGTGGCAGGTGGGGCTGTGGCAGGTGGGGCTGTGGCAGAGACCGGCCGCATATCCAACCGGAACTATCTGCTCTGCTCTTCCTCAACCTAGCAGCAGGGCGCACCATGTGTGACTTGGCGCAGTGGCCGGTCATGCCGCATCTCCTCCGATTTTCCATGAACCACCATGCCACCCACACCCCCCCAATCCACGTCCCTATGCCCATGCCCATGCTCTCAGACCGGTCGCATATCCAACCGTGACTACCTGCTCTTCCTCAACCTGGCAGCGGGTCGCACCATGTGTGACTTGGCAGAGTGGCCTTTCCATGAACTACCATGCCACCCACAACCCCCCTCTCATACCCCCCACCTCCCCACTTCTTGCCAGACCGGTCGCATATCCAACCGTGACTACCTACTCTTCC
This sequence comes from Closterium sp. Yama58-4, assembly GCA_947470075.1. Taxonomy (NCBI): domain Eukaryota; kingdom Viridiplantae; phylum Streptophyta; class Zygnematophyceae; order Desmidiales; family Closteriaceae; genus Closterium; species Closterium sp. Yama58-4. Next base: position 126,139 of record CANIUD010000761.1, read on the forward strand.
TCAACCTGGCAGCAGGGCGCACCATGTGTGACTTGGCGCAGTGGCTATTCGTGCCGCATCTCCTCCCATTTTCCATGAACCACCATGCCACCCACACCCCCCCCAACTCACATCCCTGTCCCCCTTGCTCTCAGACTGGCCGCATATCCAACCGTGACTATCTACTCTTCCTCAGTCTGGCAGCGGGGCGCACCATGTGTGACTTGGCGCAGTGGCCTGTCATGCCCTGGGTGCTTGCAGATTACACCTCCCACCACCTTGACTTGGACAACCCCGCCACCTTCAGAGACCTCTCCAAGGTGACTGCTCTCCCCGGGCTCTGCTGCCCTGCCTGCTTGCCGGAGTGTGTGTGTGTGACTTGGCGCAGTGGCCAGTCATGTCCTGGGCGCTCACGGACCATACCACCCCGCACCTTGATTTGGATGACCTCTCCAAATCAAGGTGCCCACCCATGCTCAGACATCTCTCCAAGGTGAATTCCCTGCCTGCCCGCCCATCCCGCCTGCCTGCCCCGCCCGCCCGCCCGCCCGCCTGCCTGTTATAGATAAGGACGGAGTCTATGAAGATTAGGTGCCGAAAATTGCTCAAATCGTTGGTCCTATTTTCTGGACAGAAACCGCGGTTTCACAAGAAACGTCGTCGCCGAAAAGTTCACCGTTAGAATCGTCTCAAACTCGAGTATGTTATAGCCCTTGACCGTGGCTATCATTCCCAATTTGAATCGTATCGAAAGGTGGAGTAAAACTCGGCGCACAAGGGGGTATGCTGCCACAGAAAATTAACTCAATCACAATTAACTCACAAGTTCTCACAAGTTCCACAAAGAACATTAGAGTAGCACTAAACCAGGTGGGAGGGAAGAGGAAGACAAGAGGGAAGGTCCCAAGGAAGTCCCCAACCAAGGAAATCCCATGCCACACAATTTCCCTCTCCATAGGCAACCCCACTTTCACATTTGTCACTTTCCCAACTCATGCCATCCACCTCAACCCACTTGGCCACACTTGCCAACCTGGTTTGGCTTCTCCCAACCACATGGCAGCAATCTACAGTGATGGATTCAAATGTCCCAACCCCAAAAAGTCTGTACCCCATATTGAGTCACTCTCACAACTTCCCAAAGTCGCCGCAACCAAAGTACAGAAAGCATACGAACTCCAACGTTCGTAACTTTCTTGATCTTGCTCCGATCGCGACGATTCTTGGCTCGTCGGAAAGCTCTTGAGCAGAGCAATCACTTCAGATATCTGCTCAAGCCAAATAACATTCACACACACTCAGAAAATCCAAACCGCGCAAAACACAAATTCTTGCACACGCTCACACAACGCATGCAACGCACAAACATATGATGGGAGGCAGACAGACGTGAATGCATATGATTGCATCACATAACACTGCCGGCCACCTCATGTGTATGCGCTGAAGCTGCACTGAGGAGGAGCAGTCCAAAGCAGCACTTGGAAGCAGCGCTCACATCTCCTCACCTCTCTCCTTCGTCCCCTCCCCACCTCTCTCCTTCGTCCCCTCCTCACCTCTCTCCTTCGTCCCCTCCTCACCTCTCTCCTTCGTCCCCTCCCCACCTCTCTCCTTCGTCCCCTCCCCACCTCTCTCCTTCGTCCCCTCCCCACCTCTCTCCTTCGTCCCCTCCTCACCTCTCTCCTTCGTCCCCTCCTCACCTCTCTAATTCGTCCCCTCCCCACCTCTCTCCTTCGTCCCCTCCCCACCTCTCTCCTTCGTCTCCTCCTCACCTCTCTCCTTCGTCCCCTCCCCACCTCTCTCCTTCGTCCCCTCCCCACCTCTCTCCTTCGTCCCCTCCTCACCTCTCTCCTTCGTCCCCTCCCCACCTCTCTCCTTCGTCCCCTCCCCACCTATCTCCTTCATCCCCACCTCACCTCTCTCCTTCTTCCCCTCCCCACCTCTCTCCCTCACCCCTTCTCACCTGTCCCTCCATTTTTCCCTGCTCCTCCTTCTCTCCCTCCCCACCTCCGCAGCCAGTGGGAGCACTCAACCCAGCACGGCTCGCAGAGTTCAGAGAGCGGTACGATGAGGTAAGGAGTGGTACATTGTGATAACGAGTGGTGCAGTGAAATAACGGGCGGTGCAGTGAGTGATGCAATGAAGAAAGGATTGGTTTGACAAGACGAGGCCCTCCTTTGTCCGTCGTTTGCCAACCATCGACTACCGTGGTGGCTCTTGAGTCGATTCAAAAGTCGACAAGTCGAGACCCCCCTGTGGTCCGTTGTTTGCCAGCCACTGCCTTCCAGCATCCCCTCATTGTTCCCCTTCTCTTCATTTACGTTGATAGTAAAACCCTTGCTTGCTTGCTTGCCACTCGTGCCACTCCTCCCATCTCCCCGTACCAGATGCCTCGGGTCAAGGGTGGATCAGAATACGCACCTTGCTTTTGAATGGACTAAAAACTCAGCTCCTACCCCTCACCACACCACCAACCCCACCCATCTCCCCTTCCCCCCACGCACACACGGCAGATGCCTCGGGACAAGAGTGGGTCAGAGCGAACCAAGCCTTTCCTCTACGGCACTCACTACTCCACTCCTGGGTACGCTGGGATGGGCGCTTTCTGCTGTTACATATGTTTATGAATCTCCGGCGCCCTCCACTCCAGTCCAGGATACGCTGATTCTGGGTTCACAGTTCTTTGCAATGTTGCCACTGAAAGGGCCGGGTGTACCGTGACTGCTCTTTCACTCCGGGGTGCACTGAACCCTTTCTGCTTGCACCTTCTTTTGCATGCAACCACCTTCCCGTCCAGCCATGCCATGTCGACCGCTGCATTGCATGTCCCCCGACCCATGTTTCCCCAATCCAACCCACATGTGTCACATGTGCCTTCAATGCATGCCTGCATGCATGCAGCTACGTGCTCTACTGGCTCGTGCGCTCTGCACCAGCGCACATGCTATGGCTGCAGGTGAGTCTCCCTCATCTCTCTCTCCACTGTGCTATGGTCTCATCACTCTTACATATTGTGAACTCCACACTCCTGGGAGAAGTCTAAGCAATTAGCAAATTTCTTGGTGCACCGGACTTGCTGCAGTTGATTAAAACCTCTTGTTTTTCTATTCTCCTCCCCATTTCAAAAAACCAACCCTTTCCACCACCGCAACACCCCCCCACCTTCCCCCAGTTCCTAAACAACCCTTCAGTGAAACCTTCCCCTGCAGGCCATTGGTTAGAAGGTTTGGGATGCATGCACCCGCTTGTTGCAGTTTGGACAGTTCCTCTTCTTTGAATGGTCCTTTGTAGTAGCCTTATGTTTTGCGAGTTTTGAGAAATTTCAAAACTCGCTCACAACATAGTCATATGGACAGTGACTCATCTCGTTCCTGCTCTTCTTTTGAGTCGACTCACCTGTGGCTGTGGTAGTCATATGTATAGTGATACATCTCGTTCCTGCTATCCTCTCTCCGCACACACTCGCACCTCTCTTATTCCAGTCGCTCTCGTCTCTTCGCCTCCTCCGAAACCCTCCTGACCCTCCCTTATCAAAACACTCCCTTGAACTCCCTTCCCTGGGCAACCCTATTCACCGATTTTTTTACTCAAGCGGTCCGTGTATTAGATCCAAGCGAGTACAGACATGCACAGGGTATAGAAGGACAACCAGTGAATCAGCTTCTAAAACCCCCATATCTCTCCACCACCCCATCTCCCTTACCCTTTCACCACCCCCCCCTTCCACTACCACCCGCTCTTACCAGAACGGCCGCTTTGACTCACCAGACCGGCTGTTCACAGGTCTGCAGGAGTCGTGGGAGAGTGTGCTGTCGTTTTCCAAAGCGCCTCAGTTCTTTCCTCAACCCCTTCTCCCCTTCTCCCCATCAGAACGGCCGCTTTGACTCACCAGACCGGCTGTTCACGGGCCTGCAGGAGTCGTGGGAGAGTGTGCTGTCCAACGCCACTGACGTCAAGGAGCTCATCCCGCACGTCTTCTCGCTGCCCGCACACTTCCTCCGCCTCCCGTGAGTTACTCCTTTTGAGGCCAATCAAGACTCCACACAGCGTACTTGCTGGGCCTCCCATGAGTGGCTATTAAGACGCCTCACAAGCCAACGTCAAGGAGCTCATTCCCCACTTCTTCTCGCTTATTGCGCATCACAAGCCTCCTCCTCCCGTGAGTGTACCTGCCTGGCTCTCCCCATCTTGCTAGTAATATCCGCTTCTTGTGCTCTTCTCCTCCTGCTTGCATCCTCGCCCTTTCCCTCATCCACCACCACCATGCACATCTTACCCTCCACACTTGCACACATGACATGGCATGACACGGCATGGCTACAGTATATATAGTTTTCGCAGCCTCACCACCCTCTCTTCTGCACGACCACCTCTCAGGCCGGAGATCAATGTAGGCATGCGCCAGAACGGAGTGGCTTCTGATTTGATTCGACTCAGCAGTCACCTCTTTGCTCCCTCATCACCCCACCCTCTCATCACCTCATCACCCCACCCTCTCATCACCTCATCACCCCACCCTCTCATCACATCATCACCCCACCCTCTCATCACCTCATCACCCCACCCTCTTATCACCTCATCACCCCACTCTCTCATCACCTCATCACCCCACCCTCTCATCGCCTCATCACCCCACCCTCTTATCACCTCATCGCCCCACCCTCTCATCACCTCATCGCCCCACCCTCTCATCACCTCATCACCCCACCCTCTTATCACCTCATCACCCCACCCTCTCATCACCTCATCACTCCACCCTCTTATCACCTCATCACCCCACCCTCTCATCACCTCATCACCCCACCCTCTTATCACCACATCACCCCACCCTCTCATCACCTCATCACCCCGCCCTCTCATCACCTCATCACCCCACACTCTCGCACCCACGCCACCACATTGCAGGCCGGACCTCAATCTCAGCACGCGCCAGAACGGAGTCCCGATTGGTGATGTGGAGCTGCCTCCCTGGTGGGTGTTGTGCTGTGATTTGAAGTGGGATGATTTTGTAGGCGCCTCGCACGTGAGACGCCTTTTCTCGGTGTATTGGTGCCTTGAGCATCTTGTTTGCAATCACCTCCTTAATTACAAGTTGCTTCTTTCCATGCGACTGAACTTCTGATGGCAATCTCCTTCACCTTCTCGTCTGAATGCATCCCTCAACCAAGCCCCATCGTTCTGCACCTCTCGCTACCACTCGAGGTCTGTACTCCACCCATTTGTTCTGCCAGGGCGAACGATGCAGAGGATCTCATAGTGAAGCACGTGCAGGCTCTGGAAAGCGAGTGGGTGAAGGCGAATCTCCACCATTGGATCGACCTGATCTTTGGATACAAGCAGCGAGGCAAGGTGCTGCCACTGCTCTATACTCTCTTATTGACTCCCCAGTAGCCTGGTTGACTCATCACATGCTTTCCCTGCTTTCCCTCACAGCACCTCGTCCACTCCCATCTCTCATGCACCTTGTTCGCTCCCATCCAATCCCTCACAGCACCACCAGGCAGCAGAGGAGGAAGAGAATCTAGCAGTGTTTGATAAACATGAAAAGACTCACCACAACCCGTTCTTATCCCCGCTTCACTGCCTTCCTCGCTGTACCTCATCTCATCCCTCACTGTGGTCTCTTTCTCTCATCCGCCCCTCCTGTACCACCCACCAGGCAGCAGAGCACGCGGACAACCGCTTTCATCCGCTCACCTCACCTATGAAGGCGCAGTGGACCTCGGCTCAGCATGGCTCCTATGAGTGCCTTGTTGTACTCATAAGAGCACAGTTCTGTATCCTCTTTCTCCCACTCCCCACCCTCACTGCACTGCTCTTTCTCCGTATTGTTCATCGTTATCCAACTCCAAATGCTCGCATCAGATCAACGAGTTTGGCCAAACGCCAAGGCAGCTGTTCATCCATCCCCATCCACAGCGCTCCCCACGCCCCACGCCCAGCGTTGCCTCGCTGCCCTCCTGTGACCCCTCCACCTCCGTCCACCTCCTCGTGCTACTCCTCTTGTCCCCTCAGCTGCCGCTGCAGCTTCTCTGCCTGCTACTCTGTCTTCTGGTGCTTCTGGCGCTCCTACCAGCACTGGTGCTGCTCTGGTCATCAGTGGGTCAAATGCAGCTCTTGCTGCTGCTGATGCTCTTCCAGATGGCCTGCAGACACTGTAGCCGCCGCAGCAGCAGCAGCATCAGCCAGTGGTGTGGCAGCAGGAGCGGATCCAGCAGCACCGGGTGCTGCTGTGCCAAGAGCAGGTCCAGGGGCAGCAGATGCAGGTGGTGTGAGCTTAGAACCAGCTGACACAGCCGCAGCAGCAAGAGCAGCAGCAGCAGCAACAAGAGCAGAAACAGCAGTGGAAGAAGCAGCATCAGTAGAGTCAGCACCGCCAGCACCAGCGGCTGATATCTCCAGTGCAATGCGCCAGGTCAGCGCCACGTCAGACAGCACAGCTGGCGAGGCTGAGGGTGGAAGCAGCGATGCTGGTGGCATGACAATCAGTGACGGAATGGCAGAGGAAGACGAGATGGGGAGGCTGAAGGCGCTGCAGGGAGCGGTGGGGCTGGGAAGCTTCAACGCCAGGCGAGCAGCGCAGGGCAGGGGTGCTTTGAGTGCCGCAGGTGCCGCACTCAGTGCAGTGAGTGCTATGAGTGCGGCTAATGCTGTGAGTGCGGTTAGTGCTGTGAAAGAAAGGTTCTTTAAGCTAAGTGCCGGATCTGTTAATCAAATGATCATCTAAAGGCCGATCACCATCGCAGCATCACAAACGTACTGTAAGCTTTCATATCCGAAGGCAACAGCCAGCTCATGAACATCACACAGAAAAATATTATACCATCGTGCAAGGACACACAACTGACTCGTTACAGAGCAGTTGCCCGAGTCGTCACTGTATCGAACTGCAACAGCAACAGTAAATTAGTTATCACTTATAACCCTTGATATTCCTTGTACTCTTATAAAAGGGCTTGTATCTCCTTGTTTTAATCAATCTACTTTGCCCTCACATACTAGCGCAAGGTGGTTCAATTACTTCATTAAAGCTTCCGCTGTTACAACTATCAAGTACTACCCAGAATTCACCCCTGCAAAGATCCTAAGGGCTTTTCTCAGCCCAACATGGTATGAGAGCTAACAGGGGGAATTCAACTACTATCAAGTCACCTACAACATCAGAAGGCATGGCAACACAGAAGGAAAGGAGTTCCTCTAACGGTTCTCCTGGCACTACTCCTACTCCACCTCCTGCCTCTGGCCTACAGACAGAGGAGGGTACGGCAACAAGACCAAGGGCAACATCTACCGAGACTCCCGCGAATCAACCTGCAGGCTTCGACCAGAACATAATGGAGAAGTTTTTCTCCTTCATGTCCTTCTACGAGCAGCACCAGCAATCGGCACCTGCGCAGTCACACAACAGCAACAACAACGAAGTGACTCCCGTGAGCCTTGATGGCTCATCATACGCGCGCGAAAATCAACAGCAACAGCCTACCTTTGCTCCGTACGAGCGCGGGTCCATCAGCTTCATGCCGCACCCGCAGCCTTCACCTGGACAAGAGAAACCACTGGACGCGTTACAAGTTCAGTCGCAGTTCGCACACGTTCTGAAACTGCAGACGTCAAGACCTTTCGACGGAAAGGACTTCTTCACCTGGTCGTTCGAATTCGAGCTGATGATGGAAGGCGCGCAGATTCTCGGCTTCTTCGACGGAACTCTGCCATACCCAACAAACGGCACACAGTATGAGAAGCAGCAGTACACCTATCAGTCAATGATGACGTTCACAATCCTCCTAAGGAATATTACGCCGACTCAGCAGCAGAACATACGGTCTTACCGGGGATACGGCAACTCCGCCGAGCTCGCATACAACCACTTGAAGAGCCTGTATCAAGCAACAGACAGTGTAAATCAGAGTCGGTTGATGGCACAACTGACAACAGTCGAAATGAAACCAGGGGAAAAGGGGATGGCGTATATCAGTCGCTGTCGCGAATTGCGCGACAAACTCCTTCGATGCGGAGGGTCAATATCAGAAGACGCCTTCGTGACAGTCATCATCGGCGGCCTCGGTCCTCAATGGCGCGCCACAAAAGCCCTTCTCCGATCCCACGGAAGAATCTCCGAAGCAGCACTTTGCGCAGAATTTCATGCCGAGCAACAAGACATGGACCTGCAAGAAGAAAGACACAAAAGGAAGACGTCAGCACCGGAATTCGCTTTCCACACTCAACGACGCTACAACAACAACAACAACCGACAACAACCAAAACCCGTACCTCCGTTCTGCCACATCTGTAAGACGTCAGGGCACCCGCGCACGCACTGCCCGAATCGACAGCAACCAACACCGCCGCAACGACAACTTCGACCTTCAAGCAGCCAAGTCGCTTCAACGCAAGCGAATCCCACCACTCAGGTTCAAGCCTCAACGACATCAACGGGACAACATGCACAAGGAGCAAGAAACATCGTCAGTTGCATGGCAAGACTGACCGACTCCTGCATCACCGAGTCACCACCACATTATTCACTAGAAGAGCAACTCGACAACGCCACACCTCGCCGCGAGTCACTTCAACCGAACCCGACATACGCCGCCATCGCCCAAAGCGAGCCGTCCGGGAAAGACACCTGGTTCTTGGACAGTTGCTGCGGACAACACATGTGCTCCTCGGGTCGCTTCGTTCAACGGGAATACCAACTTCAACGGGAAGTCGTCATCACCGTCGCGAACAACCAAAACCTGCGCACGTGACGACAAGGCGTAGTTCAACTTCAGTCACGAGAAACAAACATCATACTACAGATGTCGAAACAGAAGGACAGAAGGACTCGGCTACAACTTATTGAGTGTCAGTCAACTGATGGCGAAAGGGATACACCTCGAAGCAGACAGCACCACGCAAGAATTCAAGTTATACCACAGGAGAGGAGGACTTTACATCGGAAAGGCGGTCTTGAAAAATAACATCTTCGTTCTTGAGTTTGTTCCAGATCTCGGCACCGCAGACAGCGACGGGATCGTCACCTTCACCTCCTGGACACATCCACCGGATCTCGACCCCGAATTCAGTCTGGAAGGCTTCTAGTACTCACACATCATTTTGGAGGTAGAAAGAACAAGGGCGTTAGCAACAATTCAACACTCGGTAGCAGCAGAAACAACATCAGCAGCAGCAGAGACAACATCAGCAGCAGCAGAGACAACATCGGCAGCAGCAGAGACAACATCGGCAGCAGCAGAGACAACGACAGCAGCAGCAGCAACAACATCGACACCAATCGCTAGTCCTTCAACGGCACCAATCTTCATCGACGATACACCACCGACACCCGCGCAGCAGCTAAAACTGGCACCACGAGAAGTCCGCCGAAGCGCCAACATCACCGCCGGCTTCTACTCCAACTCCGACATGTATCGGCGCTCACCCGGACACCGCGCCAGCGAAAAAAACTGGCATGCAAGAATGGGACACCCAAGCAACACAGTGTTAAACAACACGATAAGAGCAGGCGTACTCGACAAAGATTCTCTTCTACTTCACGACGGCAGAGAACTTTAACGAGTCCGCGGAACGTGCTTCACCTGTCCTGAGGTCGACTTACCGCATCAGCCGTTTGTTCCTCACCACAACCCGAGTGTACCAGCTTACGCACCACTCGAAAAGGTGTACAGCGACATCCTGTACAATCGCGTACCAGGACAAGGAGCTTATAACTACACTATCACCTTCATCGATGCCGCCACACGATACGTCTGGCATCTAAACCTTCCGAATCGCGACATGGCTTTCGAAGCCTTCGTCGCTTGCAGCAGCAGAACGGGAATCGGGAGTAAAGCTGAAAAGTTTCCAGTCAGATGGAGAAGGAGAATACACCTCATTACGCTTCAAGGACTACTTGGCAGAGAAGGGAATCAAGAGGCTCATCTCCCTTCCCTACGCCCATCAACAGCAGGGTGTAGCAGAAAGGATGAACAGGACCCTTCAACACCATGCGCAAACTGTTGCGTGGCATGCGGCTACCCAACCACCAGTGGCCCGAAGCAATGGACCACGCCGTCATGCTGCACAACTTGCTCTCGTCATCATCACTTCCGAACAACGCATCACCGCATCTGCTGTGGACAGGAAAATTGGGCAGCACGAAAAGAATACCGTACCGACCCCTAGCTGCATGAGCAGGTCAATTCTCCCAACGCGCACAGTGGGGACTACACCTGGGCATCGAAAAGAATTACAACGCATGGAAGATTTTCGACGTTCACACCAAGGAAACAGTGGCAGCACGTGATGTCATCTTCTACGAACGACTCACCCTCGACTCCTACCAAGCCAACTTGGCAGAACAGCGAGACCTCACCAGTGGATTTCGTGGAGACCGAGCCTTCGCTTCGGCAGCCGACGAAGCTGACTGGGACGAGCAGAATGTGGAAGGAGCCTCGGAAGAAGCCGGACCACTCCCATACTGCTGGATGGATGTACCGATGGATGACGACAATCCTCGCGAAAGCGTCAACGCCGAAGTCTTCTACAACCTCGCCGACGAAGGTTACGTTACACCTGAACAAGTCAACACCAACGAAGCAGAACGCATATGGCCTAATTTCATACCTGATCCAGAAGCTGGAGATGAAGCAGTCTATCCCGAGGATACAACACTCCCCCGCTACACACAGAGTGGCCTCCAGATACTCGGCCTCGTCACCGCAGTCCACGGCGCCGCCATTCCTAAGGAGCCTGCCACGGTTCAGCAGGCTCTGGGGGGGGAGCATAGGGAAAAATGGCGCGAAGCCATGGACAGGGAGCTGAAAGCACTGGAGGAACGCAACACTTGGAAGGTCGTTCCCATCGGCGTAGCACGAAACAAGACAATACTCACCGGGAAGTGGGTCTTCCGCGTGAAAACAAAGGCAGATGGCACCATCGACAAATTTAAGGCGCGCTGGGTCGTGCGCGGATTTGACCAAGAACACGGACGCGACTTCACCGAAACCTTCGCTCCGGTCAGCCGCCACACCTCACTGCGAATTCTCCTCGCAATCGCCGCCATGAAGAAGAAGAAACTGCGACAAATTGACGTCGCCAACGCATTCCTCTACGCACCTGTCGACGCAGAGATTTTCATGGAGTTACCACATGGATCCAGCACGGACTCCAACAACGTCTGCCAGCTACTCAAATCGCTCTACAGCATTAAACAAGCTCCGCAGCTATGGCAACAATACCTGCACGCTCGCCTCATTCGCATCGGCTTCAAGCAACTACCGCACGATCAGGGGATGTACCGGCTCACGAAAGGCACCGACTACATCCTGCTAATCGTCTACGTAGACGATCTGCTCTACATCGGCTCGACCGACGGTGTCACAACCTGCTTCAAAGGGGAGCTACAGAAGGATCTCACACTCACGGTCTCATCCACCGTCATACAATATCTCGGCCTCAACATCCAGGAAGAAGAAAATGCGATCCACCTCAGCGCCGCGAAATACGCCGACACCATCGCCAAGCGCTTCGCTCTCACACCGACCGCCATCTGTCAGATTATAATGCTTGTCTAGCCTGCAGTGGGGTACTCTGTAGTGAGTACGGCCCCTTAGGGTTTCCTATTTGTATCCCAACTGTTGCTAGTCAAACCCTCCTTTCCCAACTTTCAGCTTTCTCTCCTTCACCTATCCTAAACCCTAGGCTAGTGGCTCTAGCCATATCTACTATTCTAACATGCTATCAGAGCGGTTACGCTCCTGGCCTGTGGGCCCGCCTGCTTCCGCTGCCTTCCTGTGTGTCGCGCGTCCCGTGGCGCGCGATGCTAGCTTTTTCTTCCCGCCGCGCGCTCGGGGCGCGCGGCGGTTTTCTGCCCGCCGTGGCCCCGAGGCGCGCGGCGGTTTCCTCCCTCGTGCGTCACCCCGGGGACCCGCGCTTCCCCCCCTCCCGTCGACCGCCCCGTCGCCCGTCGAAGCGCCCCCCGTCGCCCGTCGAAGCGCCCCCCGTCGCCCGTCACGGAGCCCGCGGACCTGCGCGTCGCCCCCCGTCGCCCGACGCGGCCCGCGCGACCTGCGCCAGGCCCGCGCGCGGCCCGTACGGGCTGCGCCAGGCCCGCGCGCGGCCCGTACGGGCTGCGCCAGGCCCGCGCGCGGCCCGTACAGCCCGCGCGCGGCCCGTCATCGGAAAAAAGGCAGGGCTCGGACGGCATAAAGATTTCGGGATTCCGCAAGGTTACCCCCGCGGGACTTACGACAGCGTTACTGGTAGGTAAGTTTCGACTCTGGCGACTCGAAAAAGTTGCCCTAAACTTCCTTTCCGTATTGGCGATGATGACCATTCGCGTTTGATTGGTTGTCGGTTCATTGTTACTGATGGGTAAGTTTGACTGGCGAGAGTCACTTCTTCCAACCGTGTGCATTTCTGAAGCGCTCGCTATGTGCAGGTGTTGGTGAATGTACAGTCACGACTATAAAACAATTACATTTTGTAACAATTTGTTTATTTGTTCAATAAAAGTTATGTTGTTTTGGGGGTGTCACCAAGGCCATATTTTTACAGACCAAAATTGTCATAAATTATTATACACAGCCCTGCTGTTTGGCATTTGTCTGGCATTCTATACATTTTTTTAAACGTAATCTATTCTTCAAACAACTTGAGTTTTCAGAGTTCGGTTATGTTTTACATTTTATGATGTCCTTGTTACATATATATGCTACTATCAAGAACCTTTCTCTAAGAGAAACTTTCGCAAACACTATAATGTACATATATAGCACATATATAATTTGACATTTTTACCAGTATTTCTTCACACAATTCTCTACTACATCCTATTATCGAGCCATAGAAACTGATTTCATCTCGCTAGCACAACTACGCAGCTCGTGGCGCATGTTTGTGCGTTTGCTGGCATGAATGTGTGCGAGGATAGGCCTGTGCGCAACATGTCACTGCGCCAACGTCTGAATGTCGTTATTACCACTATTTCTTCACAAAAATCTCTACTACATCCTATTATCTAGCCATAGGAACTAATTTCATCTCGTTAGCACAACTATGCAGCTCGTGGCGCATGTTTGTGCGTTTGTTGGCCTGAATCCGTTCGAGGATAGGCCTGTGCGCAACATGTCACTGCCCCAACATATGAATGCTGTATTTACCACTATTTCTTCACATTGATCTCTACTACATCATATTCTCTAGCCGTAGGAACTGATTTCATCTCGTTAGCACAACTACGCAGCTCGTGGCGCATGTTTGTGCGTTTGCTGGCCTGAATCTGTGCGAGGATAGGCCTGTGCGCAACATGTCACTGCGCCAACGTCTGAATGCTGTATTTACCACTATTTCTTCACACAGTTCTCTACTACATCCTATTCCCTAGCCATAGGAACTGATTTCATCTCGTTAGCACAACTACGCAGCTCGTGGCGCATGTTTGTGCGTTTGTTGGCCTGAATCTGTGCGAGGATAGGCCTGTGCGCAACATGTCACTGCGCCAACGTCTCAATGTCGTTTTTACCACTATTTCTTCACACAGTTCTCTACTACATCCTATTCCCTAGCCATAGGAACTGATTTCATCTCGTTAGCACAACTACGCAGCTCGTGGCGCATGTTTGTGCGTTTGTTGGCCTGAATCTGTGCGAGGATAGGCCTATGCGCAACATGGCATTGCGCCAACGTCTGGATGCCTTTTTTACCACTATTTCTTCACACAGTTCTCTACTACATCCTATTACCTAGCCATAGAAACTGATTTCATCTCGTTAGCACAACTACGCAGCTCGTGGCGCATGTTTGTGCGTTTGTTGGACTGAATCTGTGCGAGGATAGGCCTGTGCGCAACATGTCACTGCGCCAACACCTGAATGCTGTATTTACCACTATTTCTTCACACAGATCTCTACTACATTCTATTCCCTAACCATAGGAACTGATTTCATCTCGTTAGCACAGCTATGCAACTCGTGGCGCATGTTTGTGCGTTTGCTGGCCTGAATCTGTGCGAGGATAGGCCTGTGCGCAACATGTCACTGCGCCAACGTCTGGATGCCTTTTTTACCACTATTTCTTTACACAGCTCTCTACTACATCCTATTACCTAGCCATAGAAACTGATTTCATCTCGTCAGCACAACCACGCAGCTCGTGGCACATGTTTGTGCGTTTGTTGGACTGAATCTGTACGAGGATAGGCCTGTGCGCAACATGTCACTGCGCCAACGTCTGAATGCTGTATTTACCACTATTTCTTCACACAGATCTCTACTACTTGCTATTCCCTAGCCATAGGAACTAATTTCATCTCGTTAGCACAACTACGCAGCTCGTGGCGCATGTTTGTGCGTTTGCTGGCCTGAATCTGTGCGAGGATAGGCCTGTGCGCAACATGTCACTGCGCCAACGTCTGGATGCCTTTCTTACCGCTTTTTTTTCACACAATTCTCTACTACATCCTATTACCTAGCCATAGAAACTGATTTCATCTCGTTAGCTCAACTACGCAGCTCGTGGCGCATGTTTGTGCGTTTGTTGGCCTGAATCTGTGCGAGGATATGCCTGTGCGCAACATGTCACTGCGCCAACGTCTGAATGCTGTATTTACCACTATTTCTTCACACAGATCTCTACTACATCCTATTCCCTAGCCATAGGAACTGATTTCATCTCGTTAGCACAACTACGCAGCTCGTGGCGCATGTTTGTGCGTTTGCTGGCCTGAATCTGTGCGAGGATAGGCCTGTGCGCAAAATTTCACTGCGCCAACGTCTGAATGCCGTTTTTACCACTATTTATTCACACAGATATCTAATACACCCTATTCTCTAGCCATAGGAACTGATTTCATCTCGTTAGCACAACTACGCAGCTTGTGGCGTATGTATATATCAAATGTGATGTTCGGAATCAGTTGTTGATTGTTTGAATTATGTCATAGATATATTTGCAACAGCAAAATGAGGGCAATATATTCATAAATTTCACGACGCGTGGGCTTGTTGGTGCTCGTGGTCAGATATTGCCTGTGTTTGTTATCATTCGTAACAATCTGTTTGTTTCCCTTTTGACGTTGAAGTTGGGCCTTGAAACAAATGCGATTAGTTAGTGGATCGCTCTTTGGCATGAATTTTGTGTACAATTGGTTCGAGAATCTGCCAAGTTGGTACAGCTTCCGCGCTGTATCTGTCGCGCCCTGGCAACAGTGCGGTGCTGTTCGAGAAACTGCCGCGCTGGCAGCAGCGCGGTCCGCCGGTGCGATTGTCGAACATCCCTCCAGCAGAGGTTTGACTAGGTTCATTCGACCTCCAGCTGTGCTGGCAGTTCGAATGAGCCTTTCCGGTCTGCCAACGCACAAGGATCTGATTTTAGGTTTCTTTGTGCCATCTGTTCCAGCGCAACTCCTGCCACGTGAGGTTATCGGGGCCTTGCTGGATGCCATTACCTGGGCCCAGTTCTGTTGCCGCACTACTAGTGCGGACCCCTCCGCACAGCACAAGATGATGCTTCGTGAGGGCCTCTACCCGTGATCCTCGAAGATTCGATTACAAGGACGTATTCCTTGAAACAGGCTCGGGACCTTGAACTTCATCCCGAACCTGGCTAGTGCTGTGCTGTGCTGTGCGGCCCAACTAAAGTAAAAGAACGGGGGACTAGTAGTGCTGTGCTATCCCCTCCTCCCAGGCAAACTGGGTGCGGGACTGGTGCGAGACTGGTTCCCGCTCGAAGCGCGGATCCAGGGACAGCACAAGTAGTTCTGGGCAGGGACAAATGCCCCGAAAAAAAACGGTTACGAGGGAGGGCAGTGTCCTATTGGTTAGAGAATAATTTTTTGTATTAGCTGGCTGTACTGCTCCAGGCCAACCAATTATCGTCGCGGAAAACATTTTAACTGTCTGCCAAGCAAAAGTTTTACGAAGCCCCTCCAGTTGCGCGGATGGTGGCACGAAGCTGTGCCGCGTCGCCCAGGGGCTTCCAGGCTTCGCGGAAGCATTCAGCCGCACAAGTAGTGCTGTGCTGTGCTGTCCGCCCTCCATTTGCCGCTGGGAAACAGAACAGGGCCTTGCTGGATGCCATTACCTGATTCCAACGCATTCCTTGCGGTGCGCGAACTGGTGGCGGTATGTGAGGTTTAGACAAAAAGTTCAACTAATAAGTTTCTCTATCTACAGCCCGTTTCAAATTGGGGTTGACCTTCTATTTTACAATAAGTTGTGCGTCAGATAAATCGTCGACAGCGATTTTTTTTCTTCGCCGACAAATATTTTTTTCCTTCCCTGTCATGCCAATTCGACCTCACCCTCCCTTCTCCCACTTTCCTGGAGAGTCACACCCCCAGTTATCTTCTCTGTTCCCGCCCTTTCACCTTCCACCCTCGCTCGCCTATTTTTCACACCCCGTCCTTCATCAGTCACTTGTTTCTGCTCTGTGGATATGTCTGCTCTCGTCTGACTGCCAACACCGACTTCGCCTTCCCCGATGCTCAGTTTTCTTGACGCCAGGTGCGACTTTCCTCTTAAAGTTAGCCCTTCTCTGTAGTTTTGACGTATTCGAAATATGCATAGTTAGGGTGTTCTTCGCGCCGACCAGACGATGTCAGCTCTTAGTCGTACCATTTTAATGCATCCCTTTTTCCTTTCTTTTTTGCCGTTTTTTGTCTTTTTTTTTGTCGTCACAGGTTTGCGAACCTGACGGAGCGCCCTGCATCGGAGATGGACATGCGGACAGGCAGCAAGGTGCGTTCATCTCCCAGCTGCCTCATTTGTGTCTCTGGTAGGAATTGAAGTCGTCACCGCAGTGAGCTCAGCGTGACTTGTTTTGTTGCCTTGCTGTCTTGCAGGCCAGTTATGATAATGTTCAGCGACTGACAACGCTGTCAGGTCTTCACGAACTGCACGTAAGCCTATTGTTGATTTTTTTTTTATTGTTCTCACTCACTAGTATCGTTCGTGCTGTGCAGCGAATCAAGTTCATTTGTTCATTCCTGGTAGTTCTCATGGATTCTTATGATCCTATGTAGTGCATGTTCTATGTGCATGCTTTTTCTGTTTGTACTAGTAATATTTTTGTAAGCTGTGCAGCAAGGTGATGCCTTATGTTCTTCATATACAAATTTCCAAGTGCACACTTCTGGTTCATGTTCGATGTTCAAAGGGTCAATATAAATATCATAAGGATTTAATTATCGGTTTTGCATTACACGATTTAGTAAGAAATACAGATCCCTTAATTGCATATTATATTTTGGCGAAGTGTTCTGTAACCTTTTACGTGGTAACCCTGTAAAGTTGATTGAAATCTTCAGTGTAAGAATGAAGTAACGTAAGAACGGGAAAACAAATTCGTAACTAGTAACGCGTTTTAGATTCGCAAACACGATGTCGTTACCCAATCAGTTTTACTTTCATTCACCCAAACGAATTGTGCCTTTGTTGACATCTGGCGAAATCGACCAGTTATATCGCGAGCTTGTGAACTGACTCCGCAAATACGCGCGTTACACGTATGCGAGGGGAAGAGACAGAACATTCAAAGTTACGGGAAAGTAACCTGGACACATCAAATATGGGCATTACACGTACGCGAGGCGCAGGGACTTCACGCTCAAACTTACGGAAGGGTAGCTGTTGTTCAAATCGAGATGTGCGGCTAGGATTCGTCCACCAATTCTTGTGTGTTTCAAAGTGTCAATTGGGCATGTTTTTGAGTGTCATTCGGGTATGGCCTGTACAACCAACTCTTGGGTTAACGTAGGGAATCTCTTCAGTAACTATCTCAGCCCCGGTTTTTTGCGATGGTACGGCCTGCGCCAGGCCCGCGCGCGGCCCGTACGGGCTGCGCCAGGCCCGCGCGCGGCCCGGGCAGCCAGCCCCAGGGCCGCGCGCCGTCCCCCGCGCTCCTGCCCCGTGCCACCCGTTTTAGGGTTTGGGGGTGGCGAGTGTGGGGGTGGCGGTTATGGGGGTGCAAGAGTGTGCGCCGTCCCCTGCTCCTCCTCCTCCTCCGTCTCCCACTGCTGCAGCTGCCGCTGAGGGGGGTGGGTGTGTGGGGAGCCGAGGTTTAGGGTTTAAGGGGGGTGCCGTGGGAGTGGAGCTAGGGTTTCAGCAGGGGGTGTGTGTAGGGGGGTGTGGGACAGTTGGAGGAGGTTGGGTGGAGGCAGCCGTCGTGTCGTCTGCAGCGCCTGTAGTCCGGTGCCGTCGAGCTCTCGGTAGCCCAGTGAGCCTGTTGCGCCAGTCGCCCGTGGGTCCGTTGCTCCTGCCGCTCGTCGTAGCCGCGGAGCCAGTTACTCCAGTAGTCCGGAGCCGTCGTGCCCTCGGTAGCCACTGTGCCAGCCAGGTGCTCCTGGTGCCCGTGTGTCTGCAGCTTCAGTCGTCGCCTCCCATCTTCTCTCCTCTCACAGTCCCTCCTCCTCCTCACTTGCCCTCTGTGATAGCCTCTAGCTTTGCTTATAATTGTGAACTACTGCTATGCCTGCTTGCTGTGCTGATTATACCCCACTTTGACTATGGGGGTGTGTCAGATTATAATGCTTGTCTAGCCTGCAGTGGGGTACTCTGTAGTGAGTACGGCCCCTTAGGGTTTCCTATTTGTATCCCAACTGTTGCTAGTCAAACCCTCATTTGCTTGAGCTTTCTCTCCTTCACCTAGCCTAAACCCAAGGCTAGTGGCTCTAGCCATATCTACTATTCTAACACCATCTCCACGCCGTACCGCTACACGACAGGAAACAACAAGGGAGGCTCTGCTCTACTCAAGCCCGCCGGCATACGCGACTATCAGAGGAAGCTGGGATGCCTCCTCTTCGCAGCTGTCACCTGCCGCCCGGACCTATCGTACTCTGCAAGCCAGCTCGCCACCTACCTCAAGAAGCCTGAAGCGGAACACATGGCAGAGCTCGACCGCTCTCTTCACTATCTCGTTAGCACTCCGACGATCGGCCTGACATATAACAAGAACGGGACTACAGCACCTAAACTAATCGGCTACGTCGACGCCGATCACGCCGGCGACTCCGACAACAGACGCTCGCGCACCAGCTACATCTACCGCTTCGAGCCTATCGGGCCTATCTCCTGGCAGTCGAGCAAGCAAGAATTAATCACCCTCTCTTCAGCTGAAGCAGAATATATCGCACTCTGCTCAGCCACCAAGGAAGGACTGTACCTTCGCGAACTGCGTCCTGGAGGAAGCCAAGCTAGCCCAGTTACCGAACTTCACCCTGTTCTGCGACAACCAGTCGGCAATTCGCATAGCCAACAAGAACGGCTTCGCGAACAGGACGAAACACATCGCCCTGCGATACTTCTTCGTAAAGGACGAGATCGAGAAGGGGAGACTCGAGCTGTCATACTGCCCCACATCCGAGATGGCAGCTGACTACTTGACCAAGAAGCTCGGAAAGCAGAAATTCGAGTACTGCATGCTGCTGACTGGACAGAGCCACGTCATCAGCAGCGACACTCCAGAAGCGAAGGGGAGTGTTGGAAACAATTAATTCTAAGCGCCTCTGTCGTGTCGAAACACCAAGTCACAAGCGAAGCGAAGTATATCGAATTACCGACGAGTCAACCCTCGGAGGTTGAGCAGTTGCTGGAGGTTACACGAAAGTCAAAGGTCAGCGATCTTTGACCCGACAAGTACAGCGCGACAGTTAAGGACACACAACTGACTCGTTACAGAGCAGTTGCCCGAGTCGTCACTGTATCGAACTGCAACAGCAACAGTAAATTAGTTATCACTTATAACCCTTGATATTCCTTGTACTCTTATAAAAAGGCTTGTATCTCCTTGTTTTAATCAATCTACTTTGCCCTCACATACTAGCGCAAGGTGGTTCAATAACTTCATTAAAGCTTCCGCTGTTACATCAAGTACTACCCAAGATTCACCCCTACAAAGATCCTAAGGGCTTTTCTCAGCCCAACATGGTATGAGAGCTAACAGGGGGAATTCAACTACTATCAAGTCACCTACAACATCAGAAGGCATGGCAACACAGAAGGAAAGGAGTTCCTCTAACGGTTCTCCTGGCACTACTCCTACTCCACCTCCTGCCTCTGGCCTACAGACAGAGGAGGGTACGGCAACAAGACCAAGGGCAACATCTACCGAGACTCCCGCGAATCAACCTGCAGGCTTCGACCAGAACATGATGGAGAAGTTTTTCTCCTTCATGTCCTTCTACGAGCAGCACCAGCAATCGGCACCTGCGCAGTCACACAACAGCAACAACAACAAGGTGACTCCCGTGAGCCTTGATGGCTCATCATACGCGCGCGGAAATCAACAGCAACAGCCTACCTTTGCTCCGTACGAGCGCGGGTCCATCAGCTTCATGCCGCACCCGCAGCCTTCACCTGGACAAGAGAAACCACTGGACAAGTTCAGTCGCAGTTCGCACACGTTCTGAAACTGCAGACGTCAAGACCTTTCGACGGAAAGGACTTCTTCACCTGGTCGTTCGAATTCGAGCTGATGATGGAAGGCGCGCAGATTCTCGGCTTCTTCGACGGAACTCTGCCATACCCAACAAACGGCACACAGTATGAGAAGCAGCAGTACACCTATCAGTCAATGATGGCGTACACAATCCTCCTAAGGAATATTACGCCGACTCAGCAGCATAATATACGGTCTTACCGGGGATACGGCAACTCCGCCGAGCTCGCGTACAACCACTTGAAGAGCCTGTATCAAGCAACAGACAGTGTAAATCAGAGTCGGTTGATGGCACAACTGACAACAGTTACCTTCGCGCACAGCCCCACCTCAACCCACGACAGATCCACTGGCTCTATTTCCTCGAATCGAATTTTCATTACATGGTCACCTACAAGAAGGGGGCATCGAACATCGCCGACGCACTGACCCGCCCCACATCAGCTTCATGCCGCACCCGTAGCCTTCACCTGGACAAGAGAAACCACTGGACGCGTTACAAGTTCAGTCGCAGTTCGCACACGTTCTGAAACTGCAGACGTCAAGACCTTTCGACGGAAAGGACTTCTTCACCTGGTCGTTCGAATTCGAGCTTATGATAGAAGGCGTGCAGATTCTCGGCTTCTTCGACGGAACTCTGCCATACCCAACAAACGGCACACAGTATGAGAAGCAGCAGTACACCTATCAGTCAATGATGGCGTACACAATCCTCCTAAGGAATATTACGCCGACTCAGCAGCAGAATATACGGTCTTACCGGGGATACGGCAACTCCGCCGAGCTCGCATACAACCACTTGAAGAGCCTGTATCAAGCAACAGACAGTGTAAATCAGAGTCGGTTGATGGCACAACTGACAACAGTCGAAATGAAACCAGGGGAAAAGGGGATGGCGTATATCAGTCGCTGTCGCGAATTGCGCGACAAACTCCTTCGATGCGGAGGGTCAATATCAGAAGACGCCTTCGTGACAGTCATCATCGGCGGCCTCGGTCCTCAATGGCGCGCCACAAAAGCCCTTCTCCGATCCCACGGAAGAATCTCCGAAGCAGCACTTTGCGCAGAATTTCATGCCGAGCAACAAGACATGGACCTGCAAGAAGAAAGACACAAAAGGAAGTCGTCAGCACCGGAATTCGCTTTCCACACTCAACGACGCTACAACAACAACAGCCCGTACCTCCGTTCTACCACATCTGTAAGACGTCAGGGCACCCGCGCACGCACTGCCCGAATCGACAACAACCAACACCGCCGCAATGACAACTTCGACCTTCAAGCAGCCAAGTCGCTTCAACGCAAGCGAATCCCACCACTCAGGTTCAAGCCTCAACAACATCAACGGGACAACCTGCACAAGGAGCAAGAAACATCGTCAGTTGCATGGCAAGACTGACCGACTCCTGCATCACCGAGTCACCACCACATTATTCACTAGAAGAGCAACTTGACAACGCCACACCTCGCCGCGAGTCACTTCAACCGAACCCGACATACGCCGCCATCGCCCAAAGCGAGCCGTCCGGGAAAGACACCTGGTTCTTGGACAGTTGCTGCGGACAACACATGTGCTCCTCGGGTCGCTTCGTTCAACGGGAATACCAACTTCAACGGGAAGTCGTCATCACCGTCGCGAACAACCAAAACCTGCGCACGTGACGACAAGGCGTAGTTCAACTTCAGTCACGAGAAACAAACATCATACTACAGATGTCGAAACAGAAGGACAGAAGGACTCGGCTACAACTTATTGAGTGTCAGTCAACTGATGGCGAAAGGGATACACCTCGAAGCAGACAGCACCACGCAAGAATTCAAGTTATACCACAGGAGAGGAGGACTTTACATCGGAAAGGCGGTCTTGAAAAATAACATCTTCGTTCTTGAGTTTGTTCCAGATCTCGGCACCGCAGACAGCGACGGGATCGTCACCTTCACCTCCTGGACACATCCACCGGATCTCGACCCCGAATTCAGTCTGGAAGGCTTCTAGTACTCACACATCATTTTGGAGGTAGAAAGAACAAGGGCGTTAGCAACAATTCAACACTCGGTAGCAGCAGAAACAACATCAGCAGCAGCAGAGACAACATCAGCAGCAGCAGAGACAACATCGGCAGCAGCAGAGACAACATCGGCAGCAGCAGAGACAACGACAGCAGCAGCAGCAACAACATCGACACCAATCGCTAGTCCTTCAACGGCACCAATCTTCATCGACGATACACCACCGACACCCGCGCAGCAGCTAAAACCGGCACCACGAGAAGTCCACCGAAGCGCCAACGTCACCGCCGGCTTCTACTCCAACTCCGACATGTATCGGCGCTCACCCGGACACCGCGCCAGCGAAAAAAACTGGCATGCAAGAATGGGACACCCAAGCAACACAGTGTTAAACAACACGATAAGAGCAGGCGTACTCGACAAAGATTCTCTTCTACTTCACGACGGCAGAGAACTCCAGCGAGTCCGCGGAACGTGCTTCACCTGTCCTGAGGTCGACTTACCGCATCAGCCGTTTGTTCCTCACCACAACCCGAGTGTACCAGCTTACGCACCACTCGAAAAGGTGTACAGCGACATCCTGTACAATCGCGTACCAGGACAAGGAGCTTATAACTACACTATCACCTTCATCGATGCCGCCACACGATACGTCTGGCATCTAAACCTTCCGAGTCGCGACATGGCTTTCGAAGCCTTCGTCGCTTGCAGCAGCAGAACGGGAATCGGGAGTAAAGCTGAAGAGTTTCCAGTCAGATGGAGGAGGAGAATTCACCTCACAACGCTTCAAGGACTACCTGGCAGAGAAGGGAATCAAGAGGCTCATCTCCCTTCCCTACGCCCATCAACAGCAGGGTGTAGCAGAAAGGATGAACAGGACCCTTCAACACCATGCGCAAACTGTTGCGTGGCATGCGGCTACCCAACCACCAGTGGCCCGAAGCAATGGACCACGCCGTCATGCTGCACAACTTGCTCTCGTCATCATCACTTCCGAACAACGCATCACCGCATCTGCTGTGGACAGGAAAATTGGGCAGCACAAAAATGTTGCGCGTCTTCGGCTGCATGGTACAGTACCGACCCCCAGCTGCACGAGCAGGTCGATTCTCCCAACGCGCACAGTGGGGACTACACCTGGGCATCGAAAAGAATTACAACGCGTGGAAGATTTTCGACGTTCACACCAAGGAAACAGTGGCAGCACGTGATGTCATCTTCTACGAACGACTCACCGTCGACTCCTACCAAGCCAACCTGGCAGAACAGCAAGACCTCACCAGTGTTTTCGTGGAGACCGAGCCTTCGCTTCGGCAGCCGACGAAGCTGACTGGGACGAGCAGAATGTGGAAGGAGCCTCGGAAGAAGCCGGACCACTCCCATACTGCTGGATGGATGTACCGATGGATGACGACAATCCTCGCGAAAGCGTCAACGCCGAAGTCTTCTACAACCTCGCCGACGAAGGTTACGTTACACCTGAACAAGTCAACACCAACGAAGCAGAACGCATATGGCCTAATTTCATACCTGATCCAGAAGCTGGAGATGAAGCAGTCTATCCCGAGGATACAACACTCCCCCGCTACACACAGAGTGGCCTCCAGATACTTGGCCTCGTCACCGCAGTCCACGGCGCCGCCATTCCTAAGGAGCCTGCCACGGTTCAGCAGGCTCTGGGGGGGGAGCATAGGGAAAAATGGCGCGAAGCCATGGACAGGGAGCTGAAAGCACTGGAGGAACGCAACACTTGGAAGGTCGTTCCCATCGGCGTAGCACGAAACAAGACAATACTCACCGGGAAGTGGGTCTTCCGCGTGAAAACAAAGGCAGATGGCACCATCGACAAATTTAAGGCGCGCTGGGTCGTGCGCGGATTTGACCAAGAACACGGACGCGACTTCACCGAAACCTTCGCTCCGGTCAGCCGCCACACCTCACTGCGAATTCTCCTCGCAATCGCCGCCATGAAGAAGAAGAAAATGTGGCAAATTGACGTCGCCAACGCATTCCTCTACGCACCTGTCGACGCAGAGATTTTCATGGAGTTACCACATGGATCCAGCACGGACTCCAACAACGTCTGCCAGCTACTCAAATCGCTCTACGGCATCAAACAAGCCCCGCGGCTATGGCAACAATACCTGCACGCTCGCCTCATTCGCATCGGCTTCAAGCAACTACCGCACGATCAGGGGATGTACCGGCTCACGAAAGGCACCGACTACATCCTGCTAATCGTCTACGTAGACGATCTGCTCTACATCGGCTCGACCGACGGTGTCACAACCTGCTTCAAAGGGGAGCTACAGAAGGATCTCACACTCACAGTCTCATCCAACGTCACAAAAAAACCCCGTCCTCAACATCCAGGAAGAAGAAAACGCGATCCACCTCAGCGCCGCGAAATACGCCGACACCATCGCCAAGCGCTTCGCTCTCACACCGACCGCCATCTCCACGCCGTACCGCTACACGACAGGAAACAACAAGGGAGGCTCTGCTCTACTCAAGCCCGCCGGCATACGCGACTATCAGAGGAAGCTGGGATGCCTCCTCTTCGCAGCTGTCACCTGCCGCCCGGACCTATCGTACTCTGCAAGCCAGCTCGCCACCTACCTCAAGAAGCCTGAAGCGGAACACATGGCGGAGCTCGACCGCGCTCTTCACTACCTCGTTAGCACTCCGACGATCGGCCTGACATATCACAAGAACGGGACTACAGCACCTAAACTAATCGGCTACGTCGACGCCGATCACGCCGGCGACTCCGACAACAGACGCTCGCGCACCAGCTACATCTACCGCTTCGAGCCTATCGGGCCTATCTCCTGGCAGTCGAGCAAGCAAGAATTAATCGCCCTCTCTTCAGCTGAAGCAGAATATATCGCACTCTGCTCAGCCACCAAGGAAGGACTGTACCTTCGCGAACTGCGTCCTGGAGGAAGCCAAG
Source organism: Closterium sp. Yama58-4 (assembly GCA_947470075.1). NCBI lineage: Eukaryota > Viridiplantae > Streptophyta > Zygnematophyceae > Desmidiales > Closteriaceae > Closterium > Closterium sp. Yama58-4. The sequence continues at coordinate 151,502 of CANIUD010000761.1, forward strand.
CTAGCCCAGTTACCGAACTTCACCCTGTTCTGCGACAACCAGTCGGCAATTCGCATAGCCAACAAGAACGGCTTCGCGAACAGGACGAAACACATCGCCCTGCGATACTTCTTCGTAAAGGACGAGATCGAGAAGGGGAGACTCGAGCTGTCATACTGCCCCACATCCGAGATGGCAGCTGACTACTTGACCAAGAAGCTCGGAAAGCAGAAATTCGAGTACTGCATGCTGCTGACTGGACAGAGCCACGTCATCAGCAGCGACACTCCAGAAGCGAAGGGGAGTGTTGGAAACAATTAATTCTAAGCGCCTCTGTCGTGTCGAAACACCAAGTCACAAGCGAAGCGAAGTATATCGAATTACCGACGAGTCAACCCTCGGAGGTTGAGCAGTTGCTGGAGGTTACACGAAAGTCAAAGGTCAGCGATCTTTGACCCGACAAGTACAGCGCGACAGTTAAGGACACACAACTGACTCGTTACAGAGCAGTTGCCCGAGTCGTCACTGTATCGAACTGCAACAGCAACAGTAAATTAGTTATCACTTATAACCCTTGATATTCCTTGTACTCTTATAAAAAGGCTTGTATCTCCTTGTTTTAATCAATCTACTTTGCCCTCACATACTAGCGCAAGGTGGTTCAATAACTTCATTAAAGCTTCCGCTGTTACATCAAGTACTACCCAAGATTCACCCCTACAAAGATCCTAAGGGCTTTTCTCAGCCCAACATGGTATGAGAGCTAACAGGGGGAATTCAACTACTATCAAGTCACCTACAACATCAGAAGGCATGGCAACACAGAAGGAAAGGAGTTCCTCTAACGGTTCTCCTGGCACTACTCCTACTCCACCTCCTGCCTCTGGCCTACAGACAGAGGAGGGTACGGCAACAAGACCAAGGGCAACATCTACCGAGACTCCCGCGAATCAACCTGCAGGCTTCGACCAGAACATGATGGAGAAGTTTTTCTCCTTCATGTCCTTCTACGAGCAGCACCAGCAATCGGCACCTGCGCAGTCACACAACAGCAACAACAACAAGGTGACTCCCGTGAGCCTTGATGGCTCATCATACGCGCGCGGAAATCAACAGCAACAGCCTACCTTTGCTCCGTACGAGCGCGGGTCCATCAGCTTCATGCCGCACCCGCAGCCTTCACCTGGACAAGAGAAACCACTGGACAAGTTCAGTCGCAGTTCGCACACGTTCTGAAACTGCAGACGTCAAGACCTTTCGACGGAAAGGACTTCTTCACCTGGTCGTTCGAATTCGAGCTGATGATGGAAGGCGCGCAGATTCTCGGCTTCTTCGACGGAACTCTGCCATACCCAACAAACGGCACACAGTATGAGAAGCAGCAGTACACCTATCAGTCAATGATGGCGTACACAATCCTCCTAAGGAATATCACGCCGACTCAGCAGCAGAATATACGGTCTTACCGGGGATACGGCAACTCCGCCGAGCTCGCGTACAACCACTTGAAGAGCCTGTATCAAGCAACAGACAGTGTAAATCAGAGTCGGTTGATGGCACAACTGACAACAGTTACCTTCGCGCACAGCCCCACCTCAACCCACGACAGATCCACTGGCTCTATTTCCTCGAATCGAATTTTCATTACACGGTCACCTACAAGAAGGGGGCATCGAACATCGCCGACGCACTGACCCGCCCCACTTCCTAAATCCATTCCATACTACTCGCCCAAACCAGCCCGCTACTGACAGGCCTATTTACCCACGGCTATCAAACAGACCCATTCTTCACAGGAGGAAACTCGCAGCAATTCGCAGCAGCAAAAGGGGTTTATTACGTAAAAGCCGGCACTGATCGCATCTGCGTACCGGGCTACACTTTACTCAGGAAGCTGTTACTATAGGAGGCATATGACAGCGTTACCTCAGGTCACTTCGGGGTAGAAAAGATACGGCAGCAGCTGCGGCGGTACTATTACTGGCCCGAAATGTTGACCGACGTACAGCGACACGTGGCATCGTGTCCCACATGCCCACTCATGAAATCATCACGGAAGCGGCCGGCAGGACAGTTGCAGCCGATACTTGGCAGCAGGTGACGATAGACTTCGTCACGGGGTTACCGGCCAGGGCAGGTGGGAACGACGCAATCCTGGTCGTCGTCGACCGGTTGACGAAGATGGCACATTTCACAGCTTGCAAGAAATCCATCTCAGCCGAAGAAACAGCTCGGCTCTTCATCGCCACCATCGTTCGATTACACGAGATACCATCAGCATTCATTAGCGACAGGGACACGAAATTCACCAGCAACTTCTGGCAGAACCTTTGGCAGCAGTTTGGCACGTGACTAGAGTTCAGTTCTTCGTATCACCCCGAAACTGACTGACAGACGGAACGGACAAACCAGACCATGGAACAACTCATCAGAGCCACGTGTGACGACCCAGCCATGTGGGAACAGCAACTACCACTCATCGAGCTTGCGTACAACAATTCGCCATCCGCCACGACCGAACAGTCACCGTTTTACCTGAACTACAGATAAGATCCTACTGTACCCATGACACCGTTTTACCCAGTACCACGTGCACAGCAGTTCGTCGAGATTTTACAAGCAGCACGGACCCGGGGAGCAGACGCTATTAAGGAATCGAACCTCATCGCTAAACGCAACGCCGACCGCCACCGCCGTCCCGTCACTTACCAGCCTGATGACCTAGTGCTGCTTGACACCCAAAACCTCCGCCTGCCCATTACCCCAAAACTCTGCCCTCGATATTGCGGGCCATTTTGCATCAGCCACATGATCACACTTGTTACCGCCCACCTCCTCCTCCCCACTGACTGGTACATCAGTCCGTCATTCCATGTCAGCCTACTCTGCCCCTACGTACCTTCCACAAGCCAACTGCCTCGCCACCGCCCAGCCAGCATGACACGACCACCCACCGAGCCAATCATCACACCTGAGAAGATTATGAGCCACCGAGTTCGTGACCCACGAGGAGCTCGCAGGATCGAGTTCCTGATTCGCTGGAAATACTGGCACACCGACCGAAGACAACTGGGTACCTCTGGACAAAATTGAAAACCACCTCGTCCTCACCGACTATCTGCGTAGCCGCAATTTCTGGGATGTACACACACTCTCATAAAGATGGCCTCCTTTTAGGGGGGGGGGGGGGGGGGGGGGGGGGGGGGGGGTAGTGTAAGGAAATTTCCATTTCCTTATGCCGCATCCCTGCTTAGCACATACATCACTGTTCTCGCCACACTCGACACCGTTTCCACTTGCAACACTCGCCTCGACTATTTCCCGCCACCTCGCCCGTCGCAACGCAACTTCACGGATCAGCTGGTAACCCGCGCTCCGAGCCTCCGCTTCGACACTTCCCGACCTCAGTCCCAACCTTAGTCCAAGGCCCGTTGCGCGTCACCCACAGTTCGTTACCGTTACCACTGTGGCCTTCGCTATTTAGCTCTTGCTCATACCTTCGCTCATTATACTGTTTTGCTTCGATAGTGCAATTCTCGCTCGCTCGCTCAATTGCACTCATAACATATCCCACAGCAGCACAGATAAATTATTGATGATTTCTGTTGGAATAACCGAAAGGTTATATAAGCATTCCCGAAGCTGTTCCACTGTACCAGTACCGCAATAGCTCATATAGAGCATGCGGAATGTCGAGGGTCACCCGAAGGTCAACCGTCGAGAGAAGTCAACGGTCGTGACCCTTGACCACCCAGTAACCGCGCGACAGTTGTTCGCTGCAACATGGTAACTGTCGAGAATGGCAATAGTCGTGGTTACTGTAGCTATGCAATACAGTTAATAAGGGAATGTACCCCTCAGAGTACATGGCTAGCTAGATTTCTATTTAATCTCTTGTACTCCTATCTCTTTATCATCTTGTTCTCTTTCAATTATTATTCAACAAGGTCACTACAGAGACTTCACTGTCTCCTCTCAGGCTTAACACGACGATTTTATCCTGTCCACTTTATCCTTTGGTTATATCAGCAATTTCCATGCAAATGAAGGATAGCGTTCTCGTCATCGCACGCAAGTGATTTATTGCAATCGCACGGCTCAGGTTGGCTCATCTCATCCCTCCACACACGCATGAACAGGGCCCTTGCTAGGATTTGGACCCGCCTGATTCATCAGAAATCTGTAAAAACCTTGTCTGATCAATGATTATAGTGTAACTTGTGTGTGTATCCATGTTAGATATTTTTTTCAGTTGGACTTTGGTTGACATGAGAGGTTCATTCGAAGAGCACACACCAGGGCTGTCGATTGGTTTGGGCCCAACCCGTACGAAGCTGAGCTGCCTCGAAAACAACCCTGAGCTATCCGGGAAGAGGACGTAAATTCAGGGCATTCATATTTCCCGCTCTAAGAATGCATGCGTAATAAAGCTAAGTTATTCAAGCTAGACATACACTAAAGAGCAGAGTACGCTAGGGGAACGTGGGGGGCTGGTGTTGTTGGGGGGAGTGGGAGAGGGACAAGTTTGCGGTCTAAGGTCAGGAAGAAAGGGTGGGAGGGAAGGGGGGTGGCTCTTACAGGGATCCGGGGAGTCCCAAAACCTGTCCGTTAGGAATCCGGGCTGGGGGGAAAACCAACCCTGAAAATCTCCGAGCTGAGCTGAAACTAACCCTGAATTCTCAGAGAAAATGGACAAGTGTCCGTGAATCGACAGGCCTGGCACACACACTGCACTCGCCCAGTCACACCACATTCGCCCTGTCACACCCCATTTGCCCTGTCACCTCACAGGCTCACACCAAATTCGCCCTGACACCTCACACCACATTCGCTTTGCCACACCACACCACATCCGCCCTATCACAGCAAGGATTTGCCCTGTGTAAAGGTTCGCCATGTCAGAGCGAGGAGTCAACCTATCAGAGCGGAGATTCAGGCACTATCACAGCATAGATTCTCCTTGGCGCAGCCGAAAATCTCGATACTCTATGTTTCGGTTTCATACAAAACAGGAAACTTGTTTCTGATAGATCAGATGGAAACCAAAAACCATTTCTGATCAATCAGATGGCATAAAAAAAACATTATGGAAAATCAGATTAGTAAGAAAAAAATCTGTCTGATTTCTCAGAAAAATGCCTGATAGCTAGGACCCTGCGTGTGAATTGTTGGAATCGCGCGGGCGGTGGGGATGCGCGACACGTGCTGTGCGACAGATCGACTCGACACACCAATAGACAAAAATGGCAAAGACGAATGAGACGATTTACACAGTACAGCTTTCAAAATATATTTTATGTTCTGGGGCCAATGAGGAAAAATGGACTTGTGGGGTTGCACAATGGGCTAGTCACAGCACAGATAACTGAAGCCAACCCTTGCACTCCACCCTGCATCCGACACAATATCCTCCCCGCTCCCGCCCCTGTTCCAGCATCATCCCTCCCTACTTGGCAGCAGCAGCGCCACCAGGAGGGGGCCGCTGTCGGCCATCGGGGATGGCAATGAGCACAATGGGCTTGTGCGGCCTCACAAGAGGCTGGTCACAGATGTAGTAGCCCTTGCGCTCCAGCTGTATGATGTTCCCCCGCTGCAGGTTCCGCATGTTGGCGTCGCCAACTGCTGCCTCCTCCCACCGCGTGCGCGGGTTGAGTGCTGCGAGGAAGTCATCGTCCTCGTCCAGCTGGTGGGGTTGGGGGAGGGTGGGAAGTTGGGGCAGTAAAGGGCGGAGGGGGAGGGTTACAACCAACAGCATACGGTCCGCATGTTGCCGTCTCCCAACGCCGTCTCCACCCAGCACGTGCGCGGATTGAGTGCTGCCAGGAAGTCATCGCCCTCGTCCAACTGGCGGGTTGGGGGAGGGAAGTGGATGGGAGGAGTAAAGGGCAGAGAGAGATGGTTGAAAACACCAGCATATGGTCCGCATGTAGCTGTCGCCCTCGTCCAACTGGGGAGTGAGGTGGGGAGTGAAGGGCAGAGAGGGAGGGCTCAACCCAACGACATGCGGTCCGCATGTTGCTGTCTGCCTCTGCTGCCTCCTCCCAGCGCATGCGCGGGTTGAGTGGCGCCAGGAAGTCATCGCCCTCGTCCAACTGGTGGGGTTGGGGAGGGAGGGAGATGGGGGGGGTGAAGCGAGTGACGAGAGACACCAGCACACCTACTTCCAACCACCATCCCACCACACCATCCCACCTTCTTCTTGGTGATGAGGTAGTCCAGCTCCATGAGCGTGAGAGTCATGAGCTCATCGATTCATGTTACACCACACCTTATCTGTAACCACCACACCACCGCACACCTTCACCACACCACCTTACCTTCTTCTTGGTGATGAGGTAGTCCAGCTCCACGAGCGTGAGAGGCACGAGCTCATCGCTGTCTGCCACATTTTCCTGTAACCACCACACCAGCACACCTACTCCCCACCACCGCACCATCCCACCACACCGCACCAACCCACCTTCTTCTTGGTGATGAGATAGTCCAGCTCCACGAGCGTGAGAGGCACGAGCTCATCGCTGTCTGCCAGCCACGTCAGCTTCAGCTTCGTCGTTTTCACCGACCCCTCCAGATGCAGCACCCCCTCCATCGCCTCCACCTCCCCCTCGCCCTCCCCCTCTCCCTCCTTCCCTCCCCCTTCCCCCTCACCCTCCGCCCGCATGGTCTTCTTCTGCACAATGGCATTCCCCCAGTCCATCAGAGTCACCTCCTCCCCCTCCTTGATCACGCGCGCGTCAGCCCCCTCCAGCCACACGCGCCGGGAGAACACAGTGGCCTTCATGCCCGCGGGGGGGTGCTTCTTGTGCCGTGGCAGCACGCGCACAAAGGGGGCGTCGGGCCCGTTGGAGAGGGAGAGAGGCACGCGCGCGGCGAGGAGGATGGCGGTGTGGCGCGGACAGACTGGGTCGATGAGCTTCTTGTTGATCGTCCACAGCTTGTCCATCTCCATCAGATTCAGATTCTTGGATGCACCCTGGGGGGTGGGGAGAGGGGGGGAGGAGGTGACGGAGGAAGCAAAGGAACAAGATGAACTTATCATGATCGTCCACAGCTTGTCCATCTCCATTAGGTTCAGGTTCTTGGATGCACCCTGGGGGGGATGGGGGGGAGATGCAGTGAGGAGGGAGTGAGGGGACAAAAAGGACCTATCACCCCATCACCCGTCGTCCACAGCTTGTCCATCTCCATTAGGTTCAGGTTCTTGGATGCGCCCTGAGAAAGGGTGTGAGAAGGATGTATCAGTGGCATGAGGGGGTGTGGCGCGGACACACGGGGTCGATGAGCTTCTTGTTGATCGTCCATAACTTGTCCATCTCCATCAAATTCAGGTTCTTCGATGCTCCCTTTGGGGGGAGGGCGGAAAGGGTGGGAGGGGTTGAGGGGGGGACGGGCAGTGAGGAACGGAGTGAGGGAATGAGAAGGATGCATCAGTTCTTGTTGATCGTCCACAGCTTGCCCATCTCTATCAGGTTCAGGTTCTTGGACGCTCCCTGGTGAGGAGCGAGAGGGAGGCAAAGGAGCGAGAAAGGGAGTGATGCGAAGAGTGAGGGAAAATAGTCGAAGCTAGTCAAGAATAGTCAAATAGTGAGGTTCATGAGCACGGACGCGGCCTGGTGACAGAATGGAAGTGAAGGAAGGAGAGGTGCGAACGACCTGCACACTTAAAAACAAAAATATGTATCTGCACACATATTAAACTCCAGGATGCATCCAAATCTGTTGCCACATCTCGTTGGTCGCAGCACATGCTGCACGGTGGGAGGGAAGGCTCGCACATGTACACAGTGGCTTCAGGTCCAGCCCAAGCCGAATCAACGGGTGGATACCTGTGAGAGAATGAAGTGCTTGAGAGCAGGCACGGTGAGCCCGCGCCTGAGCATGCCCTGCACGGTGCGGGAGCATGGTCCCACCCGCCCGTCCACCTTGCCGTGAAGCCCACTCTAACCCCACAGCATAGACACCCGTGCAAGAATGAACTTCTTAAAGCCTACTGCATAGATACCTGAGAGAGAATGAACTGTTTGAGTGCGGGCACGGTGAGACCTCTCCTGAGCATGCCCTGCACGGTGGGGAAGCGCGGGTCGTCCCAGCCGGTGACACGGCCGTTGTCCACGAACCATGTGAGCTTGCGCTTGGACAGCAGCGTGTACACAAAGTTGAGTCGCGAAAAGTCCCACACCTCCACGCGCCGCAACCCCATGTCCTGCAGTCAGTGGCACAGCGCAAGGTGAACGCAAGGAGAGGATGGATGGAGGGGGGAGCTGGACATGGGTGGAGGTGAGGAGGGCTTGACTTGGACAGCAGCGTGTACACGAAGTTGAGGCATGAGAAATCCCACACCTCCACCCGCCGCAACCCCATGTCCTGCCATTGGAGCACAGCGCAAGGGAAGGGAAGAAGGATGCAACAAGGGGTAGCACAAGGGGAGAAGGGACAGCAGCGTGTAGACGAAGTTGAGCCGCGAGAAGTCCCACACCTCCACTCGCCGCAACCCCATGTCCTGCAGTCGGGGTAAGGTGTGGGCAAGGAGGCATGGGAGGTGAATCAGGCTTGACTTGGACAGCAGTGACTTCTCGCGTGAAGGTGTGGGACTTGAACACGCAGTTGAGGTGCCAGAAATCCCACACATCCAGTCAGGGAAGGCGGCGCAGGCAAGAAGATGATGGATGGAGGTGACTACTGCTTGTTGTCGTCGTAGCTCAGCAAACTACCTCTTCCCACCCCTCCTCTAATCTCCACAAGTGGCAGTATTGCTCGTTGCGGTCATACCTCAATACCACTCCACTCCTCTCCCCATCCCTCCCCACCCCTCTTAACCCCTCCCCACCCCTCCCCACCGCTCTACACACCTCCAGCACGCGGTAGTACTGCTCGTTGCGGTCGTGGTATTCACTGGAGCGCAGAGCATGGGTGACGCCCTCAATGCTGTCCACATAGGGACACGCGAAGTCGTAGGTGGGGTACGCCTTGTACTTGGTGCCCGTGCGCAGATGGGGCAGACCTGACGCATCCACTCTGAAGTATACAGGGTCACGCAGGGTCTTGTTCACTGCCTGGGGGATGGGAGTGGTGATAGAAGGGGGATAGGAGGAGAGAGGCGAGAGGGAGAAAGGGAGGGAAGGAGACGGAGGAAAAATGGAGTGAGAGTGAGTGGAGCTGGATCTGACTTGGAATTAACCAGAGTCTCAATGCTGTCCACATAGGGGCATGCAAAGTCGTAGGTGGGGTATGCCTTGTACTTGGTGCCCGTGCGCAGATGGGGCAGACCAGACGCGTCCACTTGGAAATACACGGGTTGCGTAGGGTCTTGTTCAGTGCCTGGGGGTGATAGGAGGAATGGGAATAGAAAGAGGAGGGGGGGGGGGAAGAGGGGGAAGAGGAGAGTAGGAGAGCGAAGAGGGGAAAGAGAGTGAGAGTGAGAGTGAGTGGAGCTGGAGCTGGAGTTGACAGGAAACGGACCAGACTCTTATGCTGTCCACATAGGGGCACGCGAAGTCATAGGTGGGGTACGCCTTGTACTTGGTGCCCGTGCGCAGATGGGGGAGACCGGATGCATCCACTCTGAAATATACAGGGTCACGCAGGGTCTTGTTCACTGCCTGAGATGGGAAGAACGGGGATAGGAGGAAATGGGTGGGGGGGAAGAGAGGCGGGGAGAGAAGGGAAGGAGGGAAGAGAGAGTGAGTGGAGCTGGAGATGGGAGAGATTTGGGGAAAAAAGAAATGAGGAGAGAAGGGAGGATGAGAAAGAGAAAGAAAAATTGAGTGTGAGTGCCACAAATCTACTACATCTCTCATGCCCCACTCGTCCCTCCCTCCTACGCAACTGCATGACGGAAGAGTAGGGTGTGAGGAGTGGGGACAAGAAAGAGCGGCGAAGAGTGGGAAGCTTCCCAATCACCAGGCACATCTGCATGTCCACTGCACGCAAACCCACTCACCTGCTCTACCCCCCTCGTCCACCCCGCCACCTACCTGCAAGCCCCACATGGCGCGCACACACCATGCTTTGCACCCCACTGCCCCGCCACTGCCTCACCACTGCCTTTCAGCTGCCTGCAAGCTGTGCTGTACACGCCCTCGTACACACCTTTGCCCCTTTCAATGCTCTTATCCTCCTCACATCACTTGAGTGACACACCCCTGCATGCCCCACTTGCCCACCATCCCATCCCATCCACCTGCCCGCCAGCCTCGCACCTCCATGTCCCATTTGGCACACACGCAGCACTCCTTGCCCACATCCCTGCCTTGAGCATCTCCCCCACAGCCGCAGGTTCCACTCCACAAAGTGCTGTGCGCTCCCTCCCCCACACACCTTCACCCCTTTCAATGCCCTCATCCCCCTAGCCTCACTCCAATGACACACAACCCACCACCTACCTGCATGTCCCACTTGGCGCGCACGCAGCACTCCTTGCCCACATTGCTGCCTTTCAGCATCTCCCCCCACAGCTCCAGATTGCGCTCTATGCTGTGCTATGCGCCGCCTCCCATGGACCCACCTCACCTCACCGCACTCAACCACACCCACCTGCATGTCCCACTTGGCGCGCACGCAGCACTCCTTGCCCACGTCGCTGCCTTTCAGCATCTCCCCCCACAGCTCCAGATTGCGCTCCACGCTGTGCCCGCGGCACGCCGACTCAATGCCGGTCATGCGCTCCTCCCTCATCTGCTCCTTGGGCGTGTTGTCCACGTATGCTTTGCCCTCGCGAATCAGCTTCTCACACATCGCCTGTGGGGAGGGAGCGGAGGGGGAGAGAGGAAGAGATGGGGAAGAGGGGGCGAGAGGGCAGGAGCAGAAGAAGAGACTGGATGCCTGCTCATGTCATGCGCTCCTCCCTCATCTGCTCCTTGGGCGTGTTATCGACATACGCCTTGCCCTCGCGAATCAGCTTCTCACACATCGCCTGACGAGGTGGGAGCGGGAGGGGGAGAGAGGAAGAGATGGGGAAGAGGGGGTGAGAGGGCAGGAGAAAACGAAGGGACTCAATGCCAGTCATGCGCTCCTCCCGCATCTGCTCCTTGGGTGTGTTGTCCACGTATGCCTTGCTCTCACGAATCAGCTTCTCGCACATCGCCTCAAGGGGGGAACGGGGGAAGGGGGAGGGGAGACGGAGGAGGAGGGAGGGAAGGGAATGTAGGGGTGCGATGAGGAACAGTGCAAGAGATAACAGACACTCGAGGCCATGGGTAGGAAGTAAACGGGGAAGGCAGGTGAGCTTTGTACAATCCACGCACACTTGACCAATTAGAGCAGCCAGGCGTGTGTAATCATCCCCACTGCTCACTCCCACCCCACTGCTCACTCCCAACCCACCGCTCACTCCCAACCCACCGCTCACTCCCACCCCACCGCTCACTCCCACCCCACTGCTCACTCCCACCCCACTGCTCACTCCCACCCCTCTGCCCCCACACCAACTCACGATGAGCCCATCGAAGTAGTCCGAAGTGTGAGTGATCTTGTCCCACGTGAGCCCCAGCCTCGCCATGTCCGCCAGAATGCTCTCAACGAATTCGTCCTTCTCCTTGCTGGGGTTGGTGTCGTCAAACCGCACCAGCATCTTCCCGCCGTACTTCTCCGCAAAGAACTGGTTCATTAAAGCCGCCTTCGCATGCCCGATGTGCATAAACCCGCTGGGCTCAGGCGGAAACCGGGTTACCACCTGCCCGTACACCGCCCCTGGAAGCTCCAGCTCCGCTGGCTGGTCTCCCCCCCCTCCCCCTCCCCCTGTGCTTCCGCCTGCCCCTCCTGCCCCCCCACCCCCGCCATCCCCCTTCTCTTCCTTCCCCTTACCGCCGCCCTTGCCTGCTTCCTCGCCCGAGCCTGGCCCCTTTTTGGCTGCCGAGGCTAAGGTTTGGGCGGCCTTCCTGCTGAAGGGCAGCAGGCTCGGGGCGAGCTCGGGAGCTTCGGCAGAGACGGTGTTGAACCAGCGAATGAGGTTCGGGTACTTGGCTGTGGGGGACCGCCGTATGCTGTCCCACCGCTGCCCTGTGGCTGGAATGGCACAGCATGCACACAGGAGTAAGGAAAGCACTCAAGTCAGGTTTTGAAGTTGCATACTTGGCTGTGGGGGACCGGCGTATGCTGTCCCACCGCTGCCCTGTGGCAGCAAATGCAGGGCGCACATGGGAGTAGGGGAAGGAGACATGATGGTTAGAACAAGCGACTCAAGAAAAGTCAGCCCTGCGGTTGGTTGGGTACTTGGCTGTGGACGACCTGCATGTGCTGTCCCACCGCTGCCCTGTGGTTGCCGTGGGTGGCACGGCGCACACGCGGGAGTAACAAGGGACGTAGGTATGTTGGTATACATACAATACAGACAGTACACTTCAGGGCAGTTGGTACATGATACAAGCAAACTTATACGTAAGAACGTGTACGGATAACGAGTTCCAAAGAGGGGGGAAATGCGCTGCACTTACCAAACAAGCCGGCGGAGATGGCGACATCAGCGATGGAGAGGTCATAGGAGACAAAGAAGGTGCGCGCGGCAAGGTAGCTGTTGAGGTACGCGCACACACGCTCAAACTCGGATCCGATGCTCAGAGTGGGAGCGTAGTCCACCACCTCGTCCACCTGGTGGGTTGAGAGCGGCGGCGAAGGGTGTGAAACGGTGGGAAAGGAAGAGGTAGGTGTTGAAGTAGGCTGGCACGCGCTCAAACTCGGAGCCGATGCTCAGCGTTGAGGCAAGTGGGCGCGCAGGCAACCACGGCAAGGGGTGGGGTGCGATGGGGTGTGGTGCGGTCTGACGCAGTGACGTGGTAACGCGGTAGAAAAGGTGAAGCGGGAGAAAGGAACCAGTGATGAAAAAGACGCGTGTGGAAGGGATAAAGGCACGTGCGATGGTTCTGCCAGCAGCAGACAGTCCTGCAAGTGCGAACATGGGCGAAGAAGGACGAAGAAGGGCGAAGAAGGGCGAAGAAGGGAGAAGAAGGGCGAAGAAGGGCGAAGAAGGGCGAAGAAGGGAGAAGAAGGGAGAAGAAGGGAGAAGAAGGGAGAAGAAGGGAGAAGAAGGGAGAAGAAGGGAGAAGAAGGGCGAAGAACGACGGACACCGCGCAGCAAGCCAGCGACTCTGGTTGTGATACGGGGTCGCAGCCAAGCCACTTGGCACTCACGATTGGTTCCCGCTGACTCACCTGGCAAGCGGCGACTGGATCCGAGCCGCCGTAGAAGCCCTCTCGCTGCGCGACGCGGCCGAAATAGCGAAGAATGGTGCCGGCGCCCCGTAGCTCGTCGCTGATTGGTTGCGGCGACGCGGGGGGGAGGAATGAAGGGGAAGAACCAGGGACACACGGAGGAACGGGAAGGGAGTGGAAGGTAAGGATACAAAAGGATTAGGATGAGAACGACGGCAACGATGAAAGCCAAAGAAGGGTCGGGTACCGAGTCGGTCGAAGAGACTTCTGTGGCAGACTTAACGGGACGCACGGGGTTTAAAGGAGGGCGAAGGAAGGATTATGAGAGAATAGGGCCAAGGGACTGTTCAGATGGTCAGGTAGACAGAACGAAGCTTCTGCCGTTCCGGTAAGCTTCGCCAACGCGAGGAATGAGAGAGACGAGGAGGCGCGCAGATGCTGGAGCGGGTAGGGCGGTCCAGGAGGACGAGGAAAAGGAGAGCGAGGCGAGGAGTGCGAGGGGATGGTGTCACGATCGGCTCAAAATGCGATTGAATACGCTACGACGGAGTTTGTAAGGGAATCCAAGTTGGTATTCTGGTCGAATGCGGAGGCAGGTGGACGGATCTGCTTCCGAGAGGGTCAAAGGAGCGAGGGAGCGTACCCCGTGGGGAGGTACAGCATGGGCGGGCTGCTTCCAGACAGGCTTGCGTCGACGGCGGCATCAATCTCGATCTTTGCAATGGCCGCCGCTCCGATCACCGCCAGAGGCGCCGCGTCTTGCGGAAACCGGAGGACGGATTTAGCCATTTTTGCACAAGGAATTGGCAAGTGAGAAGAAGTTTTTGGAGAAAACATGCTCCGCTGTGGCGTTCCTCGATTTCGTGTGAATTTGGCGATGCGTATGCAACACTTGATTCTGGTGTCACAATCCCAAGAAAAATAATACGTGAATAACATGTGGTTCCCAAATCAATTGTTTTCTCATGCTCGGTTACCTTCATCCCTTCCTAACCCTTCTATAAACTTAAATGTTTGTTTCCTCATACCATACCGTAATCTTCTATTTCAGATGTTTAAGACCCGAGAGGAGTAATCAGAGCAGGGCTGATTTTATCAGACTATTTTAGTCTGATTGTCTGAAATTTCAGACTCTTTTTTTCGCCTTTCCTGAAATTTCAGTATTCCTGTATTTTGAACTCTGAAGGCCTCAGACCTGTTCGTTTTTCCACTCTGAAAAAATCAGAGTACTTCATTGTGCGATACTGAGACTCGAGACAGTGTTCTCGTTATCAGACCAATTTGGTCTGATGGTCTGAGTTTAAGACTTGTTTTTTTGTATTCATCTGCTTCCTAAGAATTTGTGTTTGTTCTCATCTGATCAGTAAGATTAGCGTTTTAGGTTCGTATGATTTTTCCAGACGTGTATAATTCTTAATCTGAAAACACAGATATCGAGTTCGGTTTCGTCTGAAACCGACATCTTGACCCACTAGGCCATATGCCCAGTGGACCAGAGGATAGGACCACAGGTACAGCCATTTGCTGCCCTGTAACAGCACGCGCATTCATTACGCGTGTCTTATAGCAGCCCCGCCGAAAGCGGCGGTGAGGTAGATACTAGATACGTAGCATGTGGCCGTTTGTTCCACTCCCTCCCTTGCCCCCACACGCTCGTACCCCAACCTCGCAGTAGGTTGACTTTTAACAGGAACTTTTTTTTCGTCTTGGTTATCAGACTACGGAAGTTTCGTCGTCCGAGCATAAGACGGGGGAAAATTTTTTCAGGGTACTGTCAGACAGCCCCAAAACCTAGCGAGAGCCCTGACTCGAGACTACAGGGAGTATGGCCCCTGAAATTGCCGAATTTTAGTCCTCCCCCCTCCCCCTCTCTCGAACTACATTCAATTACCCCCCTGCCCCCCTCCCCCCTCCCCCTTCCCCCGCCCCCTCTCACTCCTGCTTCTCGCCAACTCCGAGGCCAAACTCGCTTGACAGATATTCGATATTAACCAACTCGGATGCGGTTTTACATACTCAAAACTTTTCAGACTAATGAATTTTTCAAACCTGACATTTCAGAGTACTCAGAACTTGGGAAATGACCCTCAGACTAAACGGTTTTTTTTTTTCTCCCCTGCCTCAGAGTGTTTTTTTTTTTAAACGTCAGCCCTGAATCAGAGGAACCGTATCACCCCAGATATAAGCGCACATGCGCTTATAAGAAAAAGTGCCTTTTAAGGGGCGTGGCGCTTATAATTGTTACGAATAGTAATCAACAAAGCATTACTGTGCACTCCTAACTGTAGCAATCGAAGCACACAGTAACAAGGCTGAATACGAAAGGGCAGAAGTGACGCGAAGAGTCGTACGGTTACGAGAAGATCTGGACCGTCGAGCAGGGAGCATCAGGCAGCAGCAGTGGCAAGGATTCTTCCCAGACAGTTTCGTAACTGTCTGGAGTCGTAAGGTTGGGAATGAATTGAAGTAAGGGAATGTACCCCTTAGAGTACATGGCTAGCTAGGTCGATTCGTATTCCGTGTACTACTATTTATATTTGCTGTATTTCCATGTTTTAATAAGCATTTTACATTCACTCTGCTATTGAGGTCAAGGGCCCACCACCGCTACTCAGTCTTGTACGAACCTTCCCGAGGTAATTCTAGCATCGATCATTCTCTGATCGTAACATGGTATGAGAGCGACTCGGGAATCCTTCGCACTGCCACCTCCGAAATATTCGACAAATGGAAAGCAGCGTCCGGCACACAATTGCGTGTGAGAATGGCCGGAGGATCTGGTGGTCAGACGAATCTGACGGCTGAAGCGCAACCCAACCCGGCTACGACTAAGCGAGGAAACGACGACGATTGGAACCGCCGTCCTCGCACAACTACTTCAGCGACTCACCAGCTTGGAGCAAGGACTCCAAACATTGCGGAATGGCGACGCGGGAAATTCCTCACAACCCTCTCAACCGGCCCCAAACGGCCAGAACGCTGCCCCGCACACCTTCTCCCTCGACACAAATGGCTCAACTCCCAAGACTCTCCGTCCTAGTAAAGAAGCAATTATCTCGCGCAATCAAGTTTCCTCGCGAACTTGGTGGGAGTGGTGAACAAGTTGGAAACGAGTCGTGGGCGTGTAGTTTTCGTTTCTTGGCGTTTTCCCCTGAACTGCGATTGGTTTCCGATACATCTGTCAAGTAGCAATCGACAGGTTCAGCGAAACAATCCCAAGCCCTTTGAGCTGGTTCGGCATATTTGGGCGAACACGCACAGGACAACTGGAGCGTGAACATTTGTCACAACTTTTTTCCTATTGGCTGTCGGCCCATCCAGATTCAGTCCGAATCGTACTCGATTAAAGGGGGGAACGCGATTTCAATCTGAACGACTGTTGTACAAAGAATCTCTTATCGATTATTTTAATTATTAATTCAGCACATCCATAAAATTGAATTAAGTCAGTAAATAAGGAATGTACTGAACAGATGAAATAAATGTCATTCAGCATCAAAAGAAACAATATATTTTAATCGGAGCCACTATTGAATGTATTCTGAAAGCAGTTCCGAAATCAATAGAAACGGGCTTTTATTGAAATAGTAAAAAGCATACAGATAGATCTACACATCTATACCTCCAGCTACCACACATCAACCACTAAACTACTCCCGCCTCCAGAGCACTGGCTGCTCCTCTTCCTCATCATACTCTCGCTCCTCTGAGTCAATGTTGCCTGTCAGCTCATCCAAGCCAAAATCTCCAAACTCGTCTGCCTCCAGCTCATCCTCTGGAATTTCCTTCCATCCGATGATGCAGACCTTCCCAATCCCAATGCAACCGTCCTTGCGAGTAACTTCGCGGCAGTTGATCCAGCGCTGCATGACACGTGCCTGCCTGGCAAGAGCACCAGGATCTCCAGAGCGATCCAGCTGGGCCTTCGTGGCGCTGGGATGGCGGAACTTGAACCTCACCTGCAAAATCATTCAACATCCACTGTAAGATGCACAACAGAGTATGTACATAGAGTTTACAAGTGCTCAGCAGAAGTCACGCTTACCGCTGCAAGGATGACTAGCAGCTGAACAGCAAACAAACCGACTAGCAAGTCGCCACTGGAATCCCACAGGCTTGCAGACTTAAAAAAGGCGGGGCTGAAAAATGGCTTCCCAGTCTCGTCGACATGCCACGGGATGCCCAAAAACTCTGCAAGTGCACCAAACATGAATTTAGAATAGGCCACAACGATAATTTCATTAGCATACACTTAACGACTTTCTGTGGGCGAGGCACAGAACGTAATCAGCACACAACTTGGGCAAGTCTTCAGGCACCACGTATACAATCTCGCCCTTCGCATTTCTCTTTCTACGTAAAAAAATGCACGGTTTGTTGCTCAAAGCATGGAGACGACAGCCTCGGTATATTTTACCGATCATGTCGTTAAAGCGCACACACGCGTGCTTGAGAAGGCCATTTGCCTCCAACACGACCGCGAGCCTCAAGCCCTCGGAAGAGCCAACGGTGTGGCCGGATTTCCCTGCACAAGGCATACGAAGAAGGTGAGCCAGAGAAACTGTGACAAACGAGACAGGTTGTGACATGACTCACTGATCAATGTAGAGAGCATCTGTTCAGGCTCGTGTGACAGGTTCAGTGTATCCTGCTTGAAAAGGAAGTCGTCGCATGACTCCTTAATGTGGACCTGAAATGCAGAGACAAAAGCAATAAGTGACTGCGTCGTAAGGAAAAACACAAACAATTAGCAACTCACCCGCCAATCGACTTTCACGAGCTCATCATCAACAACCTTGTGCGCCAGATGCTTCAACAGAGCAAGCGCATCCTTCACATCCGCATCCCGGCTTTCTAGCTCCTTTCGAAGTTCGTCGATGATCGTCTCCTGTTCGTCAAGCTTGATTTGCAGCTCGTCCTTCACCTCCAGATATTGCCTTCCCTCTTCGCGAAAACTGACAGCCTCCGTGGCATAGGGCTTCCCTGTCGCCTGGGTCATCGCCAACTCCATCCAGGAACCTCCAGCTGAAGAAGGAAATAAACAGAGAGCAATAGAGTAGAAAGTACACGAGGGAGTAGATAGCAAACAAAGATTGCGAACAAAAACTCAGAAACTCACCCTCGGCCGCATCAACTTCATCAGCAGCGACAGCCGCATCAGTATTTGAAGCCACCGTCGTTACAACAGGGGGATGACGGTCACCAACGCCTTGAGATGAACCGCCTGGAGAAGAATCGACGGGAGTAGACTGGGAGGTTTTCGCCGTGGACTGTGGCGCAGAACTCTTTCCCCCCGTGCCAGGAGTTGCAGTTTTAGACACATCTTTCGAGCTCCGCCGAGCTTCCGGTTTCCGAGGTCCGGTAGGACGACGGTCGGACGGAGCCGGCTTGGTAGCATAGTCAGCTACACCTGCGATTACGGAAAAATAAAAATAAATTAGTCACATGATAACCATAAACAAGGAGAGAATTGTGGAAGCGGGGAAATCAGACACTTCGTACCTGCGTGTGGTCCGTTGCTCGAGACATACTTGTGATTATCCTTACAGGCGCGGGAGGGCATTTGCCTAGTCTGCAGATGCATCATGGAGGGTGGGACTAGCCCTTTTGGATTGCCGCGCGTCATGATTCGTGAAATCAACTATAAACAACAGAAAGCGTGTAGCCAGCGATAAGCAACGAAGGCATATTTATAGTCTAGTAAAATGATAATAATGAAGTACAAAAGAAGCGGCTCGAGAGCATAGAAAGAATGGGTTATATCGGAGGAAAAACCGCACCGTCATCCGAACGAAGTACCTCACTACCGAACCACATACAGCGCGGCATAAAAATGGTGGCTCGGCATGGGGCAAACTCGGGTAAGGTCGGCCAAGTCGTAGGAAGGGAAGTTCAAAACTTGGAATTTGGAATTCTAAATTTCAGACACGACGCTCGAGCAGCAACGATTACAGCACGGGAGGTGAGGGGAAAAAGGTGGGGCCGGAAGGGAGTGTGTAAGGGGAAGATGGTATGGTGACTCAGAAGGACAGGAGGGTTGGTGGAGGGAGGGTGGGCTGGTGACTGCCTCGAAGCGCGTGACAACGCGGAGGAGATGAAGTGCTGGAATGCCCCGCTGGAGTGCTACAGTGTGGCTGTAACTGTTTATTGACAGCTGTGTACATTGCAACCATGCATCGCTGGAACCATTGCCCGCTGTAAACTGGTTGCTCTGTTTGTCACGTTGAAAACAGTGAATCAACAGCATTTACATTTGATTGTTTTTGGGTCTGTCGAGCTGTACATCACCACACTCAACCAGTGACCCATATGCTGTGTTACGCTTACGGGCAGACGCACGTAACGGGCAGAAAGTACAGTTGCAACTGTACCGGAGACCAGGATGGTGGGTTCGTGTACTGTACCTCGAAGCCCACGTGAACACGGTGGTGTTGACGATTGGATTGCATATGCCCCGCTGGAGCCAAAAAAGGAGTTGCGACAACTGTTGCCGAAGAATCGAGGTTTGCTGCGTTTATGTCAATGCGAAACAGAGAAAACCAAATTTAATGTTAACCGTTGTTTTTGTGTGGCTTGTACTATGCACAGCCACACTCAAGGTTCATGCGCGCAATTTCATTGTTTGCCCAGGTGCAAAGTGTATCCGTCACGCTGAGAGAAAAACACCACATACCGTATGGCCCCGGATATAGGCGCCGTCCGATTAAAGGCGCCGGCGCTTCTATCTGGAGCATGGCGCTTATGGCCGGAACTCGATTATAAGCGCCCTCCCCCGTAAAACCATGATTTATTATAAGCGCATGCATTATTTCATTTTTGAATCTTCATTAAAACGGTAACGAGTTTCAAAACTCCAGCGAGTCACACACCTCTTTTTCACTCTGTTTGACTTTCGGGGACCTCACCCCTTTCGTGTCCAGTCAGGATGAGCTGGCACGCGGTCAAACTGACGTGCCAAAGCTTTGTGCACTGTCAGAGAATTGCCCTCGCGCGATTCTGATTCAGGACGCTGTAGAATTGGGATTCGATTGAAAATACGAGACTGAAATGTACAGTTTCGTGTTGTTAAGTTGTATTTCTGTATTTGTCATGATATAAGCGCCGGCGCTTATGGCCGTGATTCAATTACAAGCGCCACCCCTAAAAAAAACCGGTTTTATTATAAGTGCAGATGCGCCTATATCCGGGGTAATACGGTACAACTCATTGTCGACGAGAAAAGCTTCATGTAAAAATTTTCGACCGGAGGGTACTTCTAGACTTTTCGGAACAGTACAGCCGCACAAGCAGGGCCCAAAATATCAGGGTAAAACGCCCTGATTACCCTGGGGGCCGGTCGCTTTTTCAGGATTACCCTGCCAAAATCAGGATTGCACGATAGTTACCCTTCTCTTAAAAGAGCATGTTTTATTTCACCCTGATTGGTTTTTAGGTTAGCCTGACGGAATCAGGGTATAGTGTACACTACCCTTTTACCGAAACTATTCTAACGCGAATCTGACCACAGTCCGCGTGCTGACGAAACGTACAACACCCCCACAAATACCCGTTGTCTCTTGTTCCCACGCGCAGTAAAACTTGATGTGCTTGTGTTGCTTGTGTAGACTTCATAATCTATGAATGTGCTACTTTTTAATGTCCATACAAAAAACTTAGCTCTGAAAACTCATACAGAATCAGGCTTTGCTCAAAACTACACTGGTCAAATCAGGCTAGCGGCTGATTTACCCTGCTGCCAACAGGGTACGGAAAATTTTTTTTCCCTAGGGGTTTGTTTAAGGAGGGCCTGGAACCCTGATTTGTAAGGGTAGGCCTAAACCAATTTTGGGCCCTGCGCACAAGACAGCTACCTTTGATGGCCCAGTTGTTCAATGTGGATTTTGGGATGAGTTGACGCCCGTGCCACCGACGGAATTCAGTTACGGGACTGTAGGAGGTTTCTCGAACCTCGCGTGAACAATAACATATTCGATATATGGCTACCCGATAATTATTCAGCTGCAGGTTTTTGAGTTACACTACAGCATGTCACACACCACATGTTACTTTAACAAAAATGTTCAAATTCTACTAGTAAAAAATACAATCCACTAGAAACTACCTATACATGCTAGCAAAAAAAAAATATGTACAATTTACTCGCAGTATTTACATAATGCAGTTTCGATACGCACTACCATCTAAAATGGTTCCATACAAACTTGGTGTTGGGATGAGCCGGATCTGCAGTTTTGGGCACGACGTGGATCACACGCAAAATGCTCTCTACCGGCACCACTCCGTAACCCCTGCCTGATGGCCACCATTTCAGCGTCTTCATGTCAATAACTGCAGACTGTGCTGTAGTAGCATAGTAACGACAGAATGCCAGCTCCTCCGAAATTTTGTCCTCCGTAGTATTTCCGTCAGCGTCCACCGTTTGCACTGTCCGCCGCAATGTTAAGATGCAAAACAGCTTTGCACGCCAAACCTGTTTCACGTTGTTGTCATCCTCACCCTCGACGTCAAGGGAAGGGTGAAGAGCAAGGGAAGCAAGGGTGTGAAGCAAGGGAGAACTTAAAAGAGAAGAAGAGTGCAAGCTCTTTGAGATAGTAAGAGAGGTGAGAAACACTTACTTGAGTGAATCTTACTAGGGATAGTTGTAGAAGTAACTTGGTGGAAAATCTTGAACTCGTATGCTTTACTTGAAAGTGACTTCAAGCCTTGGGTTGGATGATGATCCTACCTTGGGCTTGTAGCTTGTAGCTTCCTTATACTCATAAGGAGTATGAGGTAGACTACTCCTCACTTGATAACTACTTTGTAGACTAGGTGAGAGATAACTTTATGAGCATAAACTTAGATTAAGAAGGGTGTAGTACAAGCCTTATAGATCCATGAGGGATACATAGGCATGCATAGAAAGAGTAGCCATCAGTGGTAGCCTTGGAAGAGAGTTGCATGAGAGTATCAACTTTGGAGACATTGAACTTGGTTGCTAGTGACGAGCCTTTGTAGTTGATGCGGAGATAACTACTACAAAGGGAGCTAGACTACAGGCTAGGCACGGTTGCTGGTGTGATCTCTGCATTCGTTGTTCCTTAGTCGTTTGCTCGTGTGTTCTCTGCTTGCACATTCAGGGGGGAATTTTTCAAGAGTTTCACTAGCAAAGATTGACAACAATGGTACAATGACGTTGGCAAGGCTAGACTACATCAGAGCTAGGATGCAAGCAAGTCTACTGCCAGCGCAGCACGGTCGACCGCGTGCCAGCACGACTTGGTCGACCGCGCTCCAGCAATGCAGAGTCGCGGCTTGCCAGTGCTGCAAGTCGACGGCGTGCCAACGTTGCTCCCGCAGGACAGCAGCGCACCCGCTTCGCAGGTGCTTGCAGATGATTGGCGCGCTGGGCCTCGTCACCTGCACAGCGCACACACCAAGTCAACCTGGCGCTGACAACTGCATCTGATCAGCCACGTCGACCTCGGGATACCACCACCGAGGTCGGTCTCGCCAACTTCGCCTGGGCGACCGTCGCACTCCTCCGCAGAACCTCGTCACCCAGGTAACCTGGTCGACCGGGCTACCGCGTCGACCAGCTACTCCCGTACATGCCCGTCGACCTCCCAAGTCGACGACCACCCCAAGTCGACCTCACCAGGTCGACCACGACCTCTGGTCGACCAGCCCCAGGTAGACGCCACTTCTGGTCGACCAGCTCTATGTCGACGAGCACTCCTGTCAGCCGACCACCCAAGTCGGCTGCCCCAGGTTGGCATCGCCAAGTCGACGCCCTCCGCAGGTCGGCTTCCCGGGTCGACCTCTCTGAAGTCGGCGCCCGTGCAGTGGCCCCCGTGCAGTGGCCCCCGTGCAGGTCGACCTCCTCGTCAACCAGCTCGCCCACTGCTGCAGGTCGACTGCACCCCTACACCCGACCACGAAGTCGGCTCCGCCCAAGCGAGGACGGGGTCAACAAACAACTCCCGTTGACAGTTGAAGAGGAGCTTGAAGGAGAAGCTTGTGAAGGAGCTTGAAGAGGAGCTTCGGAAGCATTGTTGTCATTGAAGAAGTTTCTTGAGAAGTTGTAGAGATGCTTGTTGGAGTTGAATAGTAGTAGAGCATGTGGTGGTGGTTGAGCACTTGTTGAGTTGGAGTTTGTAGCCTTGTAGTGTTGGATGAGAGCTTAGGTGACTTGGGAAAGAATGGGTGGAGGAGGTAGGATAGCTTTGGTGACTTGGTGAAGGAGGTGAGGTAGTAATCATGAGGTCCGTAAGGATGAAGTGGCATCTTAGGTGACTTGGGAAAGGAAGGAAGGAAGGAATAAATGAGAGGCATGTGGAGGTTGATGACTAGGAAATGAAGGCATGTGCTTGATGGCACATGTGGGGAGGATAATTGGAGGAAGTAGATGACTTGGGTAATCTTTGATGAGCAGGAAGGAAAAGCACATGAAAAATCCCGAGGAGTCATGTGCCTTATGGTGGGGCTTGGAGGTGAATAGGAGTTTTGGTTAAGTGCTTGGTTGAGTTGGATGGTTGAGTTGGATTAGGAAAGGCTATGGTGGTTGGGAATGATTAAGGAGAAGTTGATTGACTTAGGTTGGAGAAGGTGAGTTGGGAGGAGAAGTTTTGGAGGTTAAGTAAATTTAGGTTTGGAGGAGTTGGGTAAGTTTGGGAAGGTAGGTAGGAAAGTTACGAGGGCATTTGACGGGAAGGGGTTGGAGTGGCAAATTGGTGTGGCACGTGACGAGCGTGCCATTCACAACACATTCGTCCTACAATCAGTCATCGCGTTCCACAACCAATCGTCCTCAAGCCGTAGAGCAACCTGCACTGGCAGTGTATCCTCCATGGATAACCGCCGCCCTTCAGTTTTATATATAACAGTCCTCTTCGTTGCTGTTAGAGCACGCCTTTAATCTTCACTTGTCCAAGCTCTGATTCGACTTACAGTCCGTTAGGTCACTAGAACTACCACAACTACTATTCTCCGCTTCTCCCGCAAATGGCGTGACTCCGCGAAATCACTGTTCTCTCTCTTCTACTGGCCGTTGCCCTCGTTCTCTCCTCATACGCCCGAAATGGGGGAAAGGAAAGCGGAAGAATGGAACATGGGAAGCATGAAAACGTGTGAGAAGGGGGTACTCAGGGGGAGGCTCCAGTATAGCCTTGTCTCAAATGCAGGACATCTCAAACCCCGCCCTTCTCCCCTTCCACTCCCAGCATCATCAGCGCCTCTAGCGCTCTCCCCTCTCTCCCACATATTTCTAGAAACAGCAGCTTCTGCCTTGCTGGATCCTCTTCCGACCTTGCTGGAATTTGTTCCTGCTTTCGTGGATTCTGATTCTGCTTAGCTGGATTCCGCTCGTGCCAGATAGTTGACCCATTTGGTGCGTCACCGTGTAGATTCAAATCCGCTTTGCTACTAACGAGGACAACGTGAGAGTCAGCATCCGTGAGAGTCATCGGCACACTGTCTGCTTCGCTATCTGTCATCACCCCGATCCTTCCTTCTTCGTCAACAATATCCTCAGAATTTCTAAAATTCCAACCATCCACCCTCTGATTACTCCGTATTCTAAGTTTATCCTTATCATCCCCTCTCTTGGGAATGCGCGGATTTTCTCCCCGTCTCCACACCTGTCTGACTACACCGTTCCCTAATCTCCTACCCTCACACCTAAAAACTCTTCTATCCGCTATCCTACCCTCTCTCGTATCTTCTATAGTCCGCCCTGCCCCTCTGAGTTGCCCCTCCCGTTCATCCAATCCCCGAGTCGTCTCCAGAATCGTCTCTCTTTCCTGCGCATAAATCCTAGGCGCAAATCTCGAAGCTTCCCTTCCATTCGCATCCCCCTTACTGTACGCCTTGTTTTCCTCCAAATAGCCTCGCTTTTCCGTCACATCAGAGCCCCTGCATCTGGTCTGTACTCGTTGTACGCCGACGTATCTGTGCTGTAAAATGAACCCGCGGTGAGCTACACTACATCCGAGGTATGGTTTGGAAACCGGAATCCCAAGAAGCCTCGGGATTGGACCGGGGACAGAATTCTGGGACCTGATCAGCGGTAAAGTGCCGTGCGGATTCGGAGCGACACGGGCGGAACAGGCGGCAAGACGCAATGGAACACACTTTGGACAACAAAGAGTCATTTTTCAAATTCTATCAGGATTCTCAGACGATTTTGTCAGGATTCTGGGAAGGATTCTGCAAGGATTCTACAAGGATTCTAGTAAACTAAGGACTACCGAAGGAGACGTTCAGGTCCCAGACCCCGAACCAGTTTTGGGGGATTTGGTACTTTGATTTGAAGCGGCGCTGAGTAAGAACGAGCGCGTTAGAAAGTGCGAGTCGTCGGAATCAATCGCTCAGTAGAGCGACGCGAGATTGGTGTCATCTGTGAATGTGCTTGTGCACTCTGCAGGCAGTCACATCTCAGAGTTGGTGTGAAATCCCAACTCCAAGATTGAGGAACCATCTCCTCTCCTAGTACAAGCACATTAGCGGATGGTGAGATTGTCTAATTTTATTCACTCTCAAAAACCCTACCCAACCGATCTAGGATGTAAACAAGCCACTCTGACACTTGAACAACCCCGCTTGGGTAGTCTTGGGATCTTCGTCGCAATGATGATCTGAACTGATAGAACTCATCTAAACATGCAACGAGCAACAACTATGTCCAATGATTCAGTGCATACAAGCAAGCAAGCAAGCAAGTGTTACGATATGAAGTTTTATGAGAAGGCATTCCTGTATGCTGCAGGAGCCGACTCTACCGAGTACGAAGTCGAGAAGTCAGAAGAGTCGAAGCGACACAGCAACCGTCTGATCAAGACCGATGCAGGCAGAAACATTTGAAGTGAAAAGAGCGGGAACAGGTTTGAAACTGATTCCCGCGCCGCACGGTTTGAATTTCGCTGCAATAAGGGAATGTACCCCTTAAAGTACATGGCTAGTCTAGGTCGTTTCGTATTCCTTTGTATTTCTATATAAACCCCATGTATGCATGTTATAATCAATCTCAGTCATTTACATTCACTCTGACCTGAGTTCACTACTTCCGCTGCGACACTACCTGCGATCAACCCTGAACGATCCTTTCTTCGCTGAAGTCACACTTCAGATTGTAACATGGTATTCTGAGCTTTTCAGGGATTCTTCGCAACCGCACTTCCGTAAAGTTCGCCCAACCTAAGATCTGGCAAGCGGCACACGCTCCAAGACCAAGATGGCCGGAGGATCCGGAGGCCAAACGAATCTAACGGCCGAAGGACAAACCAACCCGGCTGCGACAAATGAGGCGACAACCACGATCGGCACTGCCGCGCTCGAGCAGTTATTCGCTCGACTGTGGACAATGGAGAAAGAACTCCAAGATCTGCGCAAAGGCGATGCGGGAACCACTTCCCAACCAGCTCAACCTGGACAACCGGCTACGAAAAGCCGCGATACCGCCGCGCACGGCTTCTCCCTCGACTCAGACAAATCTGCAACAACTGCCCCTCGTCCAAGCGACGAAACAATCAACTCTGCGCAAGCACGCTTCCTCAGTGTGTCAAAAATCAAGACTACTGCCGCGTTTGACGGCAATGACTTTTACACATGGAGTTTTGAGCTTGAGCTCCTCCTACAGACAGCGCAGATCTACCACTACTTCGACGGCTCCTATCCTAAACCGGTGGAAGACACCGAAGACGCCCGGGCTCAATACTACAGTGAGTCACTTATGGCGTACAGCTTCTTGCTGCGCAACATGTCGCCTGCAGAACAGCTCGGCATCCGCTCCTACAAAGAGAGCGCCGCTCCAGCCCTAGAAGCCTGGAAGCACCTCGTTGAGGTATATCAGCCGAAGGATTCCGTCACTGCAAGTCGTCTCCTGCAACAACTCATGGAGACCAAGATGGGGCACGGGGAGAAAGCAAACAGTTACATCAACCGTTGTCGGAACATCCGTGATCAAATCATCAAGAACGGAAGTTCTATCTCGGAGGAGATCTTCGTCAACATCATCCTCCAGGGACTCGGGCCCGAGTGGAAGCCCTGCAAGGCGCTACTCCGACAACGAGGACAGCTCTCTGAAGCCGCGCTATGCGCCGCACTGCTGACTGAACAGCAGGACATGGACTCGAGCAGAACGAGTCCCGCGTCGCGCTGAGAGCGACTCGCCTTCTACACAGACAACCGTGAAGAGCGACGACAACCAAGGCGCCATTACTGCAAAATATGTAAAACCTTCGGACATTCAACGGATCGATGCAAATCCCGATCCAACTATCGGCACCCGAATTCCACTCACCACAACAACTGGGTCAGCCGACAAGACGCTCGTCACTCTCAGCCCCAACAACCAGCTTCCCGTCCCCCTGCACAACAACAACCACAGCAGACGCAAGGATCTCAAGGAGGAGCTCCTAGAAACGTGATAGCAAACATGGCGACGCGACGCCGCCGTACCGCCGAACCTGACGAAGAAGATGAACTCCAGGGAGGACTACTGCAGCCACAAGAGGGGTGGAATAACCCCCTCACAGAAAACCACTATTACCAGTACGACGAAGACGAGCAGGATTGGAATCAGCCAATCACACTGCGGGAAAGTCTGCCACATGACAACCAACTTTACGTACCTGTCGGTTGGAAGGAAGACGAAGACCCGACCTTCCACAGACGCTACAAGGCAACACTGGTGACTCTGTGACTCGCGCTGCTCCTCCGCAACAACAACAACAAAGACAACTACAACACCTGGTACCTGGACAGCTGCTGCGGACAACACATGGTGGGCTCCATTCGCTACGTATCAAACCTCAATCGCGCCCCTGCAACCTACGTCACCATCGCCAACAATCACCAGCGTTGCTCCAACTCACAATGCATCGTCGTTCTGCAAGCACGAGATAGCAACACACATATCTCGTTCAACGACGTGCTTTACGTCCCGGATCTGCGCTTTAATCTGCTTTCGGCAGGACAGCTTCGCGACTGCGGCGTCATATTCACCACCGACTTGGCCACACGAGACCTCAGCCTTACGTACGCCCCTCCAGACACACCTCCCGAGTCGTTCAAATACCTCGGTCGAGCCCGCTCCATAAACGGGATCTACGTTCTGGACTTCGACGTACCAAGCTGTGAAGCCTCATCCGATGAGCCCGTGGACCTTGTCCCCCTCAAATTCGCCTTCATGAACGAGGAGTCGTGGCAACACCCCGATGGGTGACCGTGGATTCGCCGCAGCCCTCATCCGCGCGAGATCAATCTACACAATCCCGACATCAACGGGCTCTGCACCACCTGCCAAGAAGTCGCACGGAACAAGCTGAGAGAGAGTACGCGGCGATCCAGGAGGCAGAAAGCGCTGAGGAGGAACAAACAGGCATGACAGAAGAAGAGCTTGCTATATCAACGTACCGTATCTTCGGAGAAGAAAACAAGGAGTTCGGTCAACAGCCTGATCCACAGCCGACGCCGCGCTCCGACACCCTCCGCTTCATGCTCGAAGCCAACACTGGCACAAAGGACGAGGGAGGTCATCCGCGCCCGTACACCCGCGAAGTCTACCGCCGCGAAATTGACCCGGCCTGGAAGGACCCTAACGAACCAGACGAGTTGAGCGTCAAGGAGGAACGAGACAAGGCCAGGGCAGAAAAGGAACAAAAGCTGTACGAGGAACGCGTTGCGGCAGGCTGGAGTGAAGAGTCTGCACGCCGAGGCGGCTGGGGCGATGAGGACTACGAGCCCGAGGACGTCGGCACCTGGGGATCAGCTACTGGCGATTGGGGAACCAGCGGCAGCGGCATGGTTACCACTGGAGGCTGGGGCACGGAAGAAACCCTTGAGGCGGAGTTGACACGAGAGGAACTAGAAGAAGCAGAACGGGAGATGCGAACTGAGCGCGGAGAGGAATCACCCCGCGTCGCCATACCCCTCGGGAGACCGCCACCTACACGCTCACCTCCCCGCTCACCCTGGCGCTGGGATAGTACCTGGACGGAGCTTGAGGAGGGGAACGTACCTCCAACACCAGCCCGAGACTCCCTTGGTCCAATCTCCCGTCCAGATCCATTCGCCCGCCTAATCGAAGGCAAGAAAACACCACTGACCATCATCCCCGACCGCGAAATTCTCGCCCTCTATCTCACGACCGTGTCAACAGGAGTTGTATGTTGGCCCCGTCCTTGCTTGGGCGGAGCCGACTTCGTGGTCGGGTGTAGGGTGCAGCCGACCTGCAGCAGTGGGCGAGTTGGTCGACGAGGTTGGTCGACCTGCACGGGGAGCCACTGCATGGGCGCCGACTTCAGGAGGGCGCCAACTTCGGCTGGTCGACCTGGGAAGTCGACCTGCCCCTCTGGTCGACCTGGGAAGTCGACCAGACCTTCTGGTCGACCTGGTAAGTCGACCAGGCCTTCTGGTCGACCTGGTAAGTCGACCAGGCCTTCTGGTCGACCTGGGAAGTCGACCAGACCTTCTGGTCGACCAGGAGTGACGTCGACTTGGAGCTGGTCGACCAGGGAGTAGTGGTCGACCTGGGGAGGTCGACTGGAGGTGGCCGTCGACTTGGGAGGTCGACCGGCGCGTACCAGAGGCAGTGGTCGACCTGGGAGGTCGACCGGAAGTGGTCGTCGACCTGGGTGGTCGACGGGCACGCACTGGAGCCTCTGGTCGACCTGGTTGCCCGGTCGACCAGGTTACCTGGGTGACGAGGTGCTGCGAAGGCTTGCGATGGTCGCCCAGGTGGTTTTGGCGAGGACGACCTCGGTGGTGGTATCCCGAGGTCGACGTGGCTGATCAGAGGTAGTCGTCAGCACGTGGAAGAATTGGTGTGTGCGCTGTGCAGGTGACGAGGCACTGCACGCCAATCAACTGCGAGCACCTGCGAAGTAGGTGCGCTGCTGTCCTGCGGGAGCAATGTTGGCGCGCCGTCAACCTGCGACGTTGGCACGCCGTCGACTTTGCACTGCTGGAGCACGGTCGACCAAGTCGTGCTGGCACGCGGTCGACCGTGCTGCGTTGGCAGTCGTCCTGCTTGCATGCTAGCTCTGATGTAGTCTTGCCTTGCCAACTTCATTGTATCATTATTTGTCAGCCTTTCTTAGTGAGATTCTTGCCAAATTGCCTGGTGAACTAGCAAGTAGTGTGTGCACTAGGAAAACGACTAAGGAACCGAGAACGCAGAGATCACACAAGCACCCGTGCCTAGCCCGCAGGCTAGCTCCCGTTGTAGTAGTTATCTCCGCAGATTGCACCTGCAGAAGGGGAGACAGCTGCAGAAGGAGACGCAGAAGAAGGAGAGGACGAAGCAGAACCAGGAGAAGAGGAGGAACCACCGCTCCAAATCCCGCAAGAGACAGAGGAGGAAGAGGCGGAGCATCGCGCACGCTACATGCGCAGCAGCGGCATTCGCGCCGAAGACGACCTCTGGCACCAGCGACTCGGGCATCCCTCGCGCCAGACCCTCGCAAATTGCCTCCGCGCCAAGGTCTTTCTCCCAGGAGCACTTCTGCGCCCCGACGGCACCGAACCCCACAACACCTCTCACCCACTCACCTGCACTGTCTGCCCCACTGCAGCCCTCACCCATAGTGCATACCCCTCGCTGGAGCCAAGCACCAACCGCTACAAGAAGCTGCAGAAGGTGTACAGCGACTTCATTGTACTCACCTGCGATGGTCTCAACGGCAAAAAATACACGCTGACCTTCATCGACGCCTACTCACGCCACGTCTGGATCGCCAACGTCGACGCACGGTCCAAGGCTCCAGAAGTCTTCCGCATCTGGCTCGCACACGCACAGCGACAGTCAGGGAGGAAGCTGAAAATCTGGCAGAGTGATGGCGCCAAGGAGTTCCGCAGCAACGAGCTAGAGAGTGTCCTCACCAAGAAGGGGATCAAGCACGAAATCTCCCTTCCCTACGCTCATCAGCAGCAAGGAGTCGCAGAGAGGGTGAATCACACCCTCATGGCGAAAGTGCGCGCCCTCATGAACCAGTCCGGCCTGCCTAAGAAGTTTTGGCCCTTCGCCATGAACCACCCGGTGCGCCTGTACAACCTCCTCTCCACCACGGCCAACAGGGATAACCTTTCCCCGCACATGAAATGGACCGGCTCAAGGGGAGATCCCTCCATGCTGAGGGTTTGGGGGTGCATGGTGCAGTACCGGCCAACTTCAGCAACCATCGGCAAGTTTGCTCAGCGCGCTCGCAGGGGGATTCAACTGGGGCTCAGCAATGAGCACAAGGGCTGGCTTATTCTCGACATCGACAGCAAGGAGATTGTTCCCGCTCGTGATGTTCTCTTCTACGAACGGCTCACCTTGCAGCAGTGGATCGAGGACGAAAGGCGCAACCAAGCTCGCGGCTATGTCAACAGCGGTCGCAGCTTTGCATCTCCTGAGGATGAAGCAGCAGCAGCAGCGTTCGATCACGACGACACCGATGATCATCCCGACGTCCCGCCTCGCCCTCGCACGGACGGCGATAACGACGACAGCGACGACGCCCCCGCGCCCGGACCATCCCGCCGCGACGCCGCACCAAGCACATCCTTACCCGGTCACGAGAGCGATGATGATGACGAGGTGGAAGTTCCCCTTACCAACACCGCCGACACCACGAACGTGTCCGGCCTGCAACTTCTTGGCCTCCACACCTCCGTCTCCACCATGGCTCGTGCCGTCGAACCGAAGAACCCACGCCAGGCCCTCACCGGCCCTCACGCCAAGGAGTGGCGTGCAGCTATGGATGCTGAACTTGAGGCACTGGAGTCGCGTGATACCTGGGTTCTCGTCGATCGTGCAGCAGTGAAGGGGAGAAGGGTGCTAAGCGGAAAATGGGTATTTCGTCTCAAGACTAACGCTGACGGAACCATCGAGCGCTTCAAGGCACGGTGAGTCGTACGTGGTTACGACCAGCGCCACAGAATCGACTTCGATCAGACGTTCGCTCCTGTCAGCCGTCACACCTCCGTCAGGATTCTACTTGCCATAGCGGCTGCAAAGCGTCTGCCACTGTGACAGATCGACGTGAAGAACGCATTCCTATATGCGTTGGTGGACGCAACCATCTTCGTGGAGCAGCCACACACCTACGGAGAAGGAGACCCCAGGGTCTGCCAGCTGAAGAAATCCCTCTATGGGATCAAGCAGGGCACAAAATTCTACTCGAGATCGGCTTCAGACAGCTGTCGCACGACCCGGGAATGTACCGCCTGCATTTCAACATCGATTACATCCTCCTCACCGTCTACGTCGACGACCTGCTCTACACTGGCACCTGCAACACGCTCCTTAACCAGTTCGAATAAACCTGGCGAAGCGCGTGGACATCACCATCAACCACAAAGTCACTCAGTTTCTGGGCCTGAACATCACCTACGCGCCAGAAGCAATTCATCTGTCAGCCTCGAAGTATGCAGAGCAGCTGGGGGAACGATTCAACATCCCTCGTGCACCACTCTCAACTCCCTACCGCAACCCCAGCACCAACTACAAACCGGACAACAAGCCTCTGTCCCCCGCGGGACTCCAACTGTACCAGCAGCAACTGGGCTGCCTGCTGTTCGCATCTGTCACATGCCGACCCGACCTTTCGTACATCGCCAGCCAACTGGCACAGTACTCCCGCAAGCCAGTAGCCGAGAACCAGCTGGACCTGGAGCGCGCCCTGCAGTACTTCATCTCCACACCTAACATCGAGCTCTCCTACTCCACGCTGTCAACAACATCCTTCAACCTCAACGGCTACGTGGACGCTGATCATGCCGCTGACCCAGCGAATCGACGGTCCCGAACCGGCTTTGTCTTCCGCCTGGAGCCAACTGGCCCCATCTCCTAGAAGTCGCAGAAGCAGGAACTGGTTCCCCTGTCATCGGCCGAAGCTGAATACATCGCCGCGACAGCAGCAGTTCGCGAAGGCCTGTACCTGCAAGAACTACCAAGCGAGGCGAAAATTCCAACTTCTCCCACCTTTCGCCTGCACTACGACAACCAGAGCGCGATCAAGATCGCGAACAAGCCTGGGTTCGTGAACCGCACGAAGCACATCGCACTGCGGTACTTCTTCGTCAAGGACGAAATCGACCAGGGCAAAGTTGACCTCGCTTACTGCCCGACCACTGAGATGGCAGCCGACTTCCTCACCAAGCGCCTGCCACGTCAGCAGTTCAAGCACTGCTCCGACCTCACTGGGGTGGTCAAGCAAGTCAGCACCCTTCGCGTCCAGGAATGAAGGGGAGTGTTACGATATGAAGTTTTATGAGAAGGCATTCATGTATGCTGCAGGAGCCGACTCTACCGAGTACGAAGTCGAGAAGTCAGAAGAGTCGAAGCGACACAGCAACCGTCTGATCAAGACCGATGCAGGCAGAAACATTTGAAGTGAAAAGAGCGGGAACAGGTTTGAAACTGATTCCCGCGCCGCACGGTTTGAATTTCGCTGCAATAAGGGAATGTACCCCTTAGAGTACATGGCTAGTCTAGGTCGTTTCGTATTCCTTTGTATTTCTATATAAACCCCATGTATGCATGTTATAATCAATCTCAGTCATTTACATTCACTCTGACCTGAGTTCACTACTTCTGTTGCGCTACATGCGATCAGCCCTGAATGACCCTTTCTTCGCTGAAGTCACACTTCAGATTGTAACAGCAAGCACCTAAAATCTATGTAGGAAAAACCAAAGATACGGCGGGGAGTTGGATACCGATGAGCACGCCGATGCACTGGAACGCCCTGGGGTTCCACTCAGCCCGTTGCGGGATTAGCGAAAGTAACTAGGCCACTTCCCTGATTCCCGTGCGACGAGCCTCTGCATATCGGCTTCAACTGAATCCGCATATCGAGCCTGGCTTCCAAGTAGAGACAAAAATCTCAAGTTACCACATGATGTACGGCTTGATTCCATAAAGCCCGGGTACAGCATGGTAATTTTCAAGTTCAAGCTTCTTGAACTTGAAATCGCCAAAAACAGAGTTCCCTACTTTCTTGAAGAAACTCTCGCGAGCCCGGGCAATCGTCCTGCGACAACGGAACCCGAGTGCCCAAAAACAGATTTGACGCGATGATCGCCAACCATATGCAATGTTCACATCTCACATAACTTGCTCCAAGAAGAACTCGTAGCCTAGGAGGCTCCAAGGCAAAAACTAGCGCTAGTTGGCAAAAGCGAGTCGTTGATTGGGTTTTTTTTGTGCCGGAAGTAATATAAGTATCCACTTCAACCATAATCAATGCACGCCCCAATCTCCCCCTCACGTCACCGGTCTCGTGTTACAACCCGTTCACCCGCGGCACTTACGTTAGTGAACGATCTTCGCGTTACCCGCGTCTTGCATTCAAGCTCGCGTCGCACACGCAGGCTCTTGTCGCGCCGATCGTACCGTTTTAGACACGGGTCGCTCACGCAGATGCCGTTAGTCGCATATGTTCCCCCTCGTCGGCCGCTCTTTCCGACGTCAGACCACTTTCCTCGTCGCCCGCGCTCTCCCTCATCACCCTCGCCGACCCTCTGGTCGCATATGTTCCCCTAGTCGCCCGCGCTTTCCCACGTTAACCACACATCCCCTCGTCGGAATCGCTGATAGTGAACCGCAATTCAGATCGTCATCCGCGCTCCCCTCATCACCCTCGTCGACCCGCACCGATCCTCGCCGCCCTCACCTCCTGTAACGCATCGCCCCCCTACCCTACGAGCATTTCATAGCTAAAGCAATACCTAAGCAAGGTATCGACTTACGGGAAGAAGAGGTTGGAGGAGATGAGTGGTGATTGGTCCACAATTGTGGACCACCACCACTAAAAGACAAGCATGGTTGGGAATCAACGCAACCTCCACATTGGATGTAATTCCAACCAATAGCGCTTGAGCATTGCTGTTACAAACTTCAACATGTAACAAAACCAACCTTATCACAAAACTATCTCTTTCATTGGTTGCTAATCCAACCATTGTGCCACCTAAGCAAGCTTACCCCAAGGAGCTCCTTGCCCTTGTTGCCATGGAGGAAGTGGAGCTCCCCAAGGAGGTCTAGGAGGGGTTTGAGCTAACCAAGCTCATTCTCAACTCCCAACTTCCAATTAACCAAAATGGAAATGGGATTTTCTCTCGAAGTCCATGACTTTTCCCTCACAGGCATCAACCACCTCCAACCACCAACCACCTTCTTGGTGAAGCTATATTCTCACTTCCAAGGCTTCACCTACCAAGCTTTCAAGACTTGAAGCTACTATTAGGACTAGTCCCTATTGTGTGTGTGTGTGTTCTTGGCGTTTTATAAGCCTACTATTGACCCTTTTGTGGGCATTCATTTATAAGCCCGGGTCTTTGTTGTGAGTTTAAGGGCGTTTTCATATAACCCAGTGTTACATTTGGTATTCAGAGCTTTGGTTATCCTTGGCCCTGTGTGGCTAACTAGATTTTTGTTTTTTAGGAGTTTCTAGATCTTAGATCTAGAATAGTCTCAAGCTTTTCCTTTAAGAAGAGTTGAGAAACTCCCAAGATCAAGAAGTCTTCTTCAAGGATTTCCAAGATATAAAAGCTCTTTGAGCTTTAAGAGAATTTATTTCTCAGCCCACCTTCTTGGGGGCAGACTCATTGCTATTTTTATAACAGCAGAGTGTTACAGAACTAAGAGATTTGTTAAAAGATTCCTCTAAATTTGCTCCTTGAGGAATTAAAAGATTTCTGAAATTTTCAGAATTTCTTGCCTATCACTTAAGTGATAGAGGACTCTTCTTAAGATCATATTTCTTAACAAAGAAGAAACGCTCTCCTTAAACTCCATCTCTTCAACCCCTCTATGGCTACTCCTCATGAGGAAGCACCCAAGGAGGATGTCCCTATGACCTCAGTTGATGATCTGGAGGACTTCCCAGACCTTGACCTTAATGCTGAGGATGGCATAGGGGACCAACCTGAAGAGGAAGAAGAACTGGGAAACCAGGACGAGAATGGAGAACAGGAAGGGCTTGATAATGCCGGCACTGATGATAACTTCCCGGAGGAGTTTGAAAAACTTCAAACCACGGTGGCCGAGCAAGCATCTTCCTTGCTGCAGCAGAAACGCAGGGTCAATGAGCTTGAGGCTCAAGTTGCTGAGCAGAAAGTTTCAATTGAAACAATCCAGGCTCAGCTTACCAAAGTCACTGCCGAGGCTCGTCAGTTTAAGAGGTCTCTTGGCCTCAAGAATAACCAAATCAAGAGCCTTGAGGACACCCTGCAGCAGCTAAGTGCTACGTGCATCAGTCTCGAATCGACTTGCACGACGCTGGACGCGTAGTATAGGGAGCTCAGGAGGAGACCGATTTATCGCCCCCCTCCTAACAATGGGCAGCCCTCTACTTCTGCCAAAGCTCCAACAGAGCAGCTGATGTCGCCTGGCGCACCCGCATTTGGGTCGCTCCCCACTGGCTTGCCGAATTTCATTCATGGCAAGACGAATGTAGAATCCTGGCTTCATCATGTGGAGGAAATGTTTTCTATCCACAACGTGCGCCCTGATGCACGCGTTATTGCTGCTACTGGTGCTCTCGATGAGACTGCGCGCAACACAGTCTACAGCACTATGAAGCTCGCTGGAGCAACGTCGGCCACCTTCGGATGGTCCGATTTTTGCAGCGCGATGAAGGACGCTTGTCATGTGCAAAAGACTGACCTGGAAGTGCGCAGCCGCATCAAGAGCATGCAGTGCGGAAATCGCATTGTTCAGGAGTATGCCAATGAGTTCGAACGGACCATGCTGCTCCTGACTGTCGCTCTCACTGAGAACGAGGCAATGTCGTCGTTCTACGAAGGCTTACCCCAGTGGCTTCGCGAGAGGCTCGTGCTGGGCATGAACCAGTACACTACGTACAAGGAACTCAAGACAGCTGTCATTGAGCTTGACGTGAGCGTCCGCACCTGCCTCAAGGCCGTCAAGGGTAACCTGCAGAGCGGGGATGAGGGCCCAAGTGGCCAAAACAGTGCGGCGCAGCCTTCCAATGGGAAAGGCCATTGGAAGAAGAGGCCATTCCAGCCGCAGAGCCAGCAGAATGGGCCACAGCCTAAGAAACCTTTTCACAAGGGTGGCCAGCAGAGGAACGGAACTCCTTTCGGCACCCACTGCAAGAAGTTTGGCCATACGAAGGGGCAGTGCCGTTCGCTGAAAAGGTCTGAGGATTCTGGCAAGCCGCAGGAGGCAAACAAGAAGGGAGATGGACCTTCAGGCTCGCGCTAGGATTTTCACAAGTCCAACTAGGGTGTGGGTACCTAGCTGGACAGGTAGATCGCGGTGATGAAGCTTACGTCCTTCGTGACGATGATCTATTAAAGCTAGAGAAACTTGCTGAGTGCAAAATCTCTTGTTTGTTTGCTTCTTCTTTGAATGAAAAATCTGTTTTCCTACCTCGATTGCACCCACTTACACAACTATCTATCAAAACACTCAGAGATAAGTTCTCTGTCATTTGCTGCAACGTAGATGCATTGCCCTCCATAATGGAACTGGTGGGTCGTTGCACCCAGGAGCACCCATTGACTTCGGTCAGTCTGGTGACTCGAACCATCAAAGGCAAACACTTCCCATGCTTAAGGGATGGTTGGTACTTGCCGCGTGGGACAAGGGATATTACATGTGGTGGCCTGGCAGTCGATCCTATGGTCGAGCAAAGCACAATGTCAAGGCTTACTATCTCCCACCAACTCGCATCGTTGCATGCCCCATTTGACCAAAACATCAACAAAACCTATTGCTGGTGGGTCGAATAGACGGGGATGAAGCAAAGATTCTTGTTGATACGGGCGTGACTATTTCTCTTTTCGATGAAAACAGAGCCACAAGTCGTGGGGTCCTCGTTGAAGGGCCGTCTTGCCCCATTCGTCTTGGTGACGATCGAGTCATCCCAAGCAAAGGGCAGACACGTATCAATATGGAAATTCAAGGCTATAACGAGACCATTAATGTTTACGTCCTTCCATTACTGGCAGGCGTAGACCTTGTTCTCGGAATGGACTGGCTTCGAGCCAATGAGGTCATACTTGAATTTCAACACAACACAGTAACTTTCACTAAGAATGGTGTTGTGGTTCGGTGGCATGTTTCAGGGGATGTAAACACTGTTGATGCCCCACGTTCTGATCGCCCCGACGTTCAATTCGCCCTTGTGAATCAATTTGGGCAAGATGTAAAATCAGCTGATACACTCTTTGTTGTACAGCTAGAGGAAACCACACAATCTTCTCCTGAGATCGAGGATTTTCCTCCTCAGATAAAGGCTATGGCGGAGGAATTCAAGAAGGTTTTCGAACCAATTCCTGATGGACTTCCCCCAAACCGCGCTGTGGGTCATACCATTCCAGTGGAGCCTGGAAAGGCACCACCGTTTAGACCGCTGTATCGCCTCAGTCCAGCTGAGTACGAAGAGGCTAAGCAACAAATCGAGGATTATCTCAAAAAGGGATGGATTGAACCAAGCGCGTCACCATACGGAGCACCAATCTTGTTTGTTAACAAAAAGGGCGGAGGCCTACGGATGTGCATCGACTATCGCGCCTTAAACAAGATCACAATTAAGAACAGATATCCGCTGTCTCGCATTGAGGATCTGTTTGATCGCCTCCAGGGTGCCCAATGGTTTAGCGCATTGGACCTCGCACAGGGGTACCATCAGTTGCGCATCACCAACGACGATGTACCCAAAACAGCGTTTCGCACGCCGTTTGGGCATTTTCAATGGCGTGTGCTGAGTTTCGGTCTGACTAAGGCACTGGCCTCTTTTCAGAGGGTGATGAATGATGTTTTTCGTGAGGCAATCGGCCAGTTTTTCTTGGTTTACCTTGACAATATACTGGTCTATTCCAAGACCGAACAAGAGCACACAGAACACCTAAAATGGGTGTTAAACAAACTACGAGAGCACAAATTCTATGCTCGCTTATTGAAGTGTCACTTCTATAAGCGCGAACTAGAATATCTGGGACATCTCGTGGGGAACAGTGGGTTGAAAGTCGATCCCAAGAAAGTGGCGGCTGTTGAGAACTGGCCCGTTCCACAGGACGTGGGTCAAGTCAGGTCCTTTTTTGGCTTAGCCAACTATTTTCGCCGCTTTTTGGAGAATTATTCAACCATCGTTGCCCCATTGACCGCACTTACTCGAAAGGGTACGGCGTGGGAGTGGACCAGACAATGCTAAGAGGCATTTGAAGCGGTCAAACAAAAGTTGACCAATGCTCCCGTTCTGGTATTACCAGATCCAACAAAACCCTACGAGGTAGTCACAGACGCCTCAACAGTAGGGATTGGCGCAGTCCTCCTACAAGAAAGACGCCCTGTGGCATACGAGAGTAGAAAGCTCTCCCCGGCAGAGCAGCGCTATACGACTTCCGAACAAGAACTCTTGGCAGTCGTCCACGCGTTACAAACATGGCGATGTTATTTGGAAGGTGTGGACTTTGTTGTCACAACTGACCATTGTCCAAACACCTACTTTTCCAGCCAAGCCACCGTTACTCGTCGTCAAGCCCGATGGGCTGAACTCCTTAGCGGATTCACCTATGATATTCGATATCGGGCAGGTTCGACGAACATGGCTGATCCCCTCAGGAGAGAGCCGATAGGGGGAGCAAACGGGCTTGAAGACACCGAACATGCTGCCGCCTTTGCAGCTTACTTTGGTATCCTCGCAGTCGCCCGAGTGAGTGAGATTACCTTCAGTGGTTTTCTGAAACGAATCCGCACAGGCTATCAGATTGATTCCTGGTTTCAGAACCCACAGAATACGAAGGATCTCTCATGGGAGCATGAGCTCTGGTGGCATGGTAAAGAAATTGTCGTACCACACGTGGGGAACCTGCGGAATGACATCTTACAAGAAGTGCATGCCAGTAAATACAGTGGACACCTCGGAGTTAAGAAAACCCGATGGGCATTGTCTAACGTATACTGGTGGCCAGGGTTGGGCAATGAAGTCCAGCAGTTTGTTACACGCTGCGACACGTGTGCACGTAATAAACCGAGCACACAAAAACCCGGTGGTTTGCTTCAACCACTTGCAATCTCTGATGAGCCTTGGGAGAGTGTATCAATGGATTTCATCACTGACCTTCCTAAAACCGAGATGGTCATACAGCAATCCTCGTCTTTGTAGATCGTTTGACCAAGATGGTGCACTTCGTGCCTACAACCACTGACATATCTGTCAAACATTGCATGTTTATATTATGTAGGCTGTAGTGGGTTACACCTTAGGGGGTACTCAAAGTTAGGGTTTCCTACTTGTACCAAACTCTGTGCTAGTTCATTTCATTCCTGCTCAGTTATTCTGACATGGTATCAGAGCGGGTCCATCGCTAGGACCGTTCTTAGGGCCCACCGCTACCTACCTACCTACCTACCGTGCGCCTCTTGCGCCTACGCGCCCTCGTGCGCCCTACCCTACGTGCGCCCTCGTGCGCCCTACCCTACGTGCGCCCTCGTGCGCCTTTCTCTCCTTGTGCGCCTTCGTGCGCCCTCGTGCGCCCTCGTGCGCCCTCGAGCTGCCCCTGCAGGTCCGTCAGGCCACCGAGCCGTCGCTGCAGGCCTGTCAGGCACCTGAGCCGCCGCTAC
This sequence comes from Closterium sp. Yama58-4, assembly GCA_947470075.1. Classification (NCBI taxonomy): domain Eukaryota; kingdom Viridiplantae; phylum Streptophyta; class Zygnematophyceae; order Desmidiales; family Closteriaceae; genus Closterium; species Closterium sp. Yama58-4. The sequence continues at coordinate 192,186 of CANIUD010000761.1, forward strand.
AGGCACGTCAGGCACCCGAGTCGCCGCTGCAGGCCCGTCAGGCCCCCGAGCCGCCGCTACAGGCCCGTCAGGCCCGAGAGCCGCCCCTGCAGACCCGTCAGGCCACGCGCGCCGCCCCTGCAGGCCCTAGCCGGCCGCCGCGTCGCTCTGCCCGCAGCGTCGCCGCCTCTCCGCGGCGTCGTCGCCTGCCCGCGTCGAAGCCGCCTGCCCGCGACGTCGATCCCTGCCCGCGGCGCCGTCGCCTGCCCGCGGAGACGTCGCCTGCCCGCGGCGTCGTCGCCTGCCCGCGCCACATGCACGCGGCGTCGCCACCTCCTCGCCGCGTCGACCTGCCCGCGGCGTCGCCACCTGCCCGCCGCGTCGACCTGCCCGCGCCGTCGCCACCTAACCCTAATCCGTCGCCCTGCCCGCGGCGTCGCCACCTGCCCGCCGCGTCGCCCTGCCCGCGCCGTCGCCACCTAACCCTAATCCGCCTCTCGCCCCTGGAGCAGCCGCCACTGCAGTAGCAGCCCCTGGAGCCGCCGCCACTGCAGCAGCAGCCCCTGCAGCCGCCCGCCACTGCGGCAGCAGCCACTGGAGCCGCCCGCCACTGCAGCAGCCGCCCCTGGAGCCGCCCGCACCTGCAGCAGCCGCCCCTGGAGCAACTGCCGTCGTAGCCCGGTCTAGCTCTGCAGCAGCTGCCGCGGAGCTTCCTACTGCGCCTGCCACGCCGACCACTGGTGAGCATTGCCCTGCCAGCACTGCTACCGCTGCTACTGCTACTACTGCCGTTTCTACTCCCACTCCCGCTACTCCTGCTGCTCCTGACGTGGCCAGATGCAGCCACAGGACCGTGCGCGTGAGTCCCTCACGCTCCAGCAGGCTCGTGAGTGGTACGCCAGTTGGGGCTATCGAGGTGGCCGTAGTGGTAGTCGCTCTGACGTGCGTCGTTCGGGAGCCCCTGGTAGTGGACAGGTGCAGCAGCCGTGCCCTCCTACGGTCCAGCAGGCTCGTGAGTGGTACGCCAGTTGGGGCTATCGGGGTGGCAGTCGTGGTAGTCGCTCTGACGTGCGTCGTTCGGGAGCCCCTGGTAGTGGACAGGTGCAGCAGCCGTGCCCTCTTCTGGTCCAGCAGGCTCGTGAGTGGTACGCCGGTTTGAGCAGTCGGGGTGGCCGTAGTGGTAGTCACTCTGGCGTCCGTCGTTCGGGAGGCTCAGGTAGTGGACAGGTGCAGCAGCCGTGCCCTCTTCTGGTCCAGCAGGCTCGTGAGTGGTACGCCGGTTTGAGCAGTCGGGGTGGCCGTAGTGGTAGTCGCTCTGGCGTCCGTCGTTCGGGAGGCTCCGGTAGTGGACAGGTGCAGCAGCCGTGCCCTCTTCTGCTCCAGCAGGCTCGTGAGTGGTACGCCGGTTTGAGCAGTCGGGGTGGCCGTAGTGGTAGTCGCTCTGTGAGTGAGGCAGCCGCTCTCGGTGCCAGTACGTCTGTTGCCCTCGGAGCAGGTGAGGCTACCACTCCCGGTACTCGCGTGTCTGCTACTCCAGGTGCTGGTGAGCCTACTGCTCTAGGTGCTAGTGCGTCTGCCGCTCCAGGTGCTCGCGTGTCTGCTACCCCAGGTGATGGTGAGGCTGCTGCCCTAGGTGCTAGTGCGTCTGTGCCCCCTGGTACTGAGTCGACTGCAGCACTGCACACCTTCACACTGGACTCAGGTGCTTCTCGCTCTTTCTTTCGTGACCGCACTATCCTTGAGCCACTCGCTCGGCCAGTTGCTGTCTCTCTTGCTGACCCCTCAGGGGGTCCGGTCATTGCGACCTCCTCCACTACACTTCCGTGTCCAGCGGTTCCGTCCGGCACGCTCTCAGGTCTCTACCTCCCCTCGTTCTCTACGAACTTGGTGGCGGGCTGTGCTCTGCAGGACGGGGGTGTTCACCAGTTCACCCCTGCCTACGAGCGTGTGACACATTGCACGTGTGCTCGGACGGGCCGCCACCTGGCTACTTTCACTCGGGAGCCGGGGTCGGACCTGTACACACTGACCACTAAGTCCCCTCAGGTAGCTACGTCTGCGTCTGCGTCTGCGTCAGGTCAGCTGTCCGCCCCCTGCTCATGTCGCTCTCTGGCGCATGAGACTGTCCTCTGGCACCACCGCCTTGGTCACCCGTCTGTGCAGCGCCTTCGGGCCATGCACAAACGGGACCTTGTTGCTGGTCTTCCCAGGGTGCTCCCTCCCCTTCCCGACTCCCCTGCTCCTGACTGCATTCCCTGTGTCGAGGGGCGGCAGCGCGCCGCTCCTCACTCCTCCTCCTTTCCCCCGACGACTGCTCCCTTGCAGACGCTCCACATGGACGTGTGGGGCCCAGCCCGCGTCCGTGGTCAGGGTCAGGAGAGGTACTTCCTGATAGTTGTTGACGACTACTCGCGCTACACCACGGTCTTCCCCTTGCGCGCCAAGGGTGACGTCCCTGGTGTTTTGATCCCCTGGATCAGCCGAGCCCGTCTCCAGCTAGCCAAGCGCTTTCACTCGGACTTTCCTGTCCTGCGCTTGCACTCTGACAGGGGTGGTGAGTTCGCCTCCGACCTCTTGGCAGCCTACTGTGCTGAGCACGGCATTGAGCAGTCGTTCACGCTTCCGGCCTCTCCACAGCAGAATGGGGTCGCTGAGCGCCGCATTGGCTTGGTCATGGAGGTCGCTCGTACCTCCCTGACCCATGCGGCTGCTCCCCACTTTCTGTGGCCGTTTGCGGTCCGGTACGCAGCGCATCAGCTCAACCTCTGGCCCTGTGTCTCCTTGCCGGAGACTTCCCCGACTCTACGGTGGACGGGAGAGGTTGGCGATGCGTCGCGTTTCTGGGTCTGGGGATCTCGAGCTTTTGTCCGCGACACGTCCGCGGACAAGCTCTCGCGTCGCGCTGTTCCCTGTGTCTTTCTTGGCTTTGTTCCCGACGCGCCTGGATGGCAGTTTTACCACGTCACCTCGCGCCGGGTTCTGGCCTCTCAGGACGTCACTTTTGACGAGTCCGTCCCCTTCTACCGCCTCTTCCCCTACCGCACTGCCCCGCTCCCCCCCCTGCCTCTCTTCCTCGCTCCAGGTGCTGAGGTACCAGACCCCCTCCCCCCTCAGGGTGCCGCTCCCTCAGGTGTGTCCCAGGTAGACCCGGGTGAGCCTGTCGAGGTAGCTGTTGACTCGCGTCCTGCGTCTGGGGGTGCTGAGCCTGGGAGTGCTGCGTCTGAGGGTGCGGAGCCTGGGGGTGCTGAGCCTGGAGGTGCGGAGCCTGGGGGTGCTGAGCCTGGAGGTGCGGAGCCTGGAGGTGCGGAGCCTGGAGGTGCGGAGCCTGGAGGTACTGAGCCTGGGGGTGCTGAGTCTGGACGTGCTGAGTCTGGGGGTGCTGAGTCTGGGGGTGCTGAGTCTGGGGGTGCTGAGCCTGAGCGTGCTCCACCTGGAGGAGCCCTCTCCTCCCAGCAGCTGCAGGAGAGGTACCTCGAGTACTGCCGCCTCCGGAGAGGTGCTTCTGGAGCTCGTCCCGGTACTTCCCCTCCTACCCAGGAGCTCCCCCCCATTCAGGTGATCCGCGAGTGGTACACGCGGCGCTGCAGTCTTCGTAGTGGTGCTCCTGGTGCTGCGGACCCGAGCGGTGGTGCTGTTGCTGGTGCTGAGGACCCGGACGCTGGAGCTGCTGCTGGTGCTGAGGACCCGGGGGCTGGAGCTGCTGCTGGTGCTGAGGACCCGGGCGTTGGAGCTGCTGCTGGTGCTGAGGACCCGACCGGTGGCGCTGCTGCTGGTGCTGAGGACCTGACCAGTGGCCCTGCTGCTGGTGCTGAGGACCCGGGCGTTGGAGCTCCTACTGGTGCTGAGGACCCGGGCGTTGGAGCTGCTGCTGGTGCTGAGGACTCGGGCGTTGGGGCTACCACTGGTGTCCCTGCTGCTTCTGGAGACGCTGCGCGGCCGCGACCGTACTTCGTACCGCTCCTTCAGCAGGTTCTTGGTCAGGCTCCTCCTCCTAGTCCTCCTCCCTCCGTCGAGTGTCCTCTGCCTGTCCAGCCGCAGTCACAGTTACCGCCTGCCTCGCCTCTCCCTGCTCCCTCTCCTTACGCTGGTCCCACAGGAGGTCTTACAGAGCGTCGTGAGCCTGAGTCTCGTCCTGCGTCGCCTGTTCGTACTGCTCGCACTGGTCGTCGTGTCCCACGTGAGCGTCCTCCTCCTGTCCCTGGCACTCACTACATGACTCTGCGTCCCTCCACTGCTCCGCAGCGTGTCCCGCTGCCGTCTCCTCCTGCGTCCTCTCTTCCTACTCTTCCTGACCCGGAGTCTGACTCCCGTCGTGCTGCCAGTCCCACTGTTACGCGTCTCCTCGCTACAGTTGTCACTGACCCGACCTTTGAGTCCTCTGCTGCGTCTGCTCTGGTCGCTGAGTTGGTTGACTTTGCTGCTCGCTGTCGCCTAGACTACGCTGCCAGCCTTGTCGCTAGGTCTGAGTCTGCGTCTGCCTGTCCTCCGTCCGTCGGGGGTGAGTGTGCCCTCGGCACGGACGTCCTTGAGGACAGACAGGAGGAGTTCCACTGCCTTGCTGCTGCTTTGCCCCGTCTCGTGTCCTTGCTAGTTGCCCCTGAGGGAGACCCGGATGCACCAGACATCCCGACCCCACGCTCTTACGCTGAGGCGATGGCGGGTCCCTACTCCTCTCAGTGGCAGACAGCCATGGACGCAGAGATGGCCTCCTGGAAGTCCACAGGCACCTACGTAGACGAGGTTCCCCCTCCTGGGGCGAACATCGTCAGTGGCATGTGGATTTTCAGGGTGAAGCGGCCGCCGGGTTCTCCGCCTGTCTTCAAGGCGCGCTACGTGGCTCGAGGCTTCAGTCAGCGAGAGGGAGTAGACTTCTTTCAGACCTTCTCCCCCACCCCGAAGATGACTACTCTTCGGGTGCTGCTGCACATAGCCGCTCACCGCGACTACGAGCTTCACTCTCTTGACTTCAGCACTGCTTTCTTGCAGGGCAGCCTGCACGAGGAGATCTGGCTGCGCCGCCCTCCTGGCTTCACTGGGTCAGTTCCTCCTGGCACCCAGTGGAGGCTTCAGCGGCCGGTCTACGGTCTCCGCCAGGCGCCACGTGAGTGGCACGACACACTGAGGACGACACTTGCGGCTCTTGGGTTCGCTCCCTCTACTGCTGACCCGTCGCTGTTTCTACGCACCGACACCTCGCTGCCGCCGTTCTACATCCTCGTGTACGTCGACGACTTGGTCTTTGCCACTGCTGACACCGCGGCGCTCGCTCACGTGAAGTCGGAGCTGCAGAGGAGACACACGTGCACAGACCTGGGTGAGCTGACGAGCTATCTTGGCTTGCGGATCACCCGGGACAGAGCACGGCGCACCATCACCCTGACTCAGTCACACATGGTGCAGCAGGTTCTCCAGCGCTTCCGCTTCACGTACTCCTCGCCTCAGTCCACTCCTCTGCCTACCGGTCACTCGCTCTCAGCTCTGCCTTCGGATGAGTCCGTAGAGCCGAGTGGCCCGTATCCAGAGCTTGTGGGCTGCCTCATGTACCTGATGACCTGCACTCGACCTGACCTTGCATACCCTCTTAGCATCCTAGCACGCTATGTCGCTCCTGGCCGTCACCGGAAGGAGCACATGGATGCTGCTAAGAGGGTGTTGCGCTACTTGTGCAGTACGTCGGGCATGGGGCTTGTGCTTGGAGGGCGAGACCGGGTTGTTCTCACAGGGCACTCAGACGCTTCTTGGGCAGACGACCAGGCTACTCAGCGGTCGTCCCAGGGTTACACCTTCAGCCTTGGCTCTGGCTCAGTTTCTTGGCGTTCTACTCGCTCTTCTTCTGTTCTCAGCTCCAGTTGTGAGGCTGAGATCTACGCCACAGCCATGGCTGCTCAGGAGCTACGCTGGCTGACCTACCTGCTGACCGACCTCGGAGAGCGGCCTCGTTCTCCTCCAGTGCTGTACGTCGACAACAAGGCTGCCATTGCCTTGTGTGAGGAGCACAGACTGGAGCACAGAACGAAGCACATCGCTCTGCGGTACTTCCTTGCTCGAGAGCTGCAGCAGCGTGGTCAGCTTTGTCTGCGTTACGTGGCCACGGAGGCCAACACTGCTGATGTGTTCACCAAGGCGCTTCAGCCTTGTGACCATCAGCGCTTTTGCACTCTGCTAGGCCTTGTACCTACTGGGCCTCACTTGCTTACCTCTTGACCTTGCTTGTACTGTGATCACTATATATATATGCCTACTTGTTTACTTTTGCTAGGTTGTGATCACTGTATCTCTTGCTTTGTTATAAACCTGCATGTGAACTGGTCTTGTGACCGCTTGCTTGTGCTCGGAATTTGTGTGGAATCCTTGAGATCCACCCTGAGCTTGCTTTGCTTTGCTTTGACTGGTCTTGTGACCCTGTGGTTGTCTCCCACTGCGCCTATGGGGGTGTGTCAAACATTGCATGTTTATATTATGTAGGCTGTAGTGGGTTACACCTTAGGGGGTACTCAAAGTTAGGGTTTCCTACTTGTACCAAACTCTATGCTAGTACATTTCATTCCTGCTCAGTTATTCTGACAATATCAGCGGAAGATACGGCTAAGTTGTTTGTGGCACATTTTTTCCGTTTACATGGTTTACCTCGTGTGCTAGTGTCTGACCGAGACCCTCGTTTCACAAGCCGTTTCTGGCAGGAGGTCATTCGGACACTGGGGACGAAGCTGAAAATGTCGTCTGCATTCCATCCTCAAACGGATGGGCAGACCGAGCGCACAAATCGCACTCTTGAACAAATGCTTCGTTTGTTTATTGGCCCAACTCAAGATGATTGGGATGAGCTGTTGCCAAATAGTAGTGGAATTTGCTGTCAACAACTCGGTGCATGAGAGCACCCACGAAAAACCTTTCATCTTAAATTGTGGTCGGCACCCCACAACACCTGCTACGCATGGGGCCAGTGGCTTTAAAGCCGCTAAGGACTTTATTGGCAAGCAGCAAGAAGCGCTTAAGTCTGCTCGTCGTTGGTTGCAACTTGCCCAACAACGCCAAAAGTCTTATGCTGACATGAAACGCCGGGACGTCTCTTTTCAAGAGGGAGACAGAGTATTATTGAGTACGAAAAACATTCGACTCAAACTACCTGGGGCACGAAAGCTGTTTCCTCGTTGGATTGGGCCATTCGAGGTTATCAGCCGGGTTGGGGCGGTGGCTTATAAGCTTAAGCTACCAGACACCTTGCAGATTCACAACGTCTTCCACGTGTCTCTGTTAAACAAGTATGTTGCCGAAGGCACGTACCAACCACCGCCAACCACCGTCCTGGGTGACGAACTATATTATGAAGTCGAACGTGTGCTCATGCACCGTGATCGACAACGCGGCCGTAAAACAAAACGTGAGTTCTCCATTAAGTGGAAGGGCTATGGACCTGAACACAATTCTTGGGAGCCAGAGGAACACTTGATTGAAACAGCAGTTCAAGCTTACATGGAAGACTTGGCTCTCCGAGCAACCCCACAGCCAGTGGATGGTGTTGACCCTGGTCGTAATGTGGTTCGTCGTGCTCGTAGCACTCGCCCCAAGAAGCACTCCAAGGCAACGGGGACGTTGCCAACTGGAGGGGGAGGAGTGTAACGCGTCGCTCTCCTACCCTACGAGCATTTCCTAGCTAAAAAAATACCTAAGCAAGGTATCGACTTACGGGAAGAAGAGGTTGGAGGAGATGAGTGGTGATTGGTCCACAATTGTGGACCACCACCACTAAAAGACAAGCATGGTTGGGAATCAACCCAACCTCCACATTGGATGTAATTCCAACCAATAGCGCTTGAGCATTGCTGTTACAAATTTCAACATGTAACAAAACCAACCTTATCACAAAACTATCTCTCTCATTGGTTGCTTATCCAACCATTGTGCCACCTAAGCAAGCTTACCCCAAGGAGCTCCTTGCCCTTGTTGCCATGGAGGAAGTGGAGCTCCCCAAGGAGGTCTAGGAGGGGTTTGAGCTAACCAAGCTCATTCTCAACTCCCAACTTCCAATTAACCAAAATGGAAATGGGATTTTCTCTCTAAGTCCATGACTTTTCCCTCACAAGTGCTCCAAGCATCAACCACCTTCTTGGTGAAGCTATATTCTCACTTCCAAGGCTTCACCAACCAAGCTTTCAAGACTTGAAGCTACTATTAGGACTAGTCCCTATTGTGTGTATGTGTGTGTTCTTGGCGTTTTATAAGCCTACTATTGACCCTTTTGTGGGCATTCATTTATAAGCCCGGGTCTTTGTTGTGAGTTTAAGGGCGTTTTCATATAAGCCCGTATTACATTTGGTATTTAGAGCTTTGGTTATCCTTGGCCCTGTGTGGCTAACTAGATTTTTGTTTTTTAGGAGTTTCTAGACCTTAGATCTAGAATAGTCTCAAGCTTTTTCTTTAAGAAGAGTTAAGAAACTCCCAAGATCAAGAAGTCTTCTTCATGGATTTCCAAGATATAAAAGCTCTTTGAGCTATAAGAGAATTTATTTCTCAGCCCACCTTCTTGGGGGCAGACTCATTGCTATTTTTATAACAGCAGAGTGTTACAGAACTAAGAGATTTGTTAAACGATTCCTCTAAATTTGCTCCTTGAGGAATTAAAAGATTTCTGAAATTTTCAGAATTTCTTGCCTATCACTTAAGTGATAGAGGACTCTTCTTAAGATCATATTTCTTAACAAAGAAGAAACACTCTCCTTAAACTCCATCTCTTCAACCCCTCTATGGCTACTCCTCATGAGGAAGCACCCAAGGAGGATGTCCCTATGACCTCAGTTGATGATCTGGAGGACTTCCCAGACCTTGATCTTAATGCTGAGGATGGCATAGGGGACCAACCTGAAGAGGAAGAAGAACTGGGAAACCAGGACGAGAATGGAGAACAGGAAGGGCTTGATAATGCCGGCACTGATGATAACTTCCCGGAGGAGTTTGAAAAACTTCAAACCACGGTGGCCGAGCAAGCATCTTCCTTGCTGCAGCAGAAACGCAGGGTCAATGAGCTTGAGGCTCAAGTTGCTGAGCAGATAGTTTCAATTGAAACAATCCAGGATCAGCTTACCAAAGTCACTGCCGAGGCTCGTCAGTTTAAGAGGTCTCTTGGCCTCAAGAACAACCAGATCAAGAGCCTTGAGGACACCCTGCAGCAGCTAAGTGCTACGTGCATCAGTCTCGAATCGACTTGCACGACGCTGGACGCGTAGTATAGGGAGCTCAGGAGGAGACCGATTTATCGCCCCCCTCCTAACAATGGGCAGCCCTCTACTTCTGCCAAAGCTCCAACAGAGCAGCTGATGTCGCCTGGCGCACCCGCATTTGGGTCGCTCCCCACTGGCTTGCCGAATTTCATTCATGGCAAGACGAACGTGGAATCCTGGCTTCATCATGTGGAGGAAATGTTTTCTATCCACAACGTGCGCCCTGATGCACGCGTTATTGCTGCTACTGGTGCTCTCGATGAGACTGCGCGCAACACAGTCTACAGCACTATGAAGCTCGCTGGAGCAACGTCGGCCACCTTCGGATGGTCCGATTTTTGCAGCGCGATGAAGGACGCTTGTCATGTGCAAAAGACTGACCTGGAAGTGCGCAGCCGCATCAAGAGCATGCAGTGCGGAAATCGCACTGTTCAGGAGTATGCCAATGAGTTCGAACGGACCATGCTGCTCCTGACTGTCGCTCTCACTGAGAACGAGGCAATGTCGTCGTTCTACGAAGGCTTACACGTGCTGGGCATGAACCAGTACACTACGTACAAGGAACTCAAGACAGCTGTCATTGAGCTTGACGTGAGCGTCCGCACCTGCCTCAAGGCCGTCAAGGGTAACCTGCAGAGCGGGGATGAGGGTACAAGTGGCCAGAACAGTGCGGCGCAGCCTTCCAATGGGAAAGGCCATTGGAAGAAGAGGCCATTCCAGCCGCAGAGCCAGCAGAATGGGCCACAGCCTAAGAAACCTTTTCACAAGGGTGGCCAGCAGAGGAACGGAACTCCTTTCGGCACCCACTGCAAGAAGTTTGGCCATATGAAGGGGCAGTGCCGTTCGCTGAAAAGGTCTGAGGATTCTGGCAAGCCGCAGCAGGCAAACAAGAAGGGAGATGGACCTTCAGGCTCGCGCTAGGATTTTCACAAGTCCAACTAGGGTGTGGGTACCTAGCTGGACAGGTAGATCGCGGTGATGAAGCTTACGTCCTTCGTGACGATGATCTATTAAAGCTAGAGAAACTTGCTGAGTGCAAAATCTCTTGTTTGTTTGCTTCTTCTTTGAATGAAAATTCTGTTTTCCTACCTCGATTGCACCCACTTACACAACTATCTATCAAAACACTCAGAGATAAGTTCTCTGTCATTTGCTGCAACGTAGATGCATTGCCCTCCATAATGGAACTGGTGGGTCGTTGCACCCAGGAGCACCCATTGACTTCGGTCAGTCTGGTGACTCGAACCATCAAAGGCAAACACTTCCCATGCTTAAGGGATGGTTGGTACTTGCCGCGTGGGACAAGGGATATTACATGTGGTGGCCTGGCAGTCGATCCTATGGTCGAGCAAAGCACAATGTCAAGGCTTACTATCTCCCACCAACTCGCATCGTTGCATGCCCCATTTGACCAAAACATCAACAAAACCTATTGCTGGTGGGTCGAATAGACGGGGATGAAGCAAAGATTCTTGTTGATACGGGCGCGACTATTTCTCTTTTCGATGAAAACAGAGCCACAAGTCGTGGGGTCCTCGTTGAAGGGCCGTCTTGCCCCATTCGTCTTGGTGACGATCGAGTCATCCCAAGCAAAGGGCAGACACGTATCAATATGGAAATTCAAGGCTATAACGAGACCATTAATGTTTACGTCCTTCCATTACTGGCAGGCGTAGACCTTGTTCTCGGAATGGACTGGCTTCGAGCCAATGAGGTCATACTTGAATTTCAACACAACACAGTAACTTTCACTAAGAATGGTGTTGTGGTTCGGTGGCATGTTTCAGGGGATGTAAACACTGTTGATGCCCCACGTTCTGATCGCCCCGACGTTCAATTCGCCCTTGTGAATCAATTTGGGCAAGATGCAAAATCAGCTGATACACTCTTTGTTGTACAGCTAGAGGAAACCACACAATCTTCTCCTGAGATCGAGGATTTTCCTCCTCAGATAAAGGCTCTGGCGGAGGAATTCAAGAAGGTTTTCGAACCAATTCCTGATGGACTTCCCCCAAACCGCGCTGTGGGTCATACCATTCCAGTGGAGCCTGGAAAGGCACCACCGTTTAGACCGCTGTATCGCCTCAGTCCAGCTGAGTACGAAGAGGCTAAGCAACAAATTGAGGATTATCTCAAAAAGGGATGGATTGAACCAAGCGCGTCACCATACGGAGCACCAATCTTGTTTGTTAACAAAAAGGGCGGAGGCCTACGCATGCGCATCGACTATCGCGCCTTAAACAAGATCACAATTAAGAATAGATATCCGCTGCCTCGCATTGAGGATCTGTTTGATCGCCTCCAGGGTGCCCAATGGTTTAGCGCATTGGACCTCGCACAGGGGTACCATCAGTTGCGCATCACCAACGACGATGTACCCAAAACAGCGTTTCGCACGCCGTTTGGGCATTTTCAATGGCGTGTGCTGAGTTTCGGTCTGACTAACGCACTGGCCTCTTTTCAGAGGGTGATGAATGATGTTTTTCGTGAGGCAATCGGCCAGTTTTTCTTGGTTTACCTTGACAATATACTGGTCTATTCCAAGACCGAACAAGAGCACATAGAACACCTAAAATGGGTGTTAAACAAACTACGAGAGCACAAATTCTATGCTCGCTTATTGAAGTGTCACTTCTATAAGCGCGAACTAGAATATCTGGGACATCTCGTGGGGAACAGTGGGTTGAAAGTCGATCCCAAGAAAGTGGCGGCTGTTGAGAACTGGCCCGTTCCACAGGACGTGGGTCAAGTCAGGTCCTTTTTTGGCTTAGCCAACTATTTTCGCCGCTTCTTGGAGAATTATTCAACCATCGTTGCCCCATTGACCGCACTTACTCGAAAGGGTACGGCGTGTGAGTGGACCAGACAATGCCAAGAGGCATTTGAAGCGGTCAAACAAAAGTTGACCAATGCTCCCGTTCTGGTATTACCAGATCCAACAAAACCCTACGAGGTAGTCACAGACGCCTCAACAGTAGGGATTGGCGCAGTCCTCCTACAAGAAGGACGCCCTGTGGCATACGAGAGTAGAAAGCTCTCCCCGGCAGAGCAGCGCTATACGACTTCCGAACAAGAACTCTTGGCAGTCGTCCACGCGTTACAAACATGGCGATGTTATTTGGAAGGTGTGGACTTTGTTGTCACAACTGACCATTGTCCAAACACCTACTTTTCCAACCAAGCCACCCTTACTCGTCGTCAAGCCCGATGGGCTTAACTCCTTAGCGGATTCACCTATGATATTCGATATCGGGCAGGTTCGACGAACATGGCTAATCCCCTCATCAGAGAGCCGATAGGGGAAGCAAACGGGCTTGAGGACACCGAACATGCTGCCGTCTTTGCAGCTTACTTTGGTATCCTCGCAGTCGCCCGAGTGAGTGAGATTACCTTCAGTGGTTTTCTGAAACGAATCCGCACAGGCTATCAGATTGATTCCTGGTTTCAGAACCCACAGAATACGAAGGATCTCTCGTGGGAGCATGAGCTCTGGTGGCATGGTAAAGAAATTGTTGTACCAAACATGGGGAACCTGCGGAATGACATCTTACAAGAAGTGCATGCCAGTAAATACAGTGGACACCTCGGAGTTAAGAAAACCCGATGGGCATTGTCTAACGTATACTGGTGGCCAGGGTTGGGCAATGAAGTCCAGCAGTTTGTTACACGCTGCGACACGTGTGCACGTAATAAACCGAGCACACAAAAACCCGGTGGTTTGCTTCAACCACTTGCTCTCTGATGAACCTTGGGAGAGTGTATCAATGGATTTCATCACTGATCGTTTGACCAAGATGGTGCACTTCGTGCCTACAACCACTGACGTATCAGCGGAAGATACGGCTAAGTTGTTTGTGGCACATGTTTTCCGTTTACATGGTTTACCTCGTGTGCTAGTGTCTGACCGAGACCCTCGTTTCACAAGCCGTTTCTGGCAGGAGGTCATTCGGACACTGGGGACGAAGCTGAAAATGTCGTCTGCATTCCATCCTCAAACGGATGGGCAGACCGAGCGCACAAATCGCACTCTTGAACAAATGCTTCGTTCGTTTATTGGCCCAACACAAGATGATTGGGATGAGCTGTTGCCAGTAGTGGAATTTGCTGTCAACAACTCGGTGCATGAGAGCACCCACGAAAAACCTTTCATCTTAAATTGTGGTCGGCACCCCACAACACCTGCTACGCATGGGGTCAGTGGCTTGAAAATTCCAGCCGCTAAGGACTTTATTGGCAAGCAGCAAGAAGCGCTTAAGTCTGCTCGTCGTTGGTTGCAACTTGCCCAACAACGCCAAAAGTCTTATGCTGACATGAAACGCCGGGACATCTCTTTTCAAGAGGGAGACGGAGAATTATTGAGTACGAAAAACATTCGACTCAAACTACATGGGGCACGAAAGCTGTTTCCTCGTTGGATTGGGCCATTCGAGGTTATCAGCCGGGTTGGGGCGGTGGCTTATAAGCTTAAGCTACCAGACACCTTGCAGATTCACAACGTCTTCCACGTGTCTCTGTTAAACAAGTATGTTGCCGAAGGCACGTACCAACCACCGCCAACCATCGTCCTGGGTGAGGAACTATATTATGAAGTCGAGCGTGTGCTCATGCACCGTGATCGACAACGCGGCCGTAAAACAAAACGTGAGTTCCTCATAAGTGGAAGGGCTATGGACCTGAATACAATTCTTGGGAGCCAGAGGAACAGTTGACTGAAACAGCAGTTCAAGCTTACATGGAAGACTTGGCTCTCCGAGCAACCCCACAGCCAGTGGATGGTGTTGACCCTGGTCGTAATGTGGTTCGTCGTGCTCGTAGCACTCGCCCCAAGAAGCACTCCAAGGCAACGGGGACGTTGCCAACTGGAGGGGGAGGAGTGTAACGCATCGCCCTCCTACCCTACGAGCATTTCCTAGCTAAAGCAATACCTAAGCAAGGTATCGACTTACGGGAAGAAGAGGTTGGAGGAGATGAGTGGTGATTGGTCCACAATTGTGGACCACCACCACTAAAAGACAAGCATGGTTGGGAATCAACCCAACCTCCACATTGGATGTAATTCCAACCAATAGCACTTGAGCATTGCTGTTACAAATTTCAATATGTAACAAAACCAACCTTATCACAAAACTATCTCTCTCATTGGTTGCTAATCCAACCATTGTGCCACCTAAGCAAGCTTACCCCAAGGAGCTCCTTGCCCTTGTTGCCATGGAGGAAGTGGAGCTCCCCAAGGAGGTCTAGGAGGGGTTTGAGCTAACCAAGCTCATTCTCAACTCCCAACTTCCAATTAACCAAAATGGAAATGGGATTTTCTCTCTAAGTCCATGACTTTTCCCTCACAAGTGCTCCAAGCATCAACCACCTTCTTGGTGAAGCTATATTCTCACTTCCAAGGCTTCACCTACCAAGCTTTCAAGACTTGAAGCTACTATTAGGACTAGTCCCTATTGTGTGTGTGTGTTCTTGACGTTTTATAAGCCTACTATTGACCCTTTTGTGGGCATTCATTTATAAGCCCGGGTCTTTGTTGTGAGTTTAAGGGCGTTTTCATATAAGCCCGTGTTACACCTCCTTTAGGACGTGTCTCACTTCAGCTGGTACGCGGGTCCGTCCCTTCCTGGTCCGACGTTGAAATTCGTCACCCTGAAATGCCCCGGACTGGTCCGCTGGACCAGTGTGGACAAGCCTAGCGAACCAGCTTCGGACTCATTGTTGTTGGGTCCGCAGATCCAATCAACAGTAGCGTGTAGGCGAGCGTAACTGTACCTTTCTTTAGAAACTGGGTTACCATCACGCAGAACTGTACAGAACACTTGCTTAAGTGTACCGTGGGCTTGTCATCACCTCTCACACCAGTCATTGGCACTGCCGAGCTTTGCAACACTCGCGAGGCAGGCTCGCAAGTGTTCGCAAAGAACATCACTATTCAGGGGTCCGATGTGGACTGGTTCGCCGAGCCAGACAAGTCTCCCCGGTATGGTCACATTCGCCCATTAAAACGGGGGTGCTTCCTTCGAACACCTCTGGTCTGCTGCAGCGCACCATGTGGGTCCACCCTGGTTTGGTGGACTGGCCCACATCGACCGCAGAGAACCAGGGTGGACCGAGGGTTTTGAGACACCCTCTTAGTCACCTAATTTCCCTCTCGTCGCTCGCGCTTCCCCTCATCACCCTTGCCGATCCTCGCCGCCCTCGCCTCCCCTCGTCGCCCGCGTGCCCCGTCGTCGCCCTTGCCTCCCAGTCACTCGCGATTCCCCTCGTCATCCGCGTTTCCATAAGTTGATAGGTGGCTCACAGCTGCTGCTGATAATTTCTTTCGTTTCTACTTTTTGTGTGCTGTTTTCCCCGTTTGTCATTGTCTGCCAGGTGAATCAGAGTTTGTCGTCTCCCGCCCGACCCATCAAGTACCCCGAGGAGAATGAGGTGCGTTGGTTGGTTGGTCTTCATGCGTACAGCACATGGGTTCATGCGATGGTTCCGTTGGGACGACGTGGGATCTCAACAGACGGGAGGGAGGAGCTTGACTGGAGTTCCATCTCTCGCCCCATCAATCAAATACCCCGAGGAGAATGAGGTGGGTTTTGAGTCGACTCGAAAGTCACCGAGGAGAATTAGGTGGGTTGCCCCCATCCCCATCTCCCCATCTCACCATCACAAGACCGTCCTTCCTCCTTCCGAAGGGGTGGGACAGAGGGGAAGGAACAGATGGGGAGGAACAGAGGTGGTCGCCTCTGCCACCCACCCCGATCGAACAGCGTTTTGAACCCCTCTCTGCTCCCCACCATCCTTCCTACCCCCAGCTCTCTCCCCGGCATCTACCCCCGTTCTCCCCATTCCCGTCCCTGTTTCCCCTTCCCTGCAGTGCTTCCCTCCATCCTATCCCCCGTATCCCCTGCCCTGCTTCCCCCCATCCCCTGCCCTGCTTTCCCCCGTCCCCTTCCCTGCTTCCCCCCATCCCCTCCTCTGCTTCCCCCCGTCCCTTCACTGCTTCCCCCCATCCCCTTCCCTGCTTCCCCCCATCCCCTTCCCTGCTTCCCCCCATCCCCTTCCCTGCTTCCCCCCATCCCCTTCCCTGCTTCCCCCCATCCCCTTCCCTGCTTCCCCCCATCCCCTTCCCTGCTTCCCCCCATCCCCTTCCCTGCTTCCCCCCATCCCCTTCCCTGCTTCCCCCCATCCCCTTCCCTGCTTCCCCCCATCCCCTTCCCTGCTTCCCCCCATCCCCTTCCCTGCTTCCCCCCATCCCCTTCCCTGCTTCCCCATGTCCCCTTCCCTTCTTCCCCCCATCCCCTTCTCTGCTTCCCCCCATCCCCTGCCCTGCTTCCCCCCCCTTCCCCCTTCCCTGCTTCTCCCCATCCCCTTCCCTGCTTCCCCCCATCCCCTTCCCTGCTTCCCCCCATCCCCTTCCCTGCTTCCCCCCATCCCCTTCCCTGCTTCCCCCCATCCCCTTCCCTGCTTCCCCCCATCCCCTTCCCTGCTTCCCCCCATCCCCTTCCCTGCTTCCCCCCATCCCCTTCCCTGCTTCCCCCCATCCCCTTCCCTGCTTCCCCCCATCCCCTTCCCTGCTTCCCCCCATCCCCTTCCCTGCTTCCCCCCCTGCTTCCACTCATTTTCCCCCTGCTTCCACTCATTCTCCCCTTGCTTCCACTCATTTCCCCCCTGCTTCCCCCCATTTCCCCCTTTGATTCCCCTCATTTCCGCCTCCGCTTCCTCTCATTACCCCCTTTGTTTCCCCTCATTCCCCCCTTTGCTTCCTCTTATTTTCCTCCGTTGCTTCCCCTTATTTCCCTCCCTCCTTCTCCTCATTTTTCCTCCTTCCTCCCCTCAGTTCCCTCCCTGCTTCTCCTTTTTTCCCTGTCTGCTTCCCCTCATTTCCCTCCCTGCTTCACATCTTTTCCCTCCCTGCTTTCCCTGTTTGTACCTGCTTCCCCTCATTTCCCCCCTGCTTCCCCTCATTTCCCCCCTGCTTCCCCTCATTTCCCCCCTGCTTCCCCTCATTTCCCCCCTGCTTCCACGCATCTTCTTCCCTGCTTTCCCCCATCCCCTTCCCTGCTTCCCCCCATCCCCTTCCCTGCTTCCCCCCGTCCCCCCACCCGCAGTCACCTGACTGACGCTGCTATGAGTCGTTGCCTTGTGCTCGTGTTACCTCATATGACCTGCACAGTTCCTATCGCCCTCTCATGCTCCGTCCCTCCATTCATCCATGGCATGTCATCCCTGTGAGCCCTCAACTGCTGCCCTTATGTGCTGCATGTGGTACAACTACCTTGTGCTTGTGTTTGCATCCAACCCATGCACATGCAGTGTCGCTCTCGCTCGCAAGCACTCTGGTACCCACACACTGGGCATGTGATGGGATAGATGTGATGGGGTTGAATGGAGTGTGCATGGCCTCTCTTTCCGCCTCCACTTTCCCACGCCCCTTTCAACCCCCCTCTCCCTCTCCCCAAGTGTATCCGCGTGCGAGCGAAAAACTCCTGCTGCTGGCAGCGCTGCTCAAGCAGCTCACTGGGAGGCGGCGGATGGGAAGAGAGATGCTGCTGCTGCTGCTGCCACTGCTGTGCGTCCCCGGCAGCTGACGCTGGTGTTTGCGTCGTCGATGCAGGCAGCGCACTACCTCTTCCTTCTGCTCTCTGCTTTCCCCCTCGCCTTGCTGCCCTTCACCTCTTCTGAGTTCCCCTCCCGCCAGTTGCAGCGCCAGCGCATGTGAGGAGGACTGGCATGCCATGCAATGCTATGCTGCGCCATCCATCCATCCCCACCCAACCCCCTCAAGCCATTGCACACGATAAGTAGTGAGAGCCACCTTGGCACCCTGCTTCCCCTCCTCCCTGTTCTCAGTGCCCTTAACCATCTTCTCATCTTTCCCCCACCCCACTCCCCCCCCGACCCCCCCATCACACCCCCCAATCAGCCATTACACAAGATCTGCAGTGTGTGGGCCCTTCCAATTTCCTCCTACCATTCCTCTCAGATGTCAAACGCCGCCACTCCCCGCCACTCCTCTCAGCTGTCCAACCTGGATGTATTCAACTCGACCGCCTTCAGATACAGTATGTGTCGCATGAAGTTTACAATGTAGCTTAGAGAAAGTGCTACCAATTATTTGCAACTACTCCATTGAACTTCAAGAGTGTAAGAAAACTTGCAGTACCTCGAAATTGCTACCCATAAGACTGCCAATTGCATAATTTGAAGCGCTCGCAGCTACCCTAGGTGGGGCTGAATTCACATGTTGCATCACATAGAACAGCTCGAGTCAACACTGAGTTCTGGGCATACAGAATACACCCCCAAGCCCACTAATATCACAGGCTAATCCACATTTCTAAAAAACCTCCAGCGCACAGCAGCCAGTTAGCCCCGAATCTTCTACAGGTACCTAGGGAAACATCTCTCACAGCCGCCAGAGTGCTGTCTGAGAGCCTCTGGCGTGCTGGCAGGCGACAGACTGCATGTGGGTCTCGCCCCGCGGCTCAGCGACATGCCTTGCCTTTCCCTGCACCACTCTGCACTCCCCAGGCCCACCGCAGCGCAGACCAGCCATGCCCCACCTCGCGTGACTTGACGTGCGCTGCCGCAAGGTGGGTGGGGGAGGGAGGGGAGGGGGGAATGAGTGGTGGAAGTTCACAAGCATGCATCAATGGGTAGTGCCATACAAAATGAAACAAAAAGAACAACCCTAAACACTCATGCAATGTGTCCCAACGTCGCAAGACTAGATGGCAGGATGGATGGAAGGAGTGGTGGAGGCTGGTGGTATGTGGGGTGGGGTGCATAGTGGGTGCAAGTGTCGGTGGGAGCATGGCAGTGGATGAGGGGATGTGGGGCAGGGGATAAGGGGAAGCAGGGTCGAGGGTGGACGGAAGCAAGACAGAAGTTGAGAGGGGAAGAGAGGGACAGGGATAAGGGGGACAGGGATAAGGGGGACAGGGATAAGGGAGACAGGGATAAGGGGGACAGCGATAAGGGAGACAGGGATAAGGGGGACAGCGATAAGGGGGACAGGGATAAGGGAGACAGGGATAAGGGGGACAGCGATAAGGGGGACAGGGATAAGGGGGACAGGGATAAGGGGGACAGGGATAAGGGAGACAGGGATAAGGGAGACAGGGATAAGGGGGACAGGGATAAGGGAGACAGGGGGGACAGGGATAAGGGAGACAGGGATAAGGGGGACAGGGATAAGGGGGACAGGGATAAGGGGGACAGGGATAAGGGAGACAGGGATAAGGGAGACAGGGATAAGGGGGACAGGGATAAGGGAGACAGGGATAAGGGGGACAGGGATAAGGGGGACAGGGATAAGGGAGACAGGGATAAGGGGGACAGGGATAAGGGAGACAGGGATAAGGGGGACAGGGATAAGGGAGACAGGGATAAGGGGGACAGGGATAAGGGAGACAGGGATAAGGGGGACAGGGGAAGCAGGGAAGGGGATGGGGGGAAGCAGGGAAGGGGATGGGGGGAAGCAGGGAAGGGGATGGGGGGAAGCAGGGAAGGGGACATGGGGAAGCAGGGAAGGGGATGGGGGGAAGCAGGGAAGGGGATGGGGGGAAGCAGGGAAGGGGATGGGGGGAAGCAGGGAAGGGGATGGGGGGAAGCAGGGAAGGGGATGGGGGGAAGCAGGGAAGGGGATGGGGGGAAGCAGGGAAGGGGATGGGGGGAAGCAGGGAAGGGGATGGGGGGAAGCAGGGAAGGGGATGGGGGGAAGCAGGGAAGGGGATGGGGGGAAGCAGGGAAGGGGATGGGGGGAAGAAGGACGGGGATGGGGGGAAGCAGGGAAGTGGATGGGGGGAAGCAGGGCAGGGGATGGGGGGAAGCAGGGCAGGGGATGGGGGGAAGCAGAGAAGGGGATGGGGGGAAGAAGGGACGGGGATGGGGGGAAGCAGGGAAGGGGATGGGGGGAAGCAGGGAAGGGGATGGGGGGAAGCAGGGAAGGGGATGGGGGGAAGCAGGGAAGGGGATGGGGGGAAGCAGGGGGGAAATGAGGGGAAGCAGGGGGGAAATGAGGGGAAGCAGGGGGGAAATGAGGGGAAGCAGGGGGGAAATGAGGGGAAGCAGGGGGGAAATGAGGGGAAGCAGGTACAAACAGGGAAAGCAGGGAGGGAAAAGATGTGAAGCAGGGAGGGAAATGAGGGGAAGCAGACAGGGAAAAAAGGAGAAGCAGGGAGGGAACTGAGGGGAGGAAGGAGGAAAAATGAGGAGAAGGAGGGAGGGAAATAAGGGGAAGCAGCGGGGGAAATTAGAGGAAGGAGGGAAAATGAGGGGAAGCGAAGGGGGGAATGAGGGGAAGCAGAGGGGGGATGAGAGGAAGCAAAGGGGGAAATGGGGGGAAGCAGGAGGTTAAAAATAGAGAAACCAGGGGGGAGGATTAGGGGAAGCAGGGGGAAAACGTGAAGAAGCAGAGGATTAAATGAGGGGAAGGAGAGGGGGAAATGAAGGGAAGAAGAGGGAAAAATATAGGGGAAGATAACAAGACGGAATGGAACGGCAAGGAAGCGAGGGCAAGGGATGGGCAAGTGGGAGAGGAGCAGCGGGAGTGGAGGAGCAGCGGGAGAGGAGCAGCGGGAGTGGAGGCGCGACGGGGGGTGGCGCGACGAAGGTTCTGGCGCGCTGATGGCAGCGGAGGCGCGGCGAGGCGAGCGGAGGCGCGGCGAGGCGAGCGGAGGCGCGACGAGGGGAAGTTCCCAGAAACGAGGGGAGGCGTGACGATGGGACAGGAGGCACGGCGAGGGGAGGCGCGACGACGGGAGGCGAGACACGAGAGGATGCGCGACGAAAGGATGGGTGGCGCGACGGGGGGTGGCGCGACGATGGGCGGGGAAACGCGACACAGGGAAGCGCGGCGAGGGAGGAGCTCGATGAGGGGAGGGGAGGCGCGAGTTCTTTGAGCCACTCATAGGTGCGTGGGCGGGCGTGGCGAGGTGGCTTCACTAGGTAGGTTGTATGTCCTTGCTAGCTGGATCAGGATTTTGTTCACGAGAATGAAGGTGTGATGGGCGAGCACAGTGTCCAGTCGCACTTCGGCACATTTTCGGAAACAGCTGTCGCAGAGTTGCATGACGAGCACCATTTTGGTCGCCCCCGAATTTCGCTTTCGCCCCGCCATGATTCTCGAAATTCTTGTTTTCAAGTTTCGCCAAGACGATTTCAACCTCACATAACTTGAAAATTTACCATGCTGACCCCGGGCTATAAGACGACGGTCTAAGGACCGATGAGCTGCAGGAGGTGCGGCTGCGGCTCGGTGCAGAGCATGCCGACGGCGATCACGAGCGGCACGAAGCCGTACTGCGCCGCGACCTTGGCCTTCCGCAGCACCCACGTCGGCCACTCCTTCACGGCCCGCGCCACGCGCTCGTAGTCCACCAATGCCATCGCGAGAAACAGAGGAAACACAACAGAGGGAACAGGAGGAATAGGAGGGAGCAGAGGGGAAGCAGATCGAGGAGGTTCGAGGGAACACAACTGGCAGAAACGGTGAGTGCGGAGGGGGATGGGCGTGGATGGAAAAAGAGAGGGGAGAGCAGCTGTCGAAAGATGTTGTTAGGGCGTGTCTTCTTTTTTATTTTTGGCAATTGCGTTCCAGACGGTTCACTTTTTTGGTACCGGACAGTTCGTATAGCGAGAACGGGACTGTCACTTTTTTCAGTGTTTTGAATTTCTCGTACTGTAGCCTCGCTAACGACGATCTTGCGTCGTTACACAAATCACGACTGCTATTCCGCAAATTTCGTGAGCAAATCTGATTTCATAATTTCAGAAAAACTCGCGGCAAATCTCTAGTTCGTACTGTTGCACCGTCCGTTTGGTTTCCGAACCGTCAAGGGTTCAGATTCTAAACCGTTGAAAGTTGTAAAAAGTGTCGCGACGGTTGGGATTGTTGGCGACATCGCATACACTTTCACGAATGAGGCAACGAAATGAAGCGACGCTGATAACCTTTTCGCAGTTCAGACCGTCCACGGTTCGAACCGTCGGGGGCAAAATGGAGACACGCCC
The DNA here is from genome assembly GCA_947470075.1 of Closterium sp. Yama58-4. NCBI lineage: Eukaryota > Viridiplantae > Streptophyta > Zygnematophyceae > Desmidiales > Closteriaceae > Closterium > Closterium sp. Yama58-4. The sequence goes on from CANIUD010000761.1 coordinate 214,385, forward strand.
TTACAAGACCGCCCTGTTTCTCTAAAGCAGTTCAAAAACCAAAGAAATATCAATTTTTTTAAACATATAAAACTTCTCACGGGGAATGACTGAAATATATCTGATATGCATCTAAAGAATCAATCAACAAATAAGCACTTTCAACAACTCCTCCCAAGACCACGCGCTGCCCACATCACCGCATGCGGTAGTGCTGGGTGCGCGATGCCTTACCTCTACGACCATCAAACTTGTAAGTCACAGTTATGTCTAGATCGCGAGGGTTCTTCGCATTGGGCTTCACTTGCATGGTTCCAGTTACCGCTTCCCCTTCACACATGGTTAGGGTGTCTTCCAAATATAGCACCGTTTGCTTCCAGTGTGTGCCCCGGCTCTTGGGCCCTGTGGAAACAATCAGAGCATCGGGCAAAGGTTTCATATTGACAAGAACTGTGTTTATGAATTGGAAAACATTAGCATGGAGTGAAGAAAAGTGAGGGGGGGATGAAAGCGATTGTCAATGGTGAAGGGGCTGGGGGGGGGGGAGAGGGGAGGAGGGAGGGTGAGGGGGGGGGGGGGATTGAACCAGAGAGACAATGAATAAGATACATGCCGAGTAGTCAAAGCCAATAAATACATGTAGCTCATGCATGCCCACCTGTGGAGAAGCCTATGAGCTTATGACACTTGGTGAAGCCAACGTCAAAGTAGGCCACGAGCGCATCAATGTTGTGTCCCACAAGCACACAAAGTCATTTCTCTCCAACACCCACCAACCAGCATGTGTGTGTGCCCCATCCTTATCGTTCCAAAACCACTACGGCAGTGTTCGAATGCACAGCCCATTGCCATACTGACCTGTTGAGAAGCCGATGGGCTTGTGGCACTTGGTGAAGCCAACGTCAAAGTAGGCCACGAGCGCATGCACAATGTCGTTCCTCTCCACCACTCACCAGCATGTGTGTGTGCCCCATGCTTACCACTTGGTAATAACCGTGTGCACCCCATGCTCATGCTTTACCTGTTGAGAAGCCGATGTGCTTGTGGCACTTGGTGAAGCCGACATCAAAGTAGGCCACGAGCGCATGCACAAAGTAACTCCTCTGTTCTCTGCGACCTAACAGCATGTGTGTGTGCGGCGTGCCCCACAGTATGAGAATGCGTGGTGCTAGAGCTAATGCAGGTACCTGTGGAGAAGCCAATGGGCTTGTGGCACTTGGTGAAGCCAACGTCAAAGTAGGCCACGAGCGCATGCACAAAGTCGTTCCTCTCTGCCACTCATTCCTCTCCGCCACCCACCAGCATGTGTGTGTGTGCCCCATGATTCGATAATGGTGGGTCTCACAGTTACCTGTTGAGAAGCCGATGGGCTTGTGGCATTTGGTGAAGCCAACATCAAAGTAGGCCACGCAAAGTCGTTCCTCTCTGCTACGAGCTTGAATGGCACTGAGAAGGACAGGTCGCCCCTTGTCACCTTGCTGATGTCGAGCGACTGGAATGAGCAAGAAGGGAAGAGAGCGACAGAAGAGAGAGTGAGAAAGAGGTCCGTAACAGAGCATGCACAAAGTCATTCCTCTCGCCACCAGCTTGAATGGCACTGACAAGGAGAGATCGCCCCTTATCACCTTGCTTGCTGATGTCGAGCGACTGGTTGAATGGCAAGCGGAGAGAGAAAAAAAAGGGGGGGGCGGAGGAGCAGAGGGAGGATGCGCATAAAGCCATTCCGGGGCTCAGGGTTTATAGCTTTGAAACGAGTGGTAACTGAGAAGCCGGGTCCTTACCTTGACAAGGCAAGAGTTGGCGACGATTTGTTCGGCGTCTACAGTGCCAACCAGAGGCTCCCACATGGCCTCGTCTCGAATGCGCGAGCGAGCGCGAGGGAGCGGTGCACGAAGGTCCTAAGTGGTGCGTGGTGATCTAAGTGCGCATGCGAGTCCTGCTTCTCACCTTGACAAGGCAAGCGTTGGTGACGATTTGTTCGGCATCCACGGTGTCGATCAGAGGCTTTTGAGACGTCTCAAAAGGCGTTGGTGACGATTTGTTCGGCATCCACCCACGGTGCCGATCAGAGGCTCCAACATGACCTTGTACCGAGAGTGAGAGAGAGGTTTATGAGCCCCCCTAGTCCTCACCTTGACAAGGCACGCATTGGTGACGATCTGTTCGGCATCTACGGTGTCGACCAACGGTTCCAACATGGCCTTGTCTCGAATAAGCGAGCGAGCGTGTGAGAGATATTGGTGCATGAGGGTCCAACTTCTCTCACCTTAACAAGGCAAGCGTTGGTGACGATCTGCTCGGCATCCACAGTGTCGACCAAAGGTTCCAACATGGCCTTATCTCGAATGCAGCTCATGTCAAACCCGTACACTGACTGCCAGACTGGGGGAAGAGATGCAGGGGGATGGGGAGGAAGGGGAGAGGAGAGTGGACACATGGTGAGGGGACCATACCTGGGGGACTCCAGCATGGCCTTGTCTCGAATGCAGCTCATGTCAAACCCGTACACTGACTGCCAGACTGCAGCGCAAAGGGGAGGGGGGGGGGATCATACACACACATGGTGGGGGAGGGAAGAGATTGCCTCAAATGCAGTTCACTTCAAACCCGTACGTGGACTTTTGAGTCGACTCAAAAGTCACACAACTGGTAGGAGACGGAAGAGATTGCCACGAATGCAATTCACTTCAAACCCGTACGTGGACTGCCAGAAGGGAGGACGGACACATAGACGGGGTCCGTACGATTATAAACAGGGGTGCGAAAGGGGTTTCCTGAAAGACTGGACAGGCAGAACAAAAAGGGATGCGAAACACATCGCCTGGAAAACAATCCCCCCCTTTATGTGGAAATTAGATCAGAAAGGGTGGAAAAACCACATTTGATTTCCTCGTGCTCTCACAGTGAATCTTCTCCTGCTTGTACTCTGCATCCTCTATAGCCACCAGGTAGGGTACGAGTTGGAGCAGGCAACACACGGGCAGATGTTCTCTACCCTTCCTCTCCCCCTGCTGCACTCACAGTGGATCTTCTCCTGCTTGTACTCTGCATCCTCTATCGCCACCAGGTAAAGCATAGTGGGGAGCAGGCAGCACACGCCAGAAAATCCTTTCCCCCCCTCCCCCTCCCCTGTCCTCCCTTTGGTGCACTCACAGTGGATCTTCTCCAGCTTGTACTCTGCATCCTCTATCGCCACCAGGTAAAGCATAGTGGGGAGCGGGCAGCACACCCACACGCCCAATGGTGCGCCTTCCCTACCCCCCCCTACCCACCCTCTTCCCTCTCGTGCACTCACAGTGAATCTTCTCCTGCTTGTACTCTGCGTCTTCTATTGCCATTGCCACCAGGTACAGCGAGCAGCAACACACGGCCAAAGAATCCCCTCATCTCCTTCAAACCTCGGCCTTTTCCTTGTTCTCTCACAATGACAATGACCCCCCTCTCCCCCTCGTGCACTCACAGTGAATCTTCTCCTGCTTGTACTCCGCGTCTTCTATTGCCACCAGGTTCAACAAAAGGGGGAGCACTCACTCACACAGGAGTCCCCCCACCTTCTCCCTCTCGTGCACTCACAGTGAATCTTCTCCTGCTTGTACTCCGCGTCTTCTATCGCCACCACGTACAGCATCACGGGGGAGCAGAACAGATAACCAAATACGGTGCATCTTCCTTACCCTTTTTTCAACCTCCTGCACTCACAGTAAATCTTCTCCTGCTTGTACTCTGCGTCTTCTATTGCCACCAGGTACAGCGCGCAGTGGTCCGGCAACACTATGCCTCCATTTGACTGCACACACATGCACGCACGCACGGTAGAAACCACGGGCGCACGCGATGGGATGTAAGGGGAAGAGAAGAATGAGAGAACACATTCCATGCTTTCCCTGCTTGTACTCTGCATCTTCTATCGCCACCAGGTACAGCACGCCAAGGTTCAAAATTACGGTTTTCGTAAAATACGGTCCGTTTTTTACGGTCGTTTTTTACGGTGATTTTTTAAAAAAACGGCCGTTTTTTTGTTAGAGAACTCTGTTCACCAAGAAAAAAAAGAGGAAAACAAGGGCAAAAACATTTTCAATCATGCAAACAAGCGCATACATGCAAGAAGGGTTCCATCCCCTTCATGCTGCTGCATTACGGGTTCAATTTGGTCCCACTAAGTGGCCGTTTTGTTAGTTATAGAGGAAACACCTCCTGGAACCGTTTTAAACCGTTTTTTACGACCGTTTTTTACGGTACCGTTTTTTACGGTAAAATTTCAATAAAACGGTCGTTTTTTTTAACCCTGCAGCACGCAGCGGTCTGGCATCACTATGCCTCCCGTTGCCTGCACTCACATAAAAGCACACATGAATGCACGAGAGGGAGATGGGGTGAGAGAAGTATGGGGAGCACTTTATAAAGAATGGACTCGCAGAGGAGGAAGTAGCCGCCCATCCACTCCCGTGTGGTAACCTGGTTACCCCCTCCATTACATTGACGCCCATCCACTCACCAGCCACTTTTCCCTCGCAAAGAGCACCTTTCAAGGATGGACTCGCAGAGGAGGACGTAGCCCATCCACTCACATGTGGTAACCCGGTTACCATAACACACGGCTCCCTTCCACTCACCAGCCACTTGTCTCTGGCGAAGACCACTGTATCGAGCATGGACTCGTAGAGGAGAAAATAGCCCATCCTCCTCCCTGACACAACTGAAAAGCGCCAACACTGAGAATTGATCCCTAGACCATCTGCATAATAACGCACCAGCCACTTGTCTCTGGCGGAGAGCACTGTATCGAGCATGGACTCGTAGAGCAGGAAGTAGCCCATCCACTCCCATATAGCTGAAAATTGCCAGCTCTGAGAATCGAACCCTAAACCACTTGTATAATAACGCACCAGCCACTTGTCCCTTGCAAAGAGCACTGTATCGAGCATGGACTCGTAGAGCAGGAAGTAGCCCATCCACTCTGATATGGTAACTTGGTTACCCCATTACATTCACGCCCATCCACGTACCAGCCACTTGTCCCTGGCGAACAGCACTGTATCGAGCATGGACTCGTACAGCTGGAAGTAGCCCATCCACTCCGATATAATCACATCCACCTTCTCCCCCTCTGGCAGCTCCACGTCCTCCACCTTCCCTTTAATCACCGTGATTACTGCGAACGGAGAGACGGGGTGGGGGCAGATGGGGAGAGGGAGAGAGCGGTGTGGAGGGGTGTGAAAGGGTATCGATTCCACCTTCTCCCCCTCTGGCAACTCCACATCCTCCACCTTCCCTCTTATCACCGTATTCACTGTGGGGGGGGGTGATGAGAGGGAGAAAGAACGGGTAGGGGGAGAGAGAGGTGGCAGGGGGGACAAGAGTTGGGGGAGTGTGGAAGGGACAAAGTGATGACTCCGCCTTATCCACCGTGCCTTTTTATCACTTTAATAACAACAGCACTAAACCCGAAACCCTGAACCTCAAAACTCGTAAAACGGGCCTGGCGGAATGGAAGAAAATGTACCGTATTAGGATAAACTCACCCACGGAAATCGCGTTGGGTGGTCAACTCACTGTGGTTCATGTGATGTGACTGCGGCGGACCAAAACCCAAATCCCTCAACCTGGAACCCTGTGAAACCGAGCTGTTGGCGGAACGGATACCACTGTACTGTACCATACCATCTCGCGTTGCGGTGGAACTCACTGTGGTCCATGTGATTGGCTGCAATGATCTCGCGCGCACACTCCGCAATCTCAGAGCATTCCATCTGTATGGCATGGCACGGGATCAGCATGAGATCGGCACGGGATCGGCACGGGATCGGGTGAACGAAAATTATGCTGCAAGCGCACGAACAGGCAACACTAGGAGAGAACCATGGGGGGGTTCGAAAAGACAGGACGAGAGTTTGATAAAAGCGGGGAAGTACCGAAGTGGGCGTACGAGTCGAAGTAATAATCGGCGCTCGTTAATTCCATATCCCCTGCGCCTCCTGAGCTACCCTCCGCCGCTTGCGCCCCTGCTTGCGCTTCCTGCGCCGCCCCGCTAGTCTCCATCGGCTCCGCCGCGAGCTCCTGCTCCTCTCCCCCCGTCAATTGCGCCGCTTCTGCAACCTCGGATTGACCCGGCTGTTTTTGCTGCTGCTGCCGCTTCTTACGCCTTTGCTGATTACCTGACGTCATGGCTACGACGTTATTGGCAGCTCCAGAGGATGAATGATTACGCAAGGAGGACGTGCGGCACGAATGCTTCAGTGCTATAAGTGGCGGGTTTATGAAGGAGCTAGGTCTTATGAGATGATTCATGGTTTAGCAGACTCGCGATAAAAATAGGAGTGAGGAGGGTTTTGAAGGTTTGGTTTGGTTTGCGCGCGCTTGGGTTTCGGAATCGCGTTTGCAGCGTTATTGCGTTCTCTGATACTTGGACAAGAGAGCGAGGGAACGTCTCTGTTACCTAAATCAGCACTCACTTACGCAGCTACTCAAATTGACCCACTTCAAACGAATATGTCGAAAGTTTCTTTTGATTCAAATTCGGATGGGAAATTTGCTTCTCCTTCCAGACATCCTTGATTCAGGTGATGGATAAATTTTCATTGGTTTGAGAACCATGATTAACCTTTGTTACGTTTTGAGTTAAGCACGGTACTTACTACCCTTTCAAGAGTGCATCAATAACGAACCATGACAGGAGAAGCAAAATGTCAGCCGCGATGCTACTGCCTGTCAGAACGGTTGGTTGTGAATTCGAGTCGCACTAAGTATGATCTCCGTCATTCACGCAAAAGGTACAAATTCCTAGAGCGAGAAGTACGCGTCCGTCTTCTGTCGTCTTTTCGCGGCCTAACAATCACCGCAAGCTCTGATTGGAGCTAACTTACCTTCTGAGTCTAGTATTCTTCATGTTACTAGTAGTTCTTACTGTAGCTCGTCAATTCACACGTGATCCCGTGTGCAATAATTAAGCTGTAAGAGGCCTGTATTCTTCGCGAGCATGGCCAGTACTGTGGCCGTCAATACCGATGCCAACCCGTCGTTACACCATGACGTCACGCCTGCTCGCGAGCCCGAATCCGCGTCTGACATCCGTCGCTTGCCCTTCGAGGTACGGCATTCCGCGCGCTCCAGAAGCTGGTTACCACTCGAGTTAATATGTTGATCACCTTTTATTTCTCCAGAGGGATATTGCAAAGCGAATTGCGCTTCTTGGACCCAGGCTGGATATTATGAAGCTAAAGGCGTCGTTACAGCACTTTTCTTGCCTTACAAAATTGTAGCGTTTTGTAAATAATCATTTATTAGGCGCCTTAAGTATGATACCACGCTTTCATGCTGTTCTTTCCATCCAATGGCCCCCCTCTCTGCAGTTGCTGGCTCGGGTCTTAGACAGTCTGTCATTGGTTGACAGGGCGCATGCCGCCATGTCATGCTCCCTCATGCGCCACGCTGTCAACGGGTGAGAAAAAATGCCACGCTGGCAACAGGATGGTGCTTGCCATGTCAACATTCAAAGTGGGGGAGGAAGCGTAAGCAGAGTGGCAAGCATGCTGGGGGCAAGGTCACCGATGGTGAATGTGAGAAGCCTGGTAGTGAGGACACGCAGATCTTCGAGAACGACTCAACTGATAGCAAGAAGGCCAAGAAATCAATGGTGCAGCAGCAACATCCCCCCAGGACAAGGCTGAGGACAGTGGGAGTGGGAAGCAGCAGGAAGGTGCTTGGGATATTAGAGGGGAATGAAGTGGTGTAGGAGCTGGTTTAGTTCTTGAGCCTTGTGTGACGACTGTTTTCTGTGTCGAAGATTGTGAACATGTTGATGTGTAAACATTGTAGAGATTTACAGTATGCGGTGTTCATACAATATAGTTTGCATGCAGTCCATCAGTGTGCTTAGTTGCAAACCAATCGCCGGAAGTGTTTTTGAAGGATGGATGCATGCACGCAAAGTGACGGGGATGGACGAAGTGATTTGATTCGCAAATACATATTCTCACCATTGAGGTGGACGGTTTGCAGTGGTTGTACGAGATTGCGCTTATCAAGACGAGGGCGTCAAAATGCTGTCACTCAGGGGGTGGTTTCTGGCATCTGGGGTGGTTTCCGGAACTTCATCTTGCTGAAAGTGGGTACATAGTGTTAGACTTTCTGCATTCCACTCCCAGGAGACTCTGACAATGGAGACATCTATTGCATCCGAGGATACTGGGAACGCGGTTCGCGCACGCCGGGTGTCCCAGCCGCCGCGTATCTGCGAGCAACGTACCAGCTGACAACTCCAAGAAGCCGCATGACCAGGGGAACACGCAGAACAGCTTTGCCAAAGCGTTTAGCCTTTCCAAGGGCGGGAGCTGGAGGGAAGTCAGTACGTGACGGTAAGTACGGAGTCGGAGTCCGTTTATGTTTGATTGGGTGCGGTTTTTTTATATTACTTGGGGATTGATCCGCAGAGGGTCAGAGAAGTGCTTGCTTTCATAAGGCCTAACCTGCTCTTCTACCCCATTGCCACGTCCTTAGATTATTCAGGAGGCGAGACATCGGAAGCGTCCCCGGGCAGGGCACTCTCCCAAGGTCAACAGACAGACTCTCAGGATAATCGTTCGAAGAACGACGATGCTGAACGTAACTCGAGGTGGATGCGAGTTGACGTCGTGGTTGGCGTGGCAGAACACACAACCGGAGTACAGGACGCTACCAAAGAGGAGGATGATGAGGACGTGGGGCCAGCAATGCGCAACATGTTCGCAACAACCTGAATTGCGATGACGAACTGTTGCACGCGAATGGCGAGGAGGTACGCGCGTCCGCCAGCGTCTTTCGGAGCCTCATAAAATCGCAATATGAGAGTGCGCAGAAGGTGGCGCGCTTGGAAACTTTCCTCCTCAATGCACTGGCAAAAGCCGACGGCGGCTCCCGACGTCGCAAAGCGGAAAAGCAGAGGGATCCGGGACAGGGATGCATGAACCCGAAGCGACAGCGTCGCGTGGAGGCCGTGGCCGACGGAGACGAGGACGACGATGAGGACGATGGTGACGACTACGAGGACGTCACAAACATTCGCACGTGTCGCAGGCACTTGCGGTCCGCGAAGTCGCCTGTCTTGCAGCGTGCCCTGGACGTGCTGCCCGCATACAAGGCTTGGAAGGTATGTCGTGGTCGGGACGAGGAGGTTGTGACTATCGGTTGTTTTTGCGTGCAGTAGTGGGTATTCGGGGCACTATATGGTGCAATGTACCCCCCCCCCCCCCCCCCCCCCCCCGCGCCTCTCCTCCCACCCTCCCATCCCGCGTTTTTTCCACGGTGTACATGAAACGTGTGCAGCGCCTATGCGAACATGTTCGAGTTCATCTGTTTATGAAAAGCCGAATGCCACCATGACTTTCTACCCAAGCTCCGATGACAAGACGTACGGCGTGTGCGCAGTGATTGACCGCCTGTTGCACAGCTTTGCCGCTCTGGCTGCAGACAAGACACGTCGCGCGGACCTGAACAAGACGTTGAGCGAGTGGAAGACACGGGCTGCCACGCGGGTTCGGGACATTGCGCTACCCAAGCTTGGATTCTTTCGCGACGAGCGTGACGAGCTTAGTCTGTGGGCGCGGGAGATGGCGCGCTCACTAGAGCAGATTCGTCAGCGCATTGGACTCGGTGTCGATGAGACCGGTAAGGGTCGGATGTGTATGTGCTTGCCAATCCTCATTGATGGCTTCTTTGTTGGTTTAATGGCAGCGGTGAAACCGTCCGTGTGCAGAACCGCTCGTGCTGACGAACTGGTCCAACGATCGCGATGGAATGCCATTCGCATCTGGCACGTTTGCTGCTTGCGCTAAGGCAGCCTTCAATCCCAAGAAGGTTGCAATGCCACTGTCTTTGAAGGTGTACCACCTTGCATGGCTGGAGCACGTGGTGAGTTAGGGCGCTGCCCCGGGGGTTTGATGTTTGTTGAAGAGCGGTATTTGAGCGTTGGTTTACCATGTCTTGCTGCAGGTGACCGACAGCATCATGTTCTGGGAGCGCCGGATGGGGCGCCTCTCCAATTCGACGGGTGGCAACGGCCACGTGGTGAATGGTATGAAGGTATTGGTGAAGGCGTCTGTTTCGTCCGCGATCTGTCACTACAACCCAGAGTACGACGCCGAGAAGGAGGAGTGGATATGGGGGCGCCATGGCCTCCGCATTTCGGCCTGTGGCCTCGGGAACTTGAAGCCAAACGCTGGCGCCAACGCGGAGGAGGGCGCAGGGGATGATGCGCAGTCCGTGTCTGTCGATGCCGAGTCAAGAAGAGTTTCAGACTGGAGTGGGATGGGGTGGGGTTTCTGGATAGCTTGTTTGGTGGTTTGTATGTTTATCATGAAATGTGGATGCTCGGTGTGCGGCCAGGTGGGTTTGTGGCCGGTTTGTAGTGTGGTCTAGGTGTTAGTGGGAAACACCCTGGCTAGGCACTTTGATATATGTGTGTTAAAGTCGGAGCAATGCAATGCTGAAATTCAACACCAGATGGACCTCGCGTTCCTAGAATCCACAGACGCCCACAACCACAATGGCTCGTGTAAATCGCGGCGCCAAATGCGGCGGTATTGACGGCGTGTAGCAGTATTCTACGATTAGATTGATCTTGACCGTTGCGCGAGGCATGTATTGGATGGATGCTATTGCAGAGGACGGTGAGTCGATGTGATATGTGGTATACGAAGGACCATGTGTCAAGTGGAGTTTTTATATAAAGATTTGTTTGGGGGCGTGAGACGGACGCGTGGTCGCATGTAGATGGTGAGTGCCATGGGACGATGTAGGGCGTCGATGTTGTCGCGAACAGTGCGATATAGTTGAGAACTATGTGGCGAATGCATTACAGGCGGTGCGATGAAGTGTAAACGTGGCAAGTGTGTGCGTGGGATTTCACATGCAAAACCTCGTCTTAGCGGTAGGATGATGGTGGAACGACGGATGAGATTTTCGAGAAGGGTCGGAGCACGCAGTTGAGGAAGCGTGCGGGTTGGCCCGCTAGTTTCCACTGTGGCATGAAGGGATTTGGTGGTTTTGTGTTGGATGGACGGCAGTGTATCGTCCGCGGGCTATGGAAGATCAATGCGAAGGTGTAGTTACGAAATTGTTACCAGCACAAGAACGCAGGAGATGGTGCCAGCTGAACCGTCAGGATGTAGAGAGAGCGAGTGGGTGGACAGCAATCATAAGGCGTGCAACAGCTTCACGTGGCGGGCTAGGTGGTAGACGTTTGCACGAGTGTGGTTGGAGATCAGTCGATAGTAGGAGTTGGGGTGGATGGACACGATCTTACTAGGGGGCGCTAGTAAAATCAGCGAAGTACTTTCGTGGAATTGTAACTTCGTGTACGAAGTCGAGGAGTGCGGCCACGTGATCGGGTGTGGTCGATCGAGGGATTATTGCATCTGATGGTGGTGGTCAAAACAGTGTGGGGGGAAGTGTACGCTGACGTGGAGTAGCCGGATGAAATGGTACCACACGTGGGCACGTGTACGTGACGTAGGGTTGTCGTTGCATTCTGGTATGTGTGGTGGATAGATGAGAATATACGTTCACGGGTTTGAAAATGAAACGTACGTGGATATTGCACGAAAATTTTACAGTTACCTGCGCGGTGGTGGCAACGTCGTGCAAATGTGTACACCATGTTGACAGAAAGTGAGTTTGAAGATACTTGTGAAGTGACATGCGCTACCGTGGTTTTCGACTGAGTGTTTTTTTTTGCGTGGAAAATGCAACTACAAAGTTACGTTTTAGCAATGTTGTATTTTTCTGCATTTTCCTTTGGATAATTCCTCTGGTGGGCACATTTTCAAATCACTCTCAGTCCGCTAGCGTGTTTCGATTTCGCGTCGTTTACTCCCGTTCTCGCCCTCACATCTTCCTAAAATCTCAAATCACATTCCGGTTAGCTGGTCAGAATTTCAAGTCACTCTATCCAATTTAATTCCTCATAATGATTTCCTGTTTCGGCCCTCCCTGCCATCAATTCTGCTTACTAACCCACGCCATGTCGTCACATCCTACCTGGCCCCCTACGTTTGTGCCCTTGTCAGCCAGAGGCAGTGCCCTATATAACGCGCTACTAATGTGGGCCTTGGGCGGTGTCATTCGCCCCAAACCCTAAACTCTGGTTCACTGACCCCTTTGGAGTCCGGGCCAATACCTGCCAGCATTGCTTGTGGCGGCTTGTGAGGCGCCTCGTGCGAGCAGTCTGACGCACAAATTCGTGCTATCGTATGATTTGTTCACATTGCAGCTGTACTTGCTCCTCCTTGTAAACCTAGTGTGCAATATTCGTGAATCACAGGCATTTCAGGATTTAGAATCATGTTGATACACGCACAACAACGTGAGCTTTTCACCTATGAACGGAACAGGTATGGCCTCACGCATGGAGCGCCGATGAAAGCATGCATGACCTATGGATCTTTGGCCAGGCTGCCTCATTTCTCAAGGGTGAATCTAATCAGAACTTGGGGCTTGATAGACGTGCGCGAATCTGAAGGTTGGCAACACCATGTATGGTACGGAATGTTAGGAAAAGAAGGCAAAAATCACCTTTCTACCAGCCAGCTTCCACGTCCTTTGTGCCCTCTCCACCCTAGGCACTAACGCCACCATGCATCGTCTAAAGCGTGCGAGAATCGCAATCTCCCACCCGCCACACCAGCCTTCCCAATCCACCACCACCACACCGACACGCCTCCACAACCTTGAGCCACCTCAAACACCATCCCACCTCACACGCCACGCATCAGAACAGCAGCTCCAGTGGGCTGTAGCGGGCGGCAGCAGCACTGGTAGCACTGGTTCCCAGGACGCGGCAACTTCTAAGCACCTAAGAACTCGACCTGCCTCACACATCACGCATCACAAGAGCAGCTTCAGAGGGCCTTGGCATGCAGCGATAGCGCTGAGGGCGCTGGTAACTTCCAAGAAGCGGCGGGTGGCAACGTCACGGCTGGCTGGCTGCTCTGGTATGTGGCATAGCAGGGCCTGCAGGTGCCGCGCGTCCCTCTCCCTGCCGAGCTCCTGAGAGGAAGGAGGGAGGTTAGGGAAAGGAGTGAGGGGGAACACAAGGGAGGCATGGAGGGCGCGTGTGAAGGAACGGGTGAAGAGGGAGATATGCTACATAAGGGGAGGGAGGCGGAGAGAGAGGAAAGGGGTGGAGTTTGAGGTAGATGCATATGACTATGAAGTGAAGTGTGCATGGCACGGACCTCCCCCAAACTGCTGGGGCGATTGTGGCTTGGTGTGAGTGACGGGGTGCGAGAAATGGGGTGGGACTGACTGGGACTGGCCTGCATGGTGTGGAAGCCATTGGCTGCTTCCTCCAGCAATGGCAGCACTTCTGGCATACTGGCTGGCACCGCTGCATGCAGTGGTGGTGGCAAGGGAGGCGGGTGCAGGGTGGGTGATAGAGGTTGTAAGTTTAGCACATGGGGAACAAGACAATGAAGCTGTACATGGGTGCATGGCGACATGGGTGCATGGCGACATGGGTGCATGGCGACATGGGTGTATGGCAGCACATATTCGCGAGAAGTGGTATTAATGACACCAAGCGGTAAACTCACCTGCAGGTGGGAGCAAGGCGAGGTGGCACTGGGCAATGAGCATGAGGGTGCGGCAGCGCATGGTGAGACCTGATTGCCCCAGCAGCACCGGCAGACACACCCCATCCCGCAACCACAGCGCTTGCATCGCACACTCCCTGCTGCTGCTGCTGCTGCTGCCCTCGCCACCTGCACCATCACCGCTTGCACCACGACCCGCTCTGTCATCGCCCCCAGCAGCAGCAGGGCCACAGGCAGGAGGCCCCACGGCGAGGGTGGACTACCAGTGACGCGCATGCCAAGGCATGTGGGAGTTTTTTTTCTTAACAACCGCGCCAACCACCAGCACAGCCGAGTGCGATCGATTGCATGAATCGGAACCATGAATCGGTGGGGATGGTGGAGTTCGGGCGACAGAGCACTGTCTGTAAGGGGTGTTATAGTCACAGTAGGCTCCAATAGGCTTCAATGTGCCTAGAACCAAAGATAGAGTGCGCAGTCAGATTTCTGCACAGCGGCTTCAAACGATCATAGCGATCTGCTCGAAACTCCAAATGACCTCATTCAACTTGGATCTGGAGCGTCTTAACGTCGCCTAAAATTGGCAATTTAGATCGCACGATTTCATTAAGAATTGACGACACAGCATCAGATTGAACGAACGGCACTATGGCAGCAACTTAGTCTTAGAAAACAAATTACGAACATCTAGGAAGAGTTACGAGTTGGGAATGACTCCCAGCTCCTACAAACCCCAAGAACCGAGCTACAGTGATGGGAAACAGTGCCACACTGTCCCCAACCAAGAAGGGTCTCGAAACTACCCTCCACAAGGGCCTACACCCATAGAAATGTTACACTACACATTGTAATGTAACTATCTTCAATATCTTGAGGTGTAGCCTTTTGGCGAGCTTCGAAAACACTTGAAGCTTGAACCAAGGCTCGGGTTCTTCATCACAAAACTCATCCTTGAGTTCTTGATGGGCCTGCTGCACACACCTGCGACACGCCAAACGTTCGACAAAAGACAAAATAGAAACCGCGCACGACAAAATAGAAACCGCGCGGGACACACAAAATAACCGCGTAATACGCGGCTAGCGATAACTCGCTATTGACTCGACACACACACTCGACATCATGACCCATCATTCACACACCATTATAAGCATGAAATATATATTTATTTCATGCACTCATACCACTCCATGCACACACGCATGCACGCACAGGCACACGGACAACAAGCCGAGTGCAAACCGTAGGGTTGCACCAACAAGGGGCACGTCTGTTAGTGACTCTTCCTGTTTCCCGGCTCTTTCCCGTCCTTCCTTCTTTCTCTGCGTCCTGTCGGGGCAGTCTTTATACATGTGACCTGGCTTCCCGCACTTTAAACACACCCCTGTGAAAGGGCGGTCTGGCGCATGGACTCCGTTAATCGTGGCCCGCTGGGTCTCGGCCAATCGGACGGCTTTGTTGAATGTAGTCGGGCGGTTTTGGCACACCTCGAACTGTATCTTGTACTTGAGGCAGTTGATGTATCTATCCAGCCGCTCCGCCACCGCCATGTCGTTCACTTGGTCCGCAAGCGCCGTAAACGATGCCGTATAGTCTTGAACAGATGCGAACTGCGACTAAGTGCACAGCTTCATCCGAGCGTGTTCCAGGCGGATACATGCTCAAAACGCTCTCATAAAGCTGCGCCCTACTGTTTCCACGTGCAAATTGCGGCCACACCGAATATTGATGATGCCCTCCCAATAGCAGAGTCCGAAGTCCCGTCTGCCGCATGTATCAGACCTGTCGGGGTCCTCGTGTCCTAGTTTCGTTGCCACCATTCAAGCGTCGCGCCTCGCAGAAGGGTTAACGCGTAATTAATACGCGTGGCATCGTTGTTAATATTCGCTGCAGCAAATAACACCCCCACACCGAACAACCACCCCTTAACCGTAGAGTTCTTGTCTGTAGGGTTGAACAGGGGCGGGCTTGTAGGTTATATCTTGATTGATGTCACTGAATCTGTTGACGCCGCTCGCTGCCTATCTTCTTCTTCGAAGCCGCGTGTGAGCTCCTCAAGTGGATTGCAGCTCACCGCTTGACCAGAGCTCTTGCCTTCTTCCACGGGCGACTCGTGGCGCGCTTCACCTCGCGCCTGGCGTAGCTCGTTGTTTTCTTCACGTAGTCTCTCCACTTCCGCCGTTAACGCCTTTATGCCTGGCGACATCTCTGCCACTTGCTGCATCAACGCGTTAAATGCTGCCTGATCCATGTGTCTCAAACTACGTCTAGTAGGCAAGTGAGTATCCGTGACTATCCGGCAACTGTGCAAGCGCAAAAGCTATCGGAGTCGGGCAAGTTTTTTTATATAAACTTTGCAACCAACCACTTTGCAACCCACTGTATCAGACACACCCGTGCCACTACCGTGTTATTCTGGCTATAGGACCCGGGGGACTTTCTGCAAATGCAAGAAAAATAGCTAGGGTGAACGTATAGTTGGCATGCAGTTTTTTAAGACCCGAATACACTTATTCGTCTAACAATGTTATTGGATTTACCATGTACTGTTCGTTTACAATGAAGGGGGGTCTTATATTCGTAACAGAAAACACCCCTCATATGCAAATTTCATGCGAGTGGCATGTCAGATTGTCAACTTTATGTTTGTATTCTTTCTAGGCTATAGTGGGTTAGCCAATAAGGGGTACAACACTTTAGGGTTAGTACTTGTACCCAACCCATTCATAGTTCATCCATTCCTGCACAGTTGATTCTCACACATATCTGTGTCAAAATTTGCGTCTCACGATTTCTAACGTGTCAGAATCCTAATGTGACACATTCAGCATGTTAGAGTTCGAATATTTGTCTATAAAAGCTGACTCGCACTTGCACTTATAACTCTTGAATATAAAATTGGGTCTTATAATGCTTAGGGGCAAAACGGGGGTCCCCACATTTCAGTACCCAAATAAGAGTCTCAGTACCCCATAGAGAGTCCAAGGGGACCCTTTTACCAGCGGGTCCTATAGCCGGAACAATACTGTACCTGGAAAAGCGGGGTGAACAAGGAAAGTAGCTCTGATACCAGGTGTTATGAATTGTCAAACAGAGCTGCGCGGAAAATGAATAACGAAGCAGTGACACTATGAATTGACGATACAATGAGAGGCAAGCGATTATATAGCGAGACAACCTAGCTAGGCGGGAACCCCGGGAATGCGAGGTTGGATGCGGGTTGGGCATGTCAAGAAGCTAGAGTCAGTTAGGCTTAGGAGCCATAGCTTGAGTAGCTTAGGAACTCAGGTTTAGGGTTGAAGGAGAGTAGCAAGAAGGAGTTGGTCAAAAGAGAGAGGTTGCATTAGTTAGAGTCGAGAGTTATACAAGCAAGGCAAGCATGCAAGGGGTGCTCCACCAACATTAGGCTACACTACACTATGTTAATTCTAAGGGCAGTTATATAGAATCACTATGTTTCTTGACACGCCCCCATAACTGACAGCAGCAATGACAATGTGAAGTTAACGCCCCGTGAAGGGGTACACCAAACAGAGTGCAGCGTAAGGAGAGGGCAAGTGAGGAGGAGGAGAGACTGTGAGAGGAGTGGAGATAGAGGAGAAGAGGTGGTGGGCGGCGGCTGAAGCTACTGGCCCACTGGCGACTGGAGCAACCGGCTCACTGGCTACTGGAGCAACAGGCTCATTGGCGACCGGAGCAACCGGCTCACCGGCTACAGGAGCAACAGGCTCACTGGCGACCGGAGCAACCGGCTCACCGGCTACAGGAGCAACAGGCTCACTGGCGACCGGAGCAACCGGCTCACTTGCTACTGGAGCAACAGGCTCACTGGCGACCGGAGCAACCGGCTCACTGGCTACTGGAGCAACAGGCTCACTGGCGACCGGAGCAACCGGCTCACTGGCTACTGGAGCAACAGGCTCACTGGCGACTGGAGAAACCGGCTCACTGGCTACTGGAGCAACAGGCTCACTGGCGACTAGAGCAACCGGCTCACTGGCTACTGGAGCAACAGGCTTCATGGCGGCCACCCCTCTCCAACCTTCCTCCTTCCCCCCAAAACAACTCCTCATCCCCACAGCAAAGACGGCTCAGACAGGGGCGGCTCAGGGCAGGGGTGGCTGGAAATGGAGAAGAGAGAGGGGGGGAGGAGGCGGCTGGTGCTGCAGATCCCCTCCTGCCACCCCTTTAACCTCCAACCTTCCCCCCCTTCCCAACACAACAGGTGCGGCAAGGAGAGAGAGGAGGAGGTGGTGGGCGGTTGGCGCTGCAGAACCCCTCCTGCCACCCCCTCATCCTCCACTATCCACCACCTCCATCGCCCTACCCCCCATGCGTTGGCGCTGGCGGAAGTGCTGGCGCTGGCGACCGCCGTTGGCGCTGGCGCTGGCGACCGCCGTTGGCGCTGGCGGTGGCGTCCGCGCTGCTGCTGGCGACCTCCGTCCACGTCGGGCGCTGGCGTCCGCGTCCGCGCTGGTGCTGGCGACCGCCGTCCGCTCCGGGCGCTGGCGTCCGCGTCTGCGCTGGCACACGCGCTCGCCACGACAGGACGAAACCGGCGCGACGATGCCGTCATCGAGCAGCTCGCCTCCGCGTCTGCGCCGCGCCATAAGCGAGGGAATTGGCGGGTCCATTGAAAATCGGTCCGAAGGATCTTAACACTTTGATAACATGTAAAAAAGCTAGAGTAAGTTAGGCTTAAGAGCCATAGCTTGAGTAGCTTAGAAACTTAGGTTTAGGGTTGAAGGAGAGTAGCGAGAAGGAGTTGGCCAAAAGAGAGAGGTTGCATTAGAAAGAGTCGAGAGTTATAAAAGCAAGGCAAGCATGCAAGGGGTGCACCACCAACATTAGGCTACACTACACTATGTTAATGCTAAGGGCAGTTATATAGAAACACTATGTTTTTGTGATAGGGCAAAGGGAAACCGTGGCGACATGAGGTTGTTTGGTAGCAAGCAAAGTGGCCGAATGTGCACTTCCAAAAGTTGGGGTTGTAAGTGGTTGAGTAAACCTTAGTAAGGAAAAGGGGTTCTTCCTTACAGTATCAAATGAGCATCATGTGTAACGACTGCTCACATTTGCCTTCTTATGACCCATTCCTACGCGAGCTTGGCGGAGGAAGGCGAAAAGTTAGTTTGATTATGTTCAAGGCTAACTTAATCTAAAAGTTAAGGTGAGTGAAGTGAAGTACACCTTGCCTTTTGCTATACTTAATTTGGCTGTATGAACGAGGCGCTTTGTATAACACCAGCACTCCAAGACGTTTCTAGAACATACTAAAGAAGCACATTTTGCCCCATAGAACCATACCTTATGGCGACGCATTGTTTTGGAACCGTTTATCAACCGTTTGTTTTTCGCCCAGTGGGGTTCGTTTACAAACACCGGCGCGCTAAATCCAAACACTGTTGCCAGTGCTCCCGATTGTAAATAAATCCAGAAACAGGTGTAGAACCTTGACTAGGCATTTCTCTTGAAAGACCGTCTCAAGGCGGGGTAGCGTTCATTTTCAAAACTTTCGTTATTTTATTCGAACTTCGAGTCAGTTCACGTGACAGTACCTGGAGGTGTACAGTATACGGTATATGTAAAGCTGGCCGAGGTTTCACTCTCAGATTGACACAGATCGGTTCTTGCACAAAAGTTTCTTTTTCTAGCAAGTAACCACACTCTCGCCACCGCGATTGCCTACGCGCCACTAGCACAGCGAGCGAAAAGCGCGAAGCGTTTAATGAGCTGGTTAGGCGAGATGCTGGTTGGAACTCACGCTTGAGCCTAACCAGTTTCGATCTGGGATACGTGATAGAGCTGTACCTGAGGACGTGTTTTCCAAACAAAAATTACGTTTCTGATATGAACAGTTTCTTGATTCGCCTCGCGTCCTCCCTCAACAAAGCGTCTGTAAGGAATTTCGCTAATTCCTTATTGAGGCATCTCGTACGCGTACAATTCCAACTTTCAGAATTCAGGCTCGGTCCGTCGACCTCGCCTTCCGAACGTCCTCCGCGTCGTCTTCGGGTTTCCCAACCCCAAACCTGCACCCAACCTTCGCGCGACTCCGCGACCTCGGCCTAGCTAGCTTTGCTATATTGTGCCTAGGCCTCGTTGTTTGCGCAGTAGTTGTAGTAATCACTTCCGTAATATTGCATTCTGCGCACTCTTCTTTCGTACAACTCATAACACTTGGTATCAGAGCTACTTTCCTAGGTTACCCTCCACTTCCC
The DNA here is from genome assembly GCA_947470075.1 of Closterium sp. Yama58-4. NCBI lineage: Eukaryota > Viridiplantae > Streptophyta > Zygnematophyceae > Desmidiales > Closteriaceae > Closterium > Closterium sp. Yama58-4. The sequence goes on from CANIUD010000761.1 coordinate 234,153, forward strand.
GGGGTACTTTAGTGCAGGGGTGCGATAGCCTTGGTGGGCTGCAAAGTGGTCGGCTGAGAGATAGATACGATTATCTCGCTCCGACTAATAGCGTTTGCGCCTTCATCAAAGTCATAAAAATCGCTGTTAACCCGCTGCCCGCTAGGATGAGTATCCGAAATATATCGCAGGCAGATTTTGACTCGTTCATGCAGGAATTCCGGGCGATGCAGACCAACATGCAGACTATGTCTGGCGAGTTGGATCGCCTGAGGGTGGAAAACGCTGAGCTACGCCAGACGCGAGGTGAAGCGCGTCAGGAGTCGCCCGTCGTGGATGAAGCAAGTAGCAGCTCCTCACTCAACAAAAACGTGTTCAACGAGCTGGATGCTGAACAGAACGCTGAAGACGAGTGGGCGGCACGGCAGCAACAAGCACGGGAAGCCCCACGGCAGCAACAACAGGAATAGCCAACGCAGAGGCAACAGTCGCCGTCACTGCCACGACAGGCGCCAGCGACAACTCCGGCGATGGCTTCAGTGGCGCCCCCGATGCATGCAGCACCAACATTCTCAACAACTGTCAAGATAAAACCGACGGACCCGCCCCCGTTCAACCCAAGCGACAAGACAGTTACTGTGTGCATGGCTGTTCGGCATGGAGGTGTTCTTTAACGCTGCGCAAATTGCTGACGATGCTACCCGTATTAACTTTGCGAACGACGGGACCTGGACAACTGTCACGCAAGGAGCAACTTCAATCTTCGGAGTGGCCACGATACGCACATGGACGGAGTGGGGCGCCGCGCTGCGAACCAGATTCGAGCATGTATCCGCCTCGGATTCTGCTCGCATGAAGCTGCGTACCTGGAAGCAGGTGGCGTCGGTCCAAGACTACACAGCCACATTCTGCAATTTGGCCGACCAAGTGGACGACATGAGCGATGCGGAGCGACTCGACCGTTACGTCGCAGGCCTCAAATACGAAGTACACGCGATTTCCTCGATGCCGTCCAGGTGGCCGAATCTACGGATGACCTGATGCATTGGGCGAGAATGAGTTCCCGGGAGGGCACTCAATTTCGTGGACCGCCGCGCCAGCCCACAATCAACGGTGTGGAGGCGCCTAGACGTGGACCTAACACGTGCTTCAACTGCCACCAACCGGGCCACTGGAGGAAGGACTGCCCGTAGCTGAAACAGGGAAACAGGAACGACGGAGAGGGGTCGGGAAAAGTGGCGAGTCAGTAGCAGTCGGGCCACCTACTGACGAGACCCCGTCGCCCGGCAATCAACATCCACACCGAGTAGTGGTACCGATACGGGCTATCGACCGCAACCGGACGAATAAGGTGGATGAACACGTGGATCACCCTGTGCTGGTCGTGGGGAGGGTTAACGGACATAAAATAAAACTTTTTGTTGACGGTGGGGCAAGCCACAGTCTCGTAAACCTGGCAACGACCATAAAAATCAGAGTCAAGCTGGACAGGTGTCTGCCCGAGATTGACGCGCGACTGGTGGACGGGACACCGCTGGCGATCAAGGACGAGGTCCGACAAATTCGGATGAAGTGTGGCGACGATTTCGGGTTTTCGATGCAAATGCTGGCGACAACACTGGACGGTTGCGATGTGCTGCTGGGACGAGATTGGCTACGCGATAACGCTAAAGTGGGCGATAAAACGGGGAGCGCAAGGCTACGCCGTACAGCTTCACGAGGTAGTGGCATCCGAGAAAATCGCCGACATTGACACGCTCTGCGCTGCTGTACCAGAAGACGTGGCGAGCATAATTCGGAGGTATCCCGAAAATTTTGCGGATGACCTGCCTGATGGACTGCCGCCTCAGCGTCCGGAAGACCACAAGATCGAGCTGGAGCCAGGCGCAAAACCAACTGTTTGATCACAGTGGCGGCTCAGCCAACCGGAGCTCGACGAGTTGCGGAAACAGCTGGATTATCTGCTCTCGAAGGGTTTTATCCGGCCGAGCATGTCACCTTACGCCGCCCCGATACTGTTCACGCCGAAGAAAGACGGAGGCCTGCGCATGTGCATCGACTATCGAGCGCTGAACCGGGTCACTATCAAGTCGCGTTACCCGATTTTGCGAGCGAACGACCTGCTGGACCAACTTCGCGGGGCTCGCTTCTTCTCGAAAATCGATTTGCGAGGTGGCTACCATCAGATTCGCGTGTTCGTCGACGACTGCCTGAAGACCGCATTTCGCACCTGCTACGGTAGTTACGAGTATACAGTGATGCTGTTCGGGTTGACGAACGCACCCTCGACCTTCCAGCTCACCATGAATGGGGTGTTTCGGGACATGTTGGATAAAAAGGTTATCGTCTACCTGGACGACATCCTGGTGTACAACAAGATTCGGGATCAGCATTTACAGGATTTAGACGAAGTGTTCCGGCGCCTGTAGCAGAACCGGCTGATTACTAAGGGCTCTAAGTGCGAGTTCTTACAGCCGGAGCTGGAGTTCCTGGGGCACGTAGTTTCAGGGGAGGGTATTAAAATCGACCCTCGCAAAGTAAAAGCGATTTCGGAGTGGAAGCCGCCCACAAATTTCACGGAGTTGCAGAGTTTTCTCGGCTTCGTTAACTACGTCCGCCGTTTTGTACCGAATATGGCGGTAGTAACCAGGCCGTTAACCGATCTTCTACATAAGGGCGTGCAATTTGGTTGAGGGAGAGAGAGCAGCTGGCCTTCGACGAGCTGAAGAAAATTTTGAGTTCACCCCCGGTGCTTCGGCTGGCAGATCCATCCCGGCCGTTCGAAGTCGTAACAGACGCCAGCGATTTCGCCGTCGGCGCTATTCTCCTACAGGATTTCGGCAACGGACTGCAACCCATCGCGCACGAGTCAAGAAAAATGCAGCCGCCCGAGCGCAACTACCCTGTACACGACAAAGAAATGCTCGCCATCGTGCATGCGTTTCGTTCTTGGCGCTGTTACCTCACGGGAGCTGACGTCACCATCCGAACCGACCACAAGTCACTACAGTACATGCGCAGCCAACCACAGCTCAACCCGCGACAAATCCGGTGGCTCGATTACCTCGAGTCAAACTTCAGCTACACCATCACGTACAAAAAGGGCGCCAACAACATCGCCGACGCCCTGACCCGCCCATCCATGCAGACCGCAGCAGTACTAATCGCCCATTCTAACCCCTTACTGGCAGGCTATTTAAGCACGGCTACAATACCGACAGGTTTTTCAGGACCAATCAACACCAACGGGTCACCACAGCGTATGGGAGCTATTACCTAAAAGTCGGCGCTAACCGAGTTTGGGTACCTTCCTACCGACCCTTACGAGAATTGCTGACGCAGGAAGTACACGACTCCAATCTCTCCGGGCATTTCAGCGTTGACAAAACGTTGAAGTTGCTGCAGCGGAATTACTACTTGCCCGATATGGCGTCGGACGTGCAGCGCTACGTGTCCGCCTGCCCGACCTGCCAAGCAATGAAGTCATCACGCCAATGCCCAGCTGGATTGCTGCAGCCCCTCGAGCCACCCGAACGACCATGGCAACATGTGACAGTGGTTTTCGTCACCGGACTGCCAGCTGGCGCAAGTGGCAATGATTCGGTACTCGTCATCGTCGACCGCTTAACGAAAATGGCGCATTTCGCACCATGCCGCACGACGATCACAGCCGAAGAAACAGCGAAGCTCTTCATCTCGACCGTCGTACGATTACACGGGTTACCTTCGACGATCATCAGCAATCAAGACCCGAAATTTACGTCGAAGTTCTGGCAGGAGACGTGGGCACAGTACGGCACCCGCCTGCAGTTTTCGTCGTCATACCACCCGCAAACCGACGGACAGACAGAGAGGACAAACCAGACGATGGAGCAGTTGATTCGTACGAACTGCCCCGACATCACCAAGTGGGAAGATTCGCTTCCCATGCTCGAATTTGGGTACAACAATGCCCCGTCTACAACGACCAATCAATCGCCGTTCTACCTCAACTACGGCATAGATTCGGTGGTACCCTCGTCAACGAATCCTGAAAATCCGGTACCACGGTCCCAGCAGTTTGTTTCGGACCTTCAAGCAGCACGCGACAAAGCAGCGGAATTTATCCGGAAGGCTAATACCGCCGCCAGCCGCTACACCGACCGACATCGACGGAATTTACCCTTCCGTGACGGGCAGATGGTCCTCCTGGACACGAAGAATCTCCGACTGCCCCAGCCTGCAAAATTGCGTCCCCGCTACGTGGGACCTTTCCGCATCATTCGGATGCTGACCCTAGTCACGGCGAAACTCCTGCTACTGGACGACTGGAAGATCCACGACGCCTTCCACGTCAGTTTACTTCGCCATTACGTGGATCCGCAGCCGTCCGATGTCGCTCGACCCAACATGGCGCCAAGTGCCTGTGGCAGATCCGACACTTCAACCTTGGAAGATTTTGAATCATCGCATTCGTGCGACCCCCGCTGGATGCCACGTCGATTTCCTGCTTCGCTGGGTGGATCGCACAAGTGAAGATGACACGTGGGTCCCGGCTGACTCACTACAAGGCCACTCGGTCCTTCGAGATTATCTTTCCCGCCGACGCGTGCCTGATATTGACCACGTAGTGTAAGGAATTTCGCTAATTCCTTACTGAGGCATCTCTTACGCGTACAATTCCAGCTTTCGGAATTCAGGCTCGGTCCGACGACCTCGCCTTCCGAACGTCCTCCGTGTCGCCTTCGGGTTTCCCAACACCAAACCTGCACCCAAACTTCGCGCGACTCCGCGACCTCGGCCTAGCTAGCTTTGCTATATTGTGCCTAGGCCTCGTTGTTTGCGCAGTAGTTGTAATCACTTCCGCGATATTGCATTCTGCGCACTCTTCTTTCGTACAACTCATAACAGCGTCAAAAGTTCTGTTACACGCAAAAAAACGGGTAACTGGGGTATATTTTTTCCGAAAACGAGTGGTCACTGCTGCTGCTGCTCACTGCTGCTGGTGCTTCTCACTGCTGCTGCTGCTCACTGCTGCTGCTGCTCACTGCTGCTGCTGCTCACTGCTGCTGCTGCTAAGTTCTGCTGCTGCTCACTGCTGCTGCTGCTTCTCACTGCTGCTGCTGCTCACTGCTGCTGCTGGTGAGTGCTACTCTAATCGTTCCTTCACTCTCAATTAGGCCATGCCCTCCCCACTCGCGATGCCTTTCTGCCCTTCCCGTGGCAGACACGTGTGTGCTCAAGAACTGCGGGGCTAACGGCAAGTGTGTGAGGACCCCTGCAGGAGTGGCGTCCTGTGTGTGTGCCACTGGCTTCGTGCTGCAGCCTAATGGCGTCACTTGCACCGCCGCCAGTATGTGCCATGCCGTGCCATCTCCTCTGCTCTGCCTTCTCCTCTCCTCTGCCATTTAGCCGATGCCTTGCCCTATGCAATTTGCCATGCCTTGTCTTATTCAATTTGCTATGCCTTGTCTTATGCAATTTGCCATGCCTTGCCTTGTTCTATGCGACGTGCCACGCATGGTGCTATGGAATGTGCCATGCCTCTAGCATGTGACCGTAACTCCTGCAGTTGCACACTTTTCTCATGCCTCCTTGTGCACCCCTTATTATATGTCTCGTTTCTTGTTCAATCCGCCCCTTGTGCCTCCTGCCTGAATCTACTTTCTGTTCTATTCTATCTCGGATTGGTGTGTTATTGTCCTACTCGGCTGTTTTACGTTATGCTCATCGTTTTGTTAACGGACTTTCACCCCAAATCCTTCCCAGTTGGGTGCGAAGGCGTTGTATGTACTTACGATGGTGCGGACTATGGCCAGGTGGCAAACTGCGAGATATCACCTGTCACAGGGAAACCCTTTTGTGCTTGCGATTTCTGGATGAACGAATATATGGCACGCGACATGAACTGTGTTGATAAGTTCCACGCATTTAAGGTTTGCTTGCTGAGGAGTCAATGCTGAGGAGTCAATGCCGATGAGTCAATGCTGAGGAGTCAATGCTGATTGACCCACTGTACTGCCATCTCTCGTTTTCTAAACCCCCACCCATAGATTTCGTTCCATCCTGATCAACCTCTTACCTTCCATCAGTGACACTCCCCCTGCCTGCGGTGTTGCCTGCAGTGTTGCCTGCCGTGTTGACTGCCGTGTTGACTGCCGTGTTGACTGCCGTGTTGACTGCCGTGTTGACTGCCGTGTTGACTGCCGTGTTGACTGCCGTGTTGACTGCCGTGTTGACTGCCGTGTTGACTGCCGTGTTGACTGCCGTGTTGACTGCCGTGTTGGCTGCCGCCGTGTTGCTTGCCGTGGATTGGCACGCGGCAATGTTAGGAGATGTTGATGTTAAAATTGCATGTTGTAAAATGCTGCTCTTCCATGTTGCAATATGCGTGCTCTTGCATGTTGCAATATGCTTGCTCGTGCATGTTGTTGCCACCTTAAAAAAGTCTGTTCTCTCCCTCCCTCTCCCTCCCTCTCCCTCTCCCTCTCCCTCTCCCTCTCCCTCTCCCTCTCCCGCTCCCGCTCCCCGTTTCCCAACATCTTACCTTACAACAGTGACGTCCCCCCAGCCCTGATCTCTCCTGCAGCAGCCTACCCTCACCAGCCACTCCCATCATCCCATCAGCCACTCCCATCATCCCATCAGCCACTCCCATCATCCCATCAGCCACTCCCATCATCCCATCAGCCACTTCCATCATCCCATCAGCCACTCCCATCATCCCATCAGCCACTCCCATCATCCCATCAGCCACTCCCATCATCCCATCAGCTAGACACCCAGCTGTTTTGTCTTGCAAAATTAGGCACAGCAGGCCAAGGGGCTGAAGGTCTGAATAGCGTGCATCAGGACCCCCCCTGCTTGAGACCTCCACAAGGGAGAATGGAGAGGGGTTTGGCCCGTGTGCTGCTTTGTTTTCTTCGTTTGTTTGTTTGTTTTTCGTGGGGTTGTTTACAGCTTTAGCACCGTAGATCACAATAAGGGAATGTACCCCTTAGAGTACATGACTAGCTAGATGTGTTATTGTTCTCCTATCTAAAGTACGGTAACTGTTTGCTTTGGTTTTCAATTGATTGGTGTTTCTGATTCACGAGCAAGAGTGACCACCAGCAGCATTGTAGTTGCTGTTTCTTGACTACCGTGTTCCAATTGCGCCGTTCCCAAAACTTGAGCGACTGAATGGTTTGCCTTGCCTTTCACGTGTTGCCTTGTTTATTTGCACACTAATGTATGCAATGTACAACACATTCTCATCTTTACGTGTGAGCTGTAGATGCTTAGGATCTCAACCTAGAAGCGGCAACTTCTGAGGCCCCTGCAAACATGGTCTGCCTCACACGTTATGTTACGCATCACAGCAGCAGCCCCAGCGGGCCCTCCCCAGCGTTAGCACTGAGAGCGCTGGTAGATTCTGGAAAGACACGACTTTTGAGGCACCTCCAACACCGACCTGGCTCACACGTCACATTACGTTACGCAGCACAGCAACAACTCCAGCGGGCCCTCGCAGGCAGCATTAGCGCTGCAGGCGCCGGTGATCTCCAGGAAGCGGCGACTTTTAAGGTGCCTCCAACACTGACAGACGTTACGCATCAGAGCAGGAGCCCCAGTGGGCCCTGGCAGGCAGCGTTAGCGCTGAGAACGCTGGTAACTTCCAGGAAGCGGCGCGCGGCAGCATCACGGCGGGCCAGCTTCTCTGCCACGTGGCACAGCAGGGCCTGCAGGTGCCGCGCGTCCCTCTCCCGGGCGAGGTCCTGGGGGGAAGGGGGAGAAAAGGCAAGGAGGGGATTCCTGAGTTGACTAAGAAAGCATCTCTGGCACAGCAGGGCCTGCAGGTGCCACGCATCCCTCTCACGGGCGAGCTCCTGAGGGGAAGGAGGAGAAAAGGCAAGGAGGAGGGGATTCCTGAGTTGACTAAGAAAGCATCTCTGGCACAGCAGTGCCTGAAGGTGCCGCGCGTCCCTCTCCCGGGCGAGGTCCTAAGGGGAAGGGGGAGAAAAGGCAAGGAGTAGGGGCTTCTTGAGTTGACTAAGAAAGCATCTCTGGCGTGTGTGAAGGAACGGGTGAAGAGGGAGATATGCTACATAAGGGGAGGGAGGTGGAGAGAGAGGAAAGGGGTGGAGTTTGAGGTAGATGCATATGACTATGAAGTGAAGTGTGCTTGGCTCTGACCTGCCCCAAACTGCCGGGGCGAGTGTGTCTTGGTGTGAGTGACGGGGTGCGAGAGATGGGGTGGGACTGACTGGGACTGACCTGCATGGTGTGGAAGCCGTTGCCTGCTTCCTCCAGCAATGGCAGCACCGCTGGCACACTGGCTGGCACCGCTGCATGCAGTGGTGGTGGCAAGGGAGGTGGGTGCAGGGTGGGTGATAGAGGTTGTGGGTGGGTGGGTGCAGGGAGGGTGGGTGGGTAAGGTTAGCACATGGGGAACAGGACGATGAAGCTGTACATGGGTGCATGACGACATGGGTGCATGGCGACATGGGTGTTATAGACACAATAGGCTTCAATGTGCCTTAAAACGAAAGGATAGAGTGCACAGTCGGATTTCTGCACAGCGGCTTCAAACGTTCATAGCGATCTGGTCACAACTCCAAATGTTTCAATCAACTTGGGTGTGGAGCGTCTTAATGTCACCTACAATAGGCAATTTAGATCGCACGATTTCATAAACTGACGACACAGTGTCAGATTGAACGAACGGCACTATGGCAGCAACATAGTCTTAGGAACACAATGCAATTGGAAGAACTTGGAAGAGTTACGAAGGGTTAGGAATGACTCCCAGCTCCTACAAACCCCAAGAGCCAAGGTATAGTCATGGGGAACAGTGCCACACTGTCCCCAACCAAGAAGGGTCTCGAAACTACCCTTCACAAGGGCCTACACCAACTGAAATGTTACACTACACTTTGTAATGTAACTATCTTCAATATCTTGAGGTGTACCCTTTTGGCGAGCTTCGAAATCACTTGAAGCTTGAACCAAGGCTCGGGTTCTTCATCACAAAACTCATCCTTGAGTTCTTGATGGGTCTGCTGCACGCCGAACGTTCGACACAGGACAAAATAGAAACCGCGCACGGGACACACGACAAAATAGAAACCGCGCGCGAGACACAAATGACCGCATTAACACGCGGCTAGCGATAACTCGCTATTGACTCGACACACACACTTGACATCATGACCCATCATACACTCACTATTATAAGCGTGAAATATATATTATTTCATGCCCTCATTCCATTCCATGCACACACGCATGCACGCACACGGACAACAAGCCGAGTGCAAACCGTAGGGTTGCACCAACAATGGGTGCTTGGCAACATGGCGACACATATTCGCGAGGAGTGGAATTAATTACAACAAGCGGTGAACAAACCTGCAGGCGGCAGCATGGCGAGGCGGCACTGGGCAACGAGCATGAGGGTGCGGCAGCGCATGGAGACCTGACTGCCCCAGCAGCACCGCAGCACCAGCAGGCACACCCCAATCTAGCACGGCACACACTCACTGGTAGTGAGTTGTAAGTCGACTCAGAACGCACCAGCAGGCGGCAGCATGGTGAGGCGGCACTGGGCAACGAGCATGAGGGTGCGGCAGCGCATGGAGAGACCTGACTGCCCCATCAGCACCGGCAGACACACCCCATCCAACACCCACAGCGCTTGCACCGCACACTCCCGCCCGCTGATGCTCTCGCCAACCCCCCCATCACCCCGTGGACCATAACACTCAGCAGCAGCAGGGCGGCAGGCAGGGGGTGCCAGGGCGAGGGCAGTGAGGGTGGCGGTGAGGGTGGCGGTGAGGGTGGCGGTGGCTTGCAGCAGCAGCGCATGTAGACGGGCTGCCAGGGACGCGCGTGCCAGCGCGTGTGGGAGGGCCGCTGCTGGTGACCCAGCTTTCTGGTAGGCATGGGAAGTGGGAGGTTGAGGAGAAAGAGAAGTGAAATGGCGGCTCAGATGTAGCAGACTCACAAGGGAAGCCTTTTAAGAACGCTTACTACCAGTAACCCAGCAAATGCCTCACAACAGCATATGCCACAACAGCATATGCCGACAACAGCATATGCCCACAAAAGCATATGCCCACAACAGCATATGCCCACAAAAGCATATGCCCGGAACAGCATATGCCCACAACAGCATATGCCCGCAACAGCATATGCCCGCAACAGCATATGCCCGCAACAGCATATGCCCACAACAGCATATCCCCACAACAGCATATGCCCACAACAGCCTATGCCCACAACAGCCTATGCTCACAACAGCATATGCCCACAACAGCCTATCCTCACAACAGCATATGCCCCACAACAGCATATGCCCACAACAGCATATGCCCACAACAGCATATGCCCCACAACACCATATGCCCACAACAGCATATGCCCCACAACAGCATATGCCCACAACAGCATATGCCCACAACAGCATACGCCCACAACAGCATATGCCCACAACAGCCTATGCCCACAAAAGCATATGCCCCACAACAGCATATGCCCACAACAGCATATGCCCCACAACAGCATATGCCCATAACACCATATGCCCACAACAGCATATGCCCACAACAGCATATGCCCACAACAGCATATGCCCACAACAGCATATGCCCACAACAGCATATGCCCACAGCAGCATATGCCCACAACAGCCTGCTTGCCACCTGCCCCTTATGAAGCACAACACTATCACACCTGGTGTCTCAGGTGTCCGATCAGCAGCCAGGTGCCTCATCCGGTGCTTCATCCGGTGCTTCATCAGGGGCCTAATCAGCAGCAGGTGTCCTCAGGTGCCTCACCAGGTGCTTCATTAGGTGCCTTAGGTGCCTCAGGTGCCTCAGGTGGCTCACCAGGTGCCTCAGGTGTCTGACTAGCAACCAAAGGTCTCACCAGGTGCCTCAGGTGACTCCTTAGGTGGCTCACCAGGTATAGCTCCGCCATGAGCAGCAGGCACCGTGCATGGTACAGCTGGCGGTTGTGCCGACAGCACGCCGTGAAGAGCGCCTTGGCTGCTGATGCCGCCTGGGGGGAGAAAAAAGGGGGTGGATTGTGATGAGGTTGGGGGGAAGGGATTGGAAAAGGGGAGGGTTACATGAATAGTGCCTTGGATGCTGATGCCGCCTGGGGGGAGGGAAAAAAGGGGGAAAGTTGTTGTTACAATCTGAAGTGAGAAAGCGCGAAAGGATCGTTCAGGGTTGATCGCAGGTTGTGTCGCAGCGGAAGTAGTGAACTCAGGTCAGAGTGAATGTAAATGACTGAGATGATAATAGCATGCATACATAGGGTTTATATAGAAAAACAAAGGAATGTGAAACGACCTAGACTAGCCATGTACTCTAAGGGTTACATTCCCTTATTGCAGCGAAATTCAAACCGTGCGGCGCGGGAACCAGTTTCAAACCTGTTCCCGCTCTTTTCACTTCAAATGTTTCTGCCTGCATCGGTCTTGATCAGACGGTTGCTGTGTCGCTTCGACTCTTCTGACTCCTCGTCTTCGTACTCGGTAGAGTCGGCTCCTGCAGCATACATGAATGCCTTCTCATAAAACTTCATATCGTAACACTCCCCTTCATTCCTGGTCGTGAAGGGTGCTGACTCGCTTGACTACTCCAGTGAGGTCGGAGCAGTGCTTGAACTGCTGACGTGGCAGACGCTTGGTGAGAAAGTCGGCTGCCATCTCAGTGGTCGGGCAGTATGCGAGGTCAACCTTGCCCTGGTCAATTTCGTCCTTGACGAAGAAGTACCGCAGTGCGATGTGCTTCGTGCGGTTCACGAACCCTGGCTTGTTCGCGATCTTTATTGCGCTCTGGTTGTCGCAATGCAGACGAAAGGTAGGCGAAGTTGGAATTTTCGCCTCCTGTAGCAGCTCCTGCAGGTACAGGCCTTCGCGAACTGCTGCTGTCGCGGCGATGTATTCTGCTTCAGCCGATGACAGGGCAACCAGTTCCTGCTTCTGCGAGTTCCAGGAGATTGGGCCAGTAGGCTCCAGGCGGAAAACAAAGCCGGTTCGGGACCGTCGATTCGCAGGGTCAGCGGCGTGATCTGCGTCCACGTAGCCGTTGAGGTTGAAGGAGGTTGTTGCCAGCGTGGAGTAGGAGAGCCCGATGTCAGGTGTGGAGATGAAGTACTGCAGGGCACGCTCTAGGTCCAGCTAGTTCTCGGCTACTGGCTTGCGGGAGTACTGTGCCAGTTGGCTGGCGATGTACGAGAGGTCGGGTCGGCATGTGACAAAGACGAACAGCAGACAATCCAGTTGCTGCTGGTACAGTTGAAGTTCCGCGGGGGACAGAGGTTTGTTGTCCGGTTTGTAGTTGGCGCTGGGGTTGCGGTAGGGAGTTGAGAGTGGTGCGCGTGAAATGTTGAAGCGTTCCCCCAGCTGCTCTGCGTACTTTGAAGCTGACAGATGAATTGCTTCTAACGCGTAGGTGATGTTCAGACCCGGAAACTGAGTGACATTGCGGTTGATGGTAATGTCCACGTGCTTCGCTAGATTCTCCTCGAACTGGTTAAGAAGCTGGTTGCAGGTGCCAGTGTACAGCAGGTCGTCGACGTAGACGGTAAGGAGGATGTAGTCGCGGTTGAAATGGAGGCGGTACATTACCGGGTCGTGCGGCAGCTGCCTGAAGCTGATCTCGAGCAGAATTTTGTGCAGATGCTGCTGCCAGAGACGAGGCGCCTGCTTGATCCCGTAGAGGGATTTCTTTAGCTGGCACACCCTGGGGTCTCCTTCTCCGTAAGTGTGTGGTTGCTCCACGAAGATGGTTGCATCCACCAACGCATATAGGAATGCGTTCTTCACGTCGATCTGTCGCAGTGGCAGATGCTTAGCGGCGGCTATGGCGAGTAGAATCCTGACCGAGGTGTGGCGGCTGACGGGAGCAAAGGTTTGATCGATGTCGATGCCGCGTCGCTGGTCGTATCCACGTACGACCCAACGTGCTTTGAAGCGTTCAATGGTTCCGTCGGCGTTAGTCTTGAAACGGAATACCCATTTTCCGCTTAACACCCTCCTCCCCTTCACTGCTGCACGATCGACGAGGACCCACGTATCATGAGATTCCAACGCTTTCAACTCAGCGTCCACTGCTGCACGCCACTCCTTGGCGTGAGGGCCGGTTAGGGCCTAGCGCGGGTTCTTAGGTTCGACAGCGCGGACGAGGGTAGAGACGGAGGTATGTAGGCCGAGCAGTTGCAGGCCAGACACATTCGTGGTGTCCGCGGTGTCGGTGATGGGGACTTCCACCACGTCGTCATCGTCGCTCTCGTGGCCGGGTGAGGATGTGCTTGGTTCCGCTCGGCGGCGGGAAGGTCCAGGCGCGGTCGCATCGTCGCTGTCGTCGTCGTCATCATCCGTGCGAGGGCGAGGCGGAACACCGGGATGTTCGTCGGTGTCGTCGCGATCGAGCGCTGCTGCAGTTGCCTCATCCTCCAGAGATGCAAAACTACGGCCGCTGTTGACGTAACCACGGGCTTCGTTGCACCATTCGTCCTCAATCCACTGCTTCAAGGTGAGTCGCTCGTAGAAGAGAACATCGTGCGCGGGAACAATCTCCTTGCTGTCAATGTCAAGAATAAGCCACCCCTTGTGCTCGTTGCTGAGTCCCAGATGGATTCCCCAGCCCGCACGATGAGCAAACTTGCCGATTGTCGCTGAAGTCGGCCGGTACTGCACCATGCACCCCCAAACCCTCAGCATGGAGGGGTCTCCCCTTGAGCCGGTCCACTTCATGTGCGGGGAAAGGTTGTCCCTGTCGGCGCTAACCGAGTTTGGGTACCTTCCTACCGACCCTTACGAGAATTGCTGACGCAGGAAGTACACGACTCCAATCTCTCCGGGCATTTCAGCGTTGACAAAACGTTGAAGTTGCTGCAGCGGAATTACTACTTGCCCGATATGGCGTCGGACGTGCAGCGCTACGTGTCCGCCTGCCCGACCTGCCAAGCAATGAAGTCATCACGCCAATGCCCAGCTGGATTGCTGCAGCCCCTCGAGCCACCCGAACGACCATGGCAACATGTGACAGTGGTTTTCGTCACCGGACTGCCAGCTGGCGCAAGTGGCAATGATTCGGTACTCGTCATCGTCGACCGCTTAACGAAAATGGCGCATTTCGCACCATGCCGCACGACGATCACAGCCGAAGAAACAGCGAAGCTCTTCATCTCGACCGTCGTACGATTACACGGGTTACCTTCGACGATCATCAGCAATCAAGACCCGAAATTTACGTCGAAGTTCTGGCAGGAGACGTGGGCACAGTACGGCACCCGCCTGCAGTTTTCGTCGTCATACCACCCGCAAACCGACGGACAGACAGAGAGGACAAACCAGACGATGGAGCAGTTGATTCGTACGAACTGCCCCGACATCACCAAGTGGGAAGATTCGCTTCCCATGCTCGAATTTGGGTACAACAATGCCCCGTCTACAACGACCAATCAATCGCCGTTCTACCTCAACTACGGCATAGATTTGGTGGTACCCTCGTCAACGAATCCTGAAAATCCGGTACCACGGTCCCAGCAGTTTGTTTCGGACCTTCAAGCAGCACGCGACAAAGCAGCGGAATTTATCCGGAAGGCTAATACCGCCGCCAGCCGCTACACCGACCGACATCGACGGAATTTACCCTTCCGTGACGGGCAGATGGTCCTCCTGGACACGAAGAATCTCCGACTGCCCCAGCCTGCAAAATTGCGTCCCCGCTACGTGGGACCTTTCCGCATCATTCGGATGCTGACCCTAGTCACGGCGAAACTCCTGCTACTGGACGACTGGAAGATCCACGACGCCTTCCACGTCAGTTTACTTCGCCATTACGTGGATCCGCAGCCGTCCGATGTCGCTCGACCCAACATGGCGCCAAGTGCCTGTGGCAGATCCGACACTTCAACCTTGGAAGATTTTGAATCATCGCATTCGTGCGACCCCCGCTGGATGCCACGTCGATTTCCTGCTTCGCTGGGTGGATCGCACAAGTGAAGATGACACGTGGGTCCCGGCTGACTCACTACAAGGCCACTCGGTCCTTCGAGATTATCTTTCCCGCCGACGCGTGCCTGATATTGACCACGTAGTGTAAGGAATTTCGCTAATTCCTTACTGAGGCATCTCTTACGCGTACAATTCCAGCTTTCGGAATTCAGGCTCGGTCCGACGACCTCGCCTTCCGAACGTCCTCCGTGTCGCCTTCGGGTTTCCCAACACCAAACCTGCACCCAAACTTCGCGCGACTCCGCGACCTCGGCCTAGCTAGCTTTGCTATATTGTGCCTAGGCCTCGTTGTTTGCGCAGTAGTTGTAATCACTTCCGCGATATTGCATTCTGCGCACTCTTCTTTCGTACAACTCATAACAGCGTCAAAAGTTCTGTTACACGCAAAAAAACGGGTAACTGGGGTATATTTTTTCCGAAAACGAGTGGTCACTGCTGCTGCTGCTCACTGCTGCTGGTGCTTCTCACTGCTGCTGCTGCTCACTGCTGCTGCTGCTCACTGCTGCTGCTGCTCACTGCTGCTGCTGCTAAGTTCTGCTGCTGCTCACTGCTGCTGCTGCTTCTCACTGCTGCTGCTGCTCACTGCTGCTGCTGGTGAGTGCTGCTCTAATCGTTCCTTCACTCTCAATTAGGCCATGCCCTCCCCACTCGCGATGCCTTTCTGCCCTTCCCGTGGCAGACACGTGTGTGCTCAAGAACTGCGGGGCTAACGGCAAGTGTGTGAGGACCCCTGCAGGAGTGGCGTCCTGTGTGTGTGCCACTGGCTTCGTGCTGCAGCCTAATGGCGTCACTTGCACCGCCGCCAGTATGTGCCATGCCGTGCCATCTCCTCTGCTCTGCCTTCTCCTCTCCTCTGCCATTTAGCCGATGCCTTGCCCTATGCAATTTGCCATGCCTTGTCTTATTCAATTTGCTATGCCTTGTCTTATGCAATTTGCCATGCCTTGCCTTGTTCTATGCGACGTGCCACGCATGGTGCTATGGAATGTGCCATGCCTCTAGCATGTGACCGTAACTCCTGCAGTTGCACACTTTTCTCATGCCTCCTTGTGCACCCCTTATTATATGTCTCGTTTCTTGTTCAATCCGCCCCTTGTGCCTCCTGCCTGAATCTACTTTCTGTTCTATTCTATCTCGGATTGGTGTGTTATTGTCCTACTCGGCTGTTTTACGTTATGCTCATCGTTTTGTTAACGGACTTTCACCCCAAATCCTTCCCAGTTGGGTGCGAAGGCGTTGTATGTACTTACGATGGTGCGGACTATGGCCAGGTGGCAAACTGCGAGATATCACCTGTCACAGGGAAACCCTTTTGTGCTTGCGATTTCTGGATGAACGAATATATGGCACGCGACATGAACTGTGTTGATAAGTTCCACGCATTTAAGGTTTGCTTGCTGAGGAGTCAATGCTGAGGAGTCAATGCCGATGAGTCAATGCTGAGGAGTCAATGCTGATTGACCCACTGTACTGCCATCTCTCGTTTTCTAAACCCCCACCCATAGATTTCGTTCCATCCTGATCAACCTCTTACCTTCCATCAGTGACACTCCCCCTGCCTGCGGTGTTGCCTGCAGTGTTGCCTGCCGTGTTGACTGCCGTGTTGACTGCCGTGTTGACTGCCGTGTTGACTGCCGTGTTGACTGCCGTGTTGACTGCCGTGTTGACTGCCGTGTTGACTGCCGTGTTGACTGCCGTGTTGACTGCCGTGTTGACTGCCGTGTTGACTGCCGTGTTGGCTGCCGCCGTGTTGCTTGCCGTGGATTGGCACGCGGCAATGTTAGGAGATGTTGATGTTAAAATTGCATGTTGTAAAATGCTGCTCTTCCATGTTGCAATATGCGTGCTCTTGCATGTTGCAATATGCTTGCTCGTGCATGTTGTTGCCACCTTAAAAAAGTCTGTTCTCTCCCTCCCTCTCCCTCCCTCTCCCTCTCCCTCTCCCTCTCCCTCTCCCTCTCCCTCTCCCGCTCCCGCTCCCCGTTTCCCAACATCTTACCTTACAACAGTGACGTCCCCCCAGCCCTGATCTCTCCTGCAGCAGCCTACCCTCACCAGCCACTCCCATCATCCCATCAGCCACTCCCATCATCCCATCAGCCACTCCCATCATCCCATCAGCCACTCCCATCATCCCATCAGCCACTTCCATCATCCCATCAGCCACTCCCATCATCCCATCAGCCACTCCCATCATCCCATCAGCCACTCCCATCATCCCATCAGCTAGACACCCAGCTGTTTTGTCTTGCAAAATTAGGCACAGCAGGCCAAGGGGCTGAAGGTCTGAATAGCGTGCATCAGGACCCCCCCTGCTTGAGACCTCCACAAGGGAGAATGGAGAGGGGTTTGGCCCGTGTGCTGCTTTGTTTTCTTCGTTTGTTTGTTTGTTTTTTGTGGGGTTGTTTACAGCTTTAGCACCGTAGATCACAATAAGGGAATGTACCCCTTAGAGTACATGACTAGCTAGATGTGTTATTGTTCTCCTATCTAAAGTACGGTAACTGTTTGCTTTGGTTTTCAATTGATTGGTGTTTCTGATTCACGAGCAAGAGTGACCACCAGCAGCATTGTAGTTGCTGTTTCTTGACTACCGTGTTCCAATTGCGCCGTTCCCAAAACTTGAGCGACTGAATGGTTTGCCTTGCCTTTCACGTGTTGCCTTGTTTATTTGCACACTAATGTATGCAATGTACAACACATTCTCATCTTTACGTGTGAGCTGTAGATGCTTAGGATCTCAGCCTAGAAGCGGCAACTTCTGAGGCCCCTGCAAACATGGTCTGCCTCACACGTTATGTTACGCATCACAGCAGCAGCCCCAGCGGGCCCTCCCCAGCGTTAGCACTGAGAGCGCTGGTAGATTCTGGAAAGACACGACTTTTGAGGCACCTCCAACACCGACCTGGCTCACACGTCACATTACGTTACGCAGCACAGCAACAACTCCAGCGGGCCCTCGCAGGCAGCATTAGCGCTGCAGGCGCCGGTGATCTCCAGGAAGCGGCGACTTTTAAGGTGCCTCCAACACTGACAGACGTTACGCATCAGAGCAGGAGCCCCAGTGGGCCCTGGCAGGCAGCGTTAGCGCTGAGAACGCTGGTAACTTCCAGGAAGCGGCGCGCGGCAGCATCACGGCGGGCCAGCTTCTCTGCCACGTGGCACAGCAGGGCCTGCAGGTGCCGCGCGTCCCTCTCCCGGGCGAGGTCCTGGGGGGAAGGGGGAGAAAAGGCAAGGAGGGGATTCCTGAGTTGACTAAGAAAGCATCTCTGGCACAGCAGGGCCTGCAGGTGCCACGCATCCCTCTCACGGGCGAGCTCCTGAGGGGAAGGAGGAGAAAAGGCAAGGAGGAGGGGATTCCTGAGTTGACTAAGAAAGCATCTCTGGCACAGCAGTGCCTGAAGGTGCCGCGCATCCCTCTCCCGGGCGAGGTCCTAAGGGGAAGGGGGAGAAAAGGCAAGGAGTAGGGGCTTCTTGAGTTGACTAAGAAAGCATCTCTGGCGTGTGTGAAGGAACGGGTGAAGAGGGAGATATGCTACATAAGGGGAGGGAGGCGGAGAGAGAGGAAAGGGGTGGAGTTTGAGGTAGATGCATATGACTATGAAGTGAAGTGTGCTTGGCTCTGACCTGCCCCAAACTGCCGGGGCGAGTGTGTCTTGGTGTGAGTGACGGGGTGCGAGAGATGGGGTGGGACTGACTGGGACTGACCTGCATGGTGTGGAAGCCGTTGCCTGCTTCCTCCAGCAATGGCAGCACCGCTGGCACACTGGCTGGCACCGCTGCATGCAGTGGTGGTGGCAAGGGAGGTGGGTGCAGGGTGGGTGATAGAGGTTGTGGGTGGGTGGGTGCAGGGAGGGTGGGTGGGTAAGGTTAGCACATGGGGAACAGGACGATGAAGCTGTACATGGGTGCATGACGACATGGGTGCATGGCGACATGGGTGTTATAGACACAATAGGCTTCAATGTGCCTTAAAACGAAAGGATAGAGTGCACAGTCGGATTTCTGCACAGCGGCTTCAAACGTTCATAGCGATCTGGTCACAACTCCAAATGTTTCAATCAACTTGGGTGTGGAGCGTCTTAATGTCACCTACAATAGGCAATTTAGATCGCACGATTTCATAAACTGACGACACAGTGTCAGATTGAACGAACGGCACTATGGCAGCAACATAGTCTTAGGAACACAATGCAATTGGAAGAACTTGGAAGAGTTACGAAGGGTTAGGAATGACTCCCAGCTCCTACAAACCCCAAGAGCCAAGGTATAGTCATGGGGAACAGTGCCACACTGTCCCCAACCAAGAAGGGTCTCGAAACTACCCTTCACAAGGGCCTACACCAACTGAAATGTTACACTACACTTTGTAATGTAACTATCTTCAATATCTTGAGGTGTACCCTTTTGGCGAGCTTCGAAATCACTTGAAGCTTGAACCAAGGCTCGGGTTCTTCATCACAAAACTCATCCTTGAGTTCTTGATGGGTCTGCTGCACGCCGAACGTTCGACACAGGACAAAATAGAAACCGCGCACGGGACACACGACAAAATAGAAACCGCGCGCGAGACACAAATGACCGCATTAACACGCGGCTAGCGATAACTCGCTATTGACTCGACACACACACTTGACATCATGACCCATCATACACTCACTATTATAAGCGTGAAATATATATTATTTCATGCCCTCATTCCATTCCATGCACACACGCATGCACGCACACGGACAACAAGCCGAGTGCAAACCGTAGGGTTGCACCAACAATGGGTGCTTGGCAACATGGCGACACATATTCGCGAGGAGTGGAATTAATTACAACAAGCGGTGAACAAACCTGCAGGCGGCAGCATGGCGAGGCGGCACTGGGCAACGAGCATGAGGGTGCGGCAGCGCATGGAGACCTGACTGCCCCAGCAGCACCGCAGCACCAGCAGGCACACCCCAATCTAGCACGGCACACACTCACTGGTAGTGAGTTGTAAGTCGACTCAGAACGCACCAGCAGGCGGCAGCATGGTGAGGCGGCACTGGGCAACGAGCATGAGGGTGCGGCAGCGCATGGAGAGACCTGACTGCCCCATCAGCACCGGCAGACACACCCCATCCAACACCCACAGCGCTTGCACCGCACACTCCCGCCCGCTGATGCTCTCGCCAACCCCCCCATCACCCCGTGGACCATAACACTCAGCAGCAGCAGGGCGGCAGGCAGGGGGTGCCAGGGCGAGGGCAGTGAGGGTGGCGGTGAGGGTGGCGGTGAGGGTGGCGGTGAGGGTGGCGGTGAGGGTGGCGGTGGCTTGCAGCAGCAGCGCATGTAGACGGGCTGCCAGGGACGCGCGTGCCAGCGCGTGTGGGAGGGCCGCTGCTGGTGACCCAGCTTTCTGGTAGGCATGGGAAGTGGGAGGTTGAGGAGAAAGAGAAGTGAAATGGCGGCTCAGATGTAGCAGACTCACAAGGGAAGCCTTTTAAGAACGCTTACTACCAGTAACCCAGCAAATGCCTCACAACAGCATATGCCACAACAGCATATGCCGACAACAGCATATGCCCACAAAAGCATATGCCCACAACAGCATATGCCCACAAAAGCATATGCCCGGAACAGCATATGCCCACAACAGCATATGCCCGCAACAGCATATGCCCGCAACAGCATATGCCCGCAACAGCATATGCCCACAACAGCATATCCCCACAACAGCATATGCCCACAACAGCCTATGCCCACAACAGCCTATGCTCACAACAGCATATGCCCACAACAGCCTATCCTCACAACAGCATATGCCCCACAACAGCATATGCCCACAACAGCATATGCCCACAACAGCATATGCCCCACAACACCATATGCCCACAACAGCATATGCCCCACAACAGCATATGCCCACAACAGCATATGCCCACAACAGCATACGCCCACAACAGCATATGCCCACAACAGCCTATGCCCACAAAAGCATATGCCCCACAACAGCATATGCCCACAACAGCATATGCCCCACAACAGCATATGCCCATAACACCATATGCCCACAACAGCATATGCCCACAACAGCATATGCCCACAACAGCATATGCCCACAACAGCATATGCCCACAACAGCATATGCCCACAGCAGCATATGCCCACAACAGCCTGCTTGCCACCTGCCCCTTATGAAGCACAACACTATCACACCTGGTGTCTCAGGTGTCCGATCAGCAGCCAGGTGCCTCATCCGGTGCTTCATCCGGTGCTTCATCAGGGGCCTAATCAGCAGCAGGTGTCCTCAGGTGCCTCACCAGGTGCTTCATTAGGTGCCTTAGGTGCCTCAGGTGCCTCAGGTGGCTCACCAGGTGCCTCAGGTGTCTGACTAGCAACCAAAGGTCTCACCAGGTGCCTCAGGTGACTCCTTAGGTGGCTCACCAGGTATAGCTCCGCCATGAGCAGCAGGCACCGTGCATGGTACAGCTGGCGGTTGTGCCGACAGCACGCCGTGAAGAGCGCCTTGGCTGCTGATGCCGCCTGGGGGGAGAAAAAAGGGGGTGGATTGTGATGAGGTTGGGGGGAAGGGATTGGAAAAGGGGAGGGTTACATGAATAGTGCCTTGGATGCTGATGCCGCCTGGGGGGAGGGAAAAAAGGGGGAAAGTTGTTGTTACAATCTGAAGTGAGAAAGCGCGAAAGGATCGTTCAGGGTTGATCGCAGGTTGTGTCGCAGCGGAAGTAGTGAACTCAGGTCAGAGTGAATGTAAATGACTGAGATGATAATAGCATGCATACATAGGGTTTATATAGAAAAACAAAGGAATGTGAAACGACCTAGACTAGCCATGTACTCTAAGGGTTACATTCCCTTATTGCAGCGAAATTCAAACCGTGCGGCGCGGGAACCAGTTTCAAACCTGTTCCCGCTCTTTTCACTTCAAATGTTTCTGCCTGCATCGGTCTTGATCAGACGGTTGCTGTGTCGCTTCGACTCTTCTGACTCCTCGTCTTCGTACTCGGTAGAGTCGGCTCCTGCAGCATACATGAATGCCTTCTCATAAAACTTCATATCGTAACACTCCCCTTCATTCCTGGTCGTGAAGGGTGCTGACTCGCTTGACTACTCCAGTGAGGTCGGAGCAGTGCTTGAACTGCTGACGTGGCAGACGCTTGGTGAGAAAGTCGGCTGCCATCTCAGTGGTCGGGCAGTATGCGAGGTCAACCTTGCCCTGGTCAATTTCGTCCTTGACGAAGAAGTACCGCAGTGCGATGTGCTTCGTGCGGTTCACGAACCCTGGCTTGTTCGCGATCTTTATTGCGCTCTGGTTGTCGCAATGCAGACGAAAGGTAGGCGAAGTTGGAATTTTCGCCTCCTGTAGCAGCTCCTGCAGGTACAGGCCTTCGCGAACTGCTGCTGTCGCGGCGATGTATTCTGCTTCAGCCGATGACAGGGCAACCAGTTCCTGCTTCTGCGAGTTCCAGGAGATTGGGCCAGTAGGCTCCAGGCGGAAAACAAAGCCGGTTCGGGACCGTCGATTCGCAGGGTCAGCGGCGTGATCTGCGTCCACGTAGCCGTTGAGGTTGAAGGAGGTTGTTGCCAGCGTGGAGTAGGAGAGCCCGATGTCAGGTGTGGAGATGAAGTACTGCAGGGCACGCTCTAGGTCCAGCTAGTTCTCGGCTACTGGCTTGCGGGAGTACTGTGCCAGTTGGCTGGCGATGTACGAGAGGTCGGGTCGGCATGTGACAAAGACGAACAGCAGACAATCCAGTTGCTGCTGGTACAGTTGAAGTTCCGCGGGGGACAGAGGTTTGTTGTCCGGTTTGTAGTTGGCGCTGGGGTTGCGGTAGGGAGTTGAGAGTGGTGCGCGTGAAATGTTGAAGCGTTCCCCCAGCTGCTCTGCGTACTTTGAAGCTGACAGATGAATTGCTTCTAACGCGTAGGTGATGTTCAGACCCGGAAACTGAGTGACATTGCGGTTGATGGTAATGTCCACGTGCTTCGCTAGATTCTCCTCGAACTGGTTAAGAAGCTGGTTGCAGGTGCCAGTGTACAGCAGGTCGTCGACGTAGACGGTAAGGAGGATGTAGTCGTGGTTGAAATGGAGGCGGTACATTACCGGGTCGTGCGGCAGCTGCCTGAAGCCGATCTCGAGCAGAATTTTGTGCAGATGCTGCTGCCAGAGACGAGGCGCCTGCTTGATCCCGTAGAGGGATTTCTTTAGCTGGCACACCCTGGGGTCTCCTTCTCCGTAAGTGTGTGGTTGCTCCACGAAGATGGTTGCATCCACCAACGCATATAGGAATGCGTTCTTCACGTCGATCTGTCGCAGTGGCAGATGCTTAGCGGCGGCTATGGCGAGTAGAATCCTGACCGAGGTGTGGCGGCTGACGGGAGCAAAGGTTTGATCGATGTCGATGCCGCGTCGCTGGTCGTATCCACGTACGACCCAACGTGCTTTGAAGCGTTCAATGGTTCCGTCGGCGTTAGTCTTGAAACGGAATACCCATTTTCCGCTTAACACCCTCCTCCCCTTCACTGCTGCACGATCGACGAGGACCCACGTATCATGAGATTCCAACGCTTTCAACTCAGCGTCCACTGCTGCACGCCACTCCTTGGCGTGAGGGCCGGTTAGGGCCTAGCGCGGGTTCTTAGGTTCGACAGCGCGGACGAGGGTAGAGACGGAGGTATGTAGGCCGAGCAGTTGCAGGCCAGACACATTCGTGGTGTCCGCGGTGTCGGTGATGGGGACTTCCACCACGTCGTCATCGTCGCTCTCGTGGCCGGGTGAGGATGTGCTTGGTTCCGCTCGGCGGCGGGAAGGTCCAGGCGCGGTCGCATCGTCGCTGTCGTCGTCGTCATCATCCGTGCGAGGGCGAGGCGGAACACCGGGATGTTCGTCGGTGTCGTCGCGATCGAGCGCTGCTGCAGTTGCCTCATCCTCCAGAGATGCAAAACTACGGCCGCTGTTGACGTAACCACGGGCTTCGTTGCACCATTCGTCCTCAATCCACTGCTTCAAGGTGAGTCGCTCGTAGAAGAGAACATCGTGCGCGGGAACAATCTCCTTGCTGTCAATGTCAAGAATAAGCCACCCCTTGTGCTCGTTGCTGAGTCCCAGATGGATTCCCCAGCCCGCACGATGAGCAAACTTGCCGATTGTCGCTGAAGTCGGCCGGTACTGCACCATGCACCCCCAAACCCTCAGCATGGAGGGGTCTCCCCTTGAGCCGGTCCACTTCATGTGTGGGGAAAGGTTGTCCCTGTTGGCCGTGGTGGAGAGGAGGTTGTGCAGGCGCACCGCATGATTCATGGCGTAAGGCCAGAACTTCTTGGGTAAGCCGGACTGGTTCATGATGGCGCGCACTTTCCTCATGAGGGTGCGGTTGACCCTCTCCGCGACGCCTTGCTGCTGGTGAGCGTAGGGGAGGGAAATCTCGTGCTTGATCCCCTTCTTGGTAAGAACACTCTCCAGTTCGTTGCTGCGGAACTCCTTGGCGCCATCACTCTGCCAGATTTTCAGCTTCCTCCCCGACTGCCGCTGTGCGTGTGCGAGCCAGATGCGGAAGACCTCTGGGGCCTTGGAGCGCGCGTCGACGTTGGCGACCTAGACGTGGCGTGAGTAAGCGTCGATGAAGGTCAGCGTGTATTTTTCGCCGTTGAGTCCGTCGCAGTTAAGTACGATGAAGTCGCTGTACACCTTCTGCAGCTTCTTGTAGCGATTGGTGCTTGATTCCAGGGAGGGGTAGGCGCTGTGGGAGAGAGCCGCTGTGGGGCAAACGGTCCATGTGAGTGGGTGTGGGGTGTTGTGTGGTTCAGTGCCGTCGGGGCGTAGGAGTGCTCCTGGGAGGAAAACTTTGGCACGGAGGCTGTTGGCAAGGGTCTGGCGTGAGGGGTGACCGAACCGCTGATGCCAGAGGTCGTCTTCTGCGCGAATGCCGCTGGTGCGCATGTAGCGAGCGCGGTGTTCTGCTGCTTCCGCCTCCGTCTCTTGCGGAAGTTGGAGTGGGGGTTCTTTCTCTTCTCCTGGTTCTGCTTCGTCCTCTGCCTCCTCTGCTTCTGCTTCTCTTGCTGTCTCCCCTTCTGTAGGTGCCGTCGTGAGGTAGAGGGTGAGGAAGTCGCGGTCGGGGATGATATTCAGCGGCGTCCTCGTGCCTTCGATGAGGTGCGCAAATGGATCTGGGCAGGAGTTTGGACCGAGTGAGTCACGCGCTGGGGTAGGTGGTACATTCCCCTCCTCAATCTCCGTCCAGACGCTTTGCCATCTGAAGGGTGAGCGGGGAGGTGAGTGAGTGCGAGGGGGTCGTCCGAGCGGTACGGCGACACGGGGTGATGCTTCCCCGCGCTCAGCTCGCATCTCCCGCTCTGTTTCCTCTAGCTCTGCTTGTGTTAGATCTCCCTCAGTTGTTTCCTCGGTGCCCCATCCTCCTGTGGTGACCATGCCGCTCCCGGTGGTTCCCCAGGCGCCAGTAGCTGATCCCCAGTTAGCGCCATCTTCCGGCTCATAATCCTCGTCTCCCCACGCGCCTCATCGTGCAGACTCCTGTCAGATTATGTTATTTGTCTAGCCTGCAGTGGGGTGCTCAATAGTGAGTACAACCCCTTAGGGTTTCCTATATGTATCCTGCTGCTTGCTAGTTCAATCATTCATTCCCATTCTCACCTCTCCAATTCTCCTTCGTATACCACAAACCCTAGTCCTAGGGCACAACCTACTACCTCCTAGTGTGGGCCTAGGCTACTAAGCCTAGGCCCCACTCCTATTGTTTCTAACATGGTATCTAGAGCGAGCACGTTCCTGCCGCTTACCTCTATGGGCCCACCACCTGCTTCCGCTGCCGTAGTGTCCGCCGCGCGCCCCGTGGTGCGCGGCGGCGAAACCCTAATTTTTCATCCCGCCGCGCGCTCGGAGCGTGCGGCGGTTTTCTGCCCGCCGTGCGCCCCGAGGCGCGCGGCGGCTTTCTGCCCCGTCGCCCCCGCGTCGCCCCGCGTCGTTCCCGTCGCCCGCGGACCCCCGTTCCCGTCGCCCACGGCCCCCCCGTTCCCGTCGCCCGCGGCCCCCCGTTCCCGTCGCCCGCGGCCCCCCGTTCCCGTCGCCCGCGGCCCCCCGTTCCCGTCGCCCGCGGCCCCCCGTTCCCGTCGCCCGCGGCCCCCCCGTTCCCGTCGCCCGCGGCCCCCCGTTCCCGTCGCCCGCGGCCCCCCGTTCCCGTCGCCCGCGGCCCCCGTTTCGTCGCCCCGCGCCCCCCCTTTCGTCGCCCCGCGCGGACGCCAGCGCCACGGCCAGCCGCGAGCGCCAGCGCGGCCCGTACGGACTGCGCCAGGCCAGGGCGCGCCTCGAGCCGCTCGCCACTGCAGCAGCCGCCCCTGGAGTCGCCCGCCACAGCAGCAGCCGCCCCTGGAGCCGCTCGCCACTGCAGCAGCCGCCCCTGGAGTCGCCCGCCACAGCAGCAGCCGCCCCTGGAGCCGCCCGCCACTGCAGCAGCCGCCCCTGGAGCCGCCCGCCACTGCAGCGGCCGCCCCTGGAGTCGCCCGCCACTGCAGCAGCCGCCCCTGGAGTCGCCCGCCACAGCAGCAGCCGCCACTGGAGCCGCCCGCCACTGCAGCAGCCGCCCCTGGAGTCGCCCGCCACAGCAGCAGCCGCCCCTGGAGCCGCCCGCCACTGCAGCAGCCTCCCCTGGAGTCGCCCGCCTCTGCAGCAGCCGCCTCTGGAGCAGCCGCCACTGGAGCCGCCGCCCCTGGTGCAGCCGCCCCTGGGCCCGCGACGCCGCCCCTGGAGCAGCCGCCCCTGCAGCAGCCGCCCCTGGCCCCTGGAGCAGTCGCCACTGCTGCAGCTGCCCCCAGAACCTCAGTCGCCGCCCCTGGAGCAACCGCACCAGCAGCAGCCGACCATGCAGCTGCCCGCGACGCCGCTCCTGGACCCTGTGCAGTCACGCTCAGTCTCACCCGCGCCCTTGTGCGCCCTACCCTACCTGCTCCGCGCTGTTGCTCTGCACGCGCGGTTGCCCGCGCCCTCGTGCGCTCTACCCTACCTGCTCCGCGCTGTTGCTCTGCACGCGCGGTTGCCCGCGCCCTCGTGCGCTCTACCCTACCTGCTCCGCGCTGTTGCTCTGCACGCGCGGTTGCCCGCGCCCTCGTGCGCTCTACCCTACCTGCTCCGCGCTGTTGCTCTGCACGCGCGGTTGCCCGCGCCCTCGTGCGCTCTACCCTACCTGCTCCGCGCTGTTGCTCTGCACGCGCGGTTGCCCGCGCCCTCGTGCGCTCTACCCTACCTGCTCCGCGCTGTTGCTCTGCACGCGCGGTTGCCCGCGCCCTCGTGCGCTCTACCCTACCTGCTCCGCGCTGTTGCTCTGCACGCGCGGTTGCCCGCGCCCTCGTGCGCTCTACCCTACCTGCTCCGCGCTGTTGCTCTGCACGCGCGGTTGCCCGCGCCCTCGTGCGCTCTCCCGCCCCGCCCCCCCCCCCCCCCCCCCCTTGGGTCCCCTGGACAGGAGGGTGTGGGGGTGGCGGGTGTGGGGGTGGCGGGTGTGGGGGTGCTCCGTGTGCGTCGCCCCTTCCTTCTCCTCCGTCTCCCACTGCTGCAGCTGCCGCTGCGGGGGGGTGGATGTGTGGGAGACGAGGGAGTGGCGCTAAGGGGGTGATGTGGGCGAGAAGCGAGTGGTGACACTGGGGGTGAGTGTAGGGGGGAGTGAGACAGTTGGAGGAGGTTGCAACCTGGTGCTCCTGGTGCCCGTGTGTCTGCAACTTCAGTCGTCGCCTCCTCTCTTCTCTCCCTCCACAGTTCCTCCTCCTCCTCACTGGCCTCCTGTGACTGCCACTAGCTTTGCTGATAATTGTGAACTATTGCTGTGACTTCTCACGTGTGCTGATTACACCCCACTTTGGCTATGGGGGTGTGTCAGATTATGTTATTTGTCTAGCCTGCAGTGGGGTGCTCAATAGTGAGTACAACCCCTTAGGGTTTCCTATATGTATCCTGCTGCTTGCTAGTTCAATCATTCATTCCCATTCTCACCTCTCCAATTCTCCTTCGTATACCACAAACCCTAGTCCTAGGGCACAACCTACTACCTCCTAGTGTGGGCCTAGGCTACTAAGCCTAGGCCCCACTCCTATTGTTTCTAACAACTCCTCGCTCCATCCTGCCGCAACGCGTTCCTCGTACAGCTTCTGTTTCTTTTCTTCCTTGGCCTTCTCTCGTTCTTCCTTGACGCTCAGCTCCCCTTCTGCGTCAGGATCCTTCCAAGCCGGGTCAATCTCGCGACGGTAGACTTTGCGAGTGTACGGGCGCGGGCGATTCTCTTCGTCAAAGGCGCCGGTGTTGGCTTCAAGAATGAAGCGGAGTGTTTCTGTGCGCGGCGTTGGGCGTGGTACGGGCAGTTGACCGAATCTTTCGTTGCCTTCCCCAAAGATGCGGTGAGTTGTCACAGCGAGCTCTTCTTCGGTCATGCCAGTGGGTTCCTCCTCGGCGCTCTCTGCTTCCTGAATTGCCGCGTTCTCTCTTTCGACTTGCTCTGTGCGGCTCGCCGTGGGTGTGTGGCAGGTGGTGCAGAGGCCGTTGATGTCAGGCTCGTGCAGATTGATCTCACGGGGATGAGAGCTCCGTCGGACCCACGGTCGCCCGTCTGGATGCTGCCACGATTCCTCGTTCATGAAGGCGAAGTCGAGAGGGACAAGATCCACGAGCTCATCGGATGAAGCTTGACAGCTCGGTATGTCGAAGTCCAAAACATAGATCCCGTTGATTGACCGAGCCCGTCCAAGGTAATTGTGCGACTCGGGAGGTGTGTCCGGAGGGGCGTGGGTGAGGATGAGATCGCGTGTGGCCAGGTCCGTAGTGAGCACGACTCCGCAGTCGCGAAGTTGTCCTGCCGAGAGAAGATTGAAGCGGAGGTCCGGGACGTAGAGCACGTCGTTGAACGAGATGTGGGTGTTGCTGTCTCGTGCTTGCAGGACCACGATGCCTTGTGCGTTGGCGCGCAGCTGATGGTTGTTGGCGACGATGATGATTTCAAGATTACGAGACTGGAATGAATGTGACTAGGAGAAAGAGGAGTACAAATGTGAAACCCTAACTAGGTGTACCCCCTAAGGTATCACCCACTACAGGCTAGAGCAATACAAACATATAATGTTTGACACACCCCCATAGGCAAAGTGGGGGAGACCTAGGGGTCACAAGACCAGTCAGGGCAAAGCAAGGCAAACAAGCTCAGGGTGGATCTCGAGGATTCCACACAAATTCCGAGCACAAGCAAGCGGTCACAAGACCAGTTCACATGCAGTTTATAATAGAGCAAGACGTACAATGATCACAACCTAGCAAGAGTAAACATGCAGGTATATAAATATATAGTGATCACAGTACAGGCAAAGTCAAGAAGTGAGCAAGTGAGGCCCAGTAGGCACAAGGCCTAACAGAGTACAGAAGCGCTGATGGTCACAAGGCTGGAGTGCCTTGGTGAACACATCAGCAGTGTTGGCCTCAGTGGCCACGTAACGCAGACGAAGCTGACCGCGCTGCTGCAGCTCTCGAGCAAGGAAGTACCGCAGGGCAATGTGCTTCGTTCTGTGCTCCAGTCTGTGCTCCTCACACAAGGCAATGGCAGCCTTGTTGTCGACGTACAGCACTGGAGGAGAACGAGGACGCTCTCCGAGGTCGGTCAGCAGGTAGGTCAGCCAGCGCAGCTCCTGAGCAGCCATGGCTGTGGCGTAGATCTCAGCCTCACAACTGGAGCTGAGAACAGGAGACGAACGAGTAGAACGCCAAGAAACTGAGCCAGAGCCAAGGCTGAAGGTGTAACCCTGTGACGACCGCTGAGTAGCCTGGTCGTCTGCCCAGGAAGCGTCTGAGTGCCCTGTGAGAACAACCCGGTCTCGCCCTCCAAGCACAAGCCCCATGCCCGACGTACTGCACAAGTAGCGCAACACCCTCTTAGCAGCATCCATGTGCTCCTTCCTGTGACGGCCAGGAGCAACATAGCGTGCTAAGATACTAAGAGGGTATGCAAGGTCAGGTCGAGTGCAGGTCATCAGGTACATGAGGCAGCCCACAAGCTCTGGATACGGGCCACTCGGCTCTACGGACTCATCCGAAGGCAGAGCTGAGAGCGAGTGACCGGTAGGCAGAGGAGTGGACTGAGGCGAGGAGTACGTGAAGCGGAAGCGCTGGAGAACCTGCTGCACCATGTGTGACTGAGTCAGGGTGATGGTGCGCCGTGCTCTGTCCCGGGTGATCCGCAAGCCAAGATAGCTCGTCAGCTCACCCAGGTCTGTGCACGTGTGTCTCCTCTGCAGCTCCGACTTCACGTGGGCGAGTGCCGCGGTGTCAGCAGTGGCAAAGACCAAGTCGTCGACGTACACGAGGATGTAGAACGGCGGCAGCGAGGTGTCGGTGCGTAGAAACAGTGACGGGTCAGCAGTAGAGGGAGCGAACCCAAGAGCCGCAAGTGTCGTCCTCAGTGTGTCGTGCCACTCACGTGGCGCCTGGCGGAGACCGTAGACCGGCCGCTGAAGCCTCCACTGGGTGCCAGGAGGAACTGACCCAGTGAAGCCAGGGGGGCGGCGCAGCCAGATCTCCTCGTGCAGGCTGCCCTGCAAGAAAGCAGTGCTGAAGTCAAGAGAGTGAAGCTCGTAGTCGCGGTGAGCGGCTATGTGCAGCAGCACCCGAAGAGTAGTCATCTTCGGGGTGGGGGAGAAGGTCTGAAAGAAGTCTACTCCCTCTCGCTGACTGAAGCCTCGAGCCACGTAGCGCGCCTTGAAGACAGGCAGAGAACCCGGCGGCCGCTTCACCCTGAAAATCCACATGCCACTGACGATGTTCGCCCCAGGAGGGGGAACCTCGTCTACGTATGTGCCTGTGGACTTCCAGGAAGCCATCTCTGCGTCCATGGCTGTCTGCCACTGAGAGGAGTAGGGACCCGCCATCGCCTCAGCGTAAGAGCGTGGGGTCGGGATGTCTGGTGCATCCGGGTCTCCCTCAGGGGCAACTAGCAAGGACACGAGACGGGGCAAAGCAGCAGCAAGGCAGTGGAACTCCTCCTGTCTGTCCTCAAGGACGTCCGTGCCGAGGGCACACTCACCCCCGACGGACGGAGGACAGGCAGACGCAGACTCAGACTCAGCAACAAGGCTGGCAGCGTAGTCTAGGCGACAGCGAGCAGCAAAGTCAACCAACTCAGCGACCAGAGCAGACGCAGCAGAGGACTCAAAGGTCGGGTCAGTGACAACTGTAGCGAGGAGACGCGTAACAGTGGGACTGGCAGCACGACGGGAGTCAGACTCCGGGTCAGGAAGAGTAGGAAGAGAGGACGCAGGAGGAGACGGCAGCGGGACACGCTGCGGAGCAGTGGAGGGACGCAGAGTCATGTAGTGAGTGCCAGGGACAGGAGGAGGACGCTCACGTGGGACACGACGACCAGTGCGAGCAGTACGAACAGGCGACGCAGGACGAGACTCAGGCTCACGACGCTCTGTAAGACCTCCTGTGGGACCAGCGTAAGGAGAGGGAGCAGGGAGAGGCGAGGCAGGCGGTAACTGTGACTGCGGCTGGACAGGCAGAGGACACTCGACGGAGGGAGGAGGACTAGGAGGAGGAGCCTGACCAAGAACCTGCTGAAGGAGCGGTACGAAGTACGGTCGCGGCCGCGCAGCGTCTCCAGAAGCAGCAGGGACACCAGTGGCAGCCCCAACGCCCGGGTCCTCAGCACCAGTAGGAGCTCCAACGCCCGAGTCCTCAGCACCAGCAGTAGCGCCACCGGTCGGGTCCTCAGCACCAGCAGCAGGGCCACCGGTCAGGTCCTCAGCACCAGCAGCAGCGCCACCGGTCGGGTCCTCAGCACCAGCAGCAGGGCCACCGGTCAGGTCCTCAGCACCAGCAGCAGCGCCACCGGTCGGGTCCTCAGCACCAGCAGTAGCTCCAACGCCCGGGTCCTCAGCACCAGCAGCAGCTCCAGCCCCCGGGTCCTCAGCACCAGCAGCAGCTCCAGCGTCCGGGTCCTCAGCACCAGCAACAGCACCACCGCTCGGGTCCGCAGCACCAGGAGCACCACTACGAAGACTGCAGCGCCGCGTGTACCACTCGCGGATCACCTGAATGGGGGGGAGCTCCTGGGGAGGAGGGGAAGTACCGGGACGAGCTCCAGAAGCACCTCTCCGGAGGCGGCAGTACTCGAGGTACCTCTCCTGCAGCTGCTGGGAGGAGAGGGCTCCTCCAGGTGGAGCACGCTCAGGCTCAGCACCCCCAGACCCAGCACCCCCAGACTCAGCACCCCCAGACTCAGCACGTCCAGACTCAGCACCCCCAGGCTCAGTACCTCCAGGCTCCGTACCTCCAGGCTCCGCACCTCCAGGCTCCGCACCTCCAGGCCCAGCACCCCCAGGCTCCGCACCTCCAGGCTCAGCACCCCCAGGCTCCGCACCCTCAGACGCAGCACTCCCAGGCTCAGCACCCCCAGACGCAGGACGCGACTCAACAGCTACCTCGACAGGCTCACCCGGGTCTACCTGGGACACACCTGAGGGAGCGGCACCCTGAGGGGGGAGGGGGTCTGGTACCTCAGCACCTGGAGCGAGGAAGAGAGGTGGGGGGGGGAGCGGGGCAGTGCGGTAGGGGAAGAGGCGGTAGAAGGGGACGGACTCGTCAAAAGTGACGTCCTGAGAGGCCAGAACCCGGCGCGAGGTGACGTGGTAAAACTGCCATCCAGGCGCGTCGGGAACAAAGCCAAGAAAGACACAGGGAACAGCGCGACGCGAGAGCTTGTCCGCGGACGTGTCGCGGACAAAAGCTCGAGATCCCCAGACCCGGAAACGCGACGCATCGCCAACCTCTCCCGTCCACCGTAGAGTCGGGGAAGTCTCCGGCAAGGAGACACGGGGCCAGAGGTTGAGCTGATGCGCTGCGTACCGGACCGCAAACGGCCACAGAAAGTGGGGAGCAGCCGCATGGGTCAGGGAGGTACGAGCGACCTCCATGACCAAGCCAATGCGGCGCTCAGCGACCCCATTCTGCTGTGGAGAGGCCGGAAGCGTGAACGACTGCTCAATGCCGTGCTCAGCACAGTAGGCTGCCAAGAGGTCGGAGGCGAACTCACCACCTCTGTCAGAGTGCAAGCGCAGGACAGGAAAGTCCGAGTGAAAGCGCTTGCCTAGCTGGAGACGGGCTCGGCTGATCCAGGGGATCAAAACACCAGGGACGTCACCCTTGGCGCGCAAGGGGAAGACCGTGGTGTAGCGCGAGTAGTCGTCAACAACTATCAGGAAGTACCTCTCCTGACCCTGACCACGGACGCGGGCTGGGCCCCACACGTCCATGTGGAGCGTCTGCAAGGGAGCAGTCGTCGGGGGAAAGGAGGAGGAGTGAGGAGCGGCGCGCTGCCGCCCCTCGACACAGGGAATGCAGTCAGGAGCAGGGGAGGCGGGAAGGGGAGGGAGCACCCTGGGAAGACCAGCAACAAGGTCCCGTTTGTGCATGGCCCGAAGGCGCTGCACAGACGGGTGACCAAGGCGGTGGTGCCAGAGGACAGTCTCATGCGCCAGAGAGCGACATGAGCAGGGGGCGGACAGCTGACCTGACGCAGACGCAGACGCAGCTACCTGAGGGGACTCAGTGGTCAGTGTGTACAGGTCCGACCCCGGCTCCCGAGTGAAAGTAGCCAGGTGGCGGCCCGTCCGAGCACACGTGCAATGTGTCACACGCTCGTAGGCAGGGGTGAACTGGTGAACACCCCCGTCCTGCAGAGCACAGCCCGCCACCAAGTTCGTAGAGAACGAGGGGAGGTAGAGACCTGAGAGCGTGCCGGACGGAACCGCTGGACACGGAAGTGTAGTGGAGGAGGTCGCAATGACCGGACCCCCAGAGGGGTCAGCAAGAGAGACAGCAACCGGCCGAGCTAGTGGCTCAAGGACAGTGCGGTCACGAAAGAAAGAGCGAGAAGCACCTGAGTCCAGTGTGAAGGTGTGCAGTGCTGCAGTCGACTCAGTACCAGGGGGCACAGACGCACTAGCACCTAGGGCAGCTGCTGCAGCAGGACCTGTGGGAGCAGACACACTAGCACCTAGAGCAGCAGCTGGGCTGGCCTGAATGCCCGGGTCGGGCGGAACACACAAGTACTGAGCACCCTCTCCACTAATAGACATCGCATACATAGCAGTGAGAATAGCATCAAAGTCTAAAGCCCAGATATCAACACCCTTCTTTTCCAGCTCAGGCCAGCGGGGGAGCTCAGTAGACCCAGGAAACTGGGTGCGCCACGCGTCAGTCAGGCGCTGGAAGCAGCGCTGTGTGGGGTGCGGCCTCCCACATGGCTGGCCAGTGCGGTCACCAGTGCGGATGACGTACGTGCAAGTGTACCCACGCTGCGCGTACCACTCACGGGCGGCCTGGAGGGTCGGGGCGTGCTGCTGACTCTGGCCACCTCCAGCGTCTCCACGGCCACCACCGCCACCGCCACCGCCACCGCCACCGCCACCGCCACCGCTGCCACGGCCACGACCGCCACCGCCGCCGCTGCCACCTCCGCCTCTGCCACCACCCCCGCCGCCGCTGTCACCACCCCCACTGCCGCCACTAGCCTCTCCAGACCCACCGCCACCTCCACTGTCTCCACCCCCGCCTCCCCCGCCTCCACCCCCACCCTTGCCCCCCCTGCTCTTGCGGCGCCCGCTCGAAGCAGACGCAGCCCCGACCTTCTCAGCACCAAGGAGGTCGACAGCAGCAGCAGTGGCGACAGAGGGGAGAAGGGGGGAAGGGGAACACCCCTCGAAGAAGGGGGTGCGGGGCTCGCCACGAGAGGCACCTACGGCGACGATGCTCGCCTCAGCTGCAAGTAGGTCCTTCTCGAGGAGGGCAATGGTGAGCTCAGTAGGGGAGCGAGCTAGAAAGGAGTCCCTGACTGAGCGCAGAGAGTCAGGGAGGCGGGTGACAATGTGGTAGAGAGTGAGCCAGAGCGGGGGGGGGTTGCTAGCAAGGAACTCGGCAGGCATAGCAGCGCGAAAACGGGCCTCACTAGTCTTGAGGTGGGTGATGAGATCAGCGACAGTGTGAAAGGAGGCCAGGTCGGGGAACAGGTAGGGCAGGGAGAGGCGGCCTAGGGTGGCAGACGCAGGCGAGGAGTAGCGAGCAACTACGGCTGTGTACAGTTCCTTAGCAGTCTTGCACTGGCCGAAGTGCTCGCGCTCATCTAGCGGCAGGGAGTTGCGGATAGCAAAGCGAGCGTGTGCGTCGCGGGTCTGCCACTGGGAGCGCAGTGTGCTAGCAGCAGAGGAGTCAGGGGCAGTAGCATGGCCTAGGGCGTGGTCGTACAGTGAAATGTCTTCCTTGGCAGTGAGCTGTAGGAAAAGGTGCAGATCATCGAGCCAGGTGTCAAATTTCACTGGGCGGCCCTCAGCGTCGAAGGCTAGAACAGGAGCAGTAGCCATGGTAGCAGGAGGAGGAAAAGTAAGTAATAAACGTGGTAGTGACAGTAGCAGCAGGGCAAGGCAGGGCCGGGGCAGTCGCGACAGCGGCGGCAGTTGCTGCAGGTTCGGCTAGAGTAGGGACTGCAGGGCCGGCGGCGGCCGATGGAGTAGATTCGACGGTTGCGGCTGCTGCAGGATCGGCGGCGGCTGCTGCTGCTGGGTCGGCGGCGGCTGCTGCTGCAGAGGCAGCAGCGGTTGATGCTGCTGTAGTTGCGGCGGCCGCTGCTGTAGATTGCGGCGGCTGCTGCTGCCGTAGATGCGGCGGCGGCCGCTGTTGTAGATGATGCGGCAGCTGCTGCTGCTGTAGATGCAGTGGCGGCTGCTGCAGAAGGTGCGGCGGCTGCTGCTGCTGTAGATGCAGCGGCGGCTGCTGCTGTTGTAGCTGCAGCGGCGGCAGCTGCAGTAGATGCGGCGGCCGCGGCAGGAGAGGCGGCGGCGGCTGCTGCAGCAGTTGCGACGGCCGCGACTGCAGTCTCTGCCGCGGCTGTTGCTGCAGGCCCGACCGCGGCGACGAAGGCGCGGGGGGGTCGAGCGCAGCACACAAGGCGCGCGGGCAGCGCGACGGGCCGCGCGCGAAGAAAAATAACAGCGCGCGCCGGCGGCGAGCTAACCGCGCGCGAAAAATGGCCGCGCGCGGGCTGCTGGCTGGTCGCGCGCACGAAATAGGCCGCGCGCGGGCGGCTAGCAGATCGCGCGCGGTAAAAAAAAAGGTGGCGCACTAGGGGCGCACTAGGAGGCGCACTAGGGGCGCAATAGGAGGCGCACTAGGGGCGCTTGATAGGTATGTAGGTAGGTAGGTAGGTGGGCCCTTAAGAACGGTCCTAGGGAAGGACCTGCTCTGAAACCATGTCAAGATTACGAGACTGGAATGAATGTGACTAGGAGAAAGAGGAGTACAAATGTGAAACCCTAACTAGGTGTACCCCCTAAGGTATCACCCACTACAGGCTAGAGCAATACAAACATATAATGTTTGACAGATGTAAGTTGCGGGAGCGCGCCTCAGATTCGAAACGTATCGGGTGGATCCCACCATGTGCTGCCCGCAGCAGCT
This sequence comes from Closterium sp. Yama58-4, assembly GCA_947470075.1. NCBI lineage: Eukaryota > Viridiplantae > Streptophyta > Zygnematophyceae > Desmidiales > Closteriaceae > Closterium > Closterium sp. Yama58-4. The sequence continues at coordinate 270,611 of CANIUD010000761.1, forward strand.
ATCCAGGTACCAGGTGTTGTAGTTGTCGGTGTTGTTGTTGCGCAAAAGTAGCGCGAGTCGCGGAGTCACCAGTGTCGCCTTGTAGCGTCTGTGAAAGGATGGTCTTCATCCTACTTCCATCCTACGGGTACGCAGCGTTGATTGTCGTGTGGCGGACTTTACCGCAGTGTGATTGGCAGGTTCCAGTCTTGCTTGTCCTCATCGTACTGGTAGTAGTGGTTTTCAGTAAGGGGATGATTCCACCCTTCTTCCGGCTCAAGTAGTCCTCCTTGGAGCTCGTCTTCTTCGTCTGGTTCAGTGGTGATACAGCGCCGTGTCGCCATGTTTTCTATCACGTTTCTGGGAGCTCCCCCTTGAGTTCCTTGTGTCTGCTGTGGTTGTTGCTGCGCAGGGGGACGGGAGCGTCTTGTCGGCCGACCCAGTTGTTATGGTGAGTGGAATTCGGGTGGCGATAGTTGGATCGGGACTTGCATCGATCCGTTGAGTGTCCGAAGACTTTGCAGATTTTGCAATAGTGGCGCCTTGGTTGTCGTCGCTCTTCACGGTTGTCTGTGTAGAAGGCGAGGCGCTCTCGGCGCGGCGCGGAGCTTGTTCTGCTCGAATCCATGTCCTGCTGTTCAGTCAGCAGTGCGGCGCATAGCGCGGCTTCAGAGAGGGTTCCTCGTTGTCGGAGTAGTGCCTTGCAGGGCTTCCACTCAGGCCCAAGGCCTTGGAGAATTATGCTTTCGAAGATCTCCTCCGAGATAGAACTTCCGTTCTTTATAATTTGATCGCGGATGTTCCGACAACGGTTGATGTAACTGTTTGCTTTCTCCCCGTGCCCCATCTTGGTCTCCATGAGTTGTTGCAGGAGTCTGCTGGCAGTGACGGAATCCTTCGGCTGATATACCTCAACGAGGTGCTTCCATGCTTTTAGAGCTGGAGCGGCGCTCTCTTTGTAGGAGCGAATGCCGAGCTGTTCTGCAGGTGACATGTTGCGTAGCAAAACGCTCTACGCCATGAGGGACTCACTATAATATTGAGCCCGGGCGTCTTCGGTGTCTTCCACCGGTTTAGGATAGGAGCCGTCGAAGTAGTGGTAGATCTGCGCTGTCTGTAGGAGGAGCTCAAGCTCAAAACTCCATGTGTAGAAATCCTTGCCGTCAAATGCGGCGGTAGTCTTGATTTTTGAAACACTAAGAAGCGTGCTTGAGCAGAGTTGATTGTCTCGTCGCTTAGACGGGAGGCAGTTGTTGCAGATTTGTCTGAGTCGAGGGAGAAGCCGTGCGCGGCGGTATCACGGCATTTCGCAGCCAGTTGTCCAGGTTGAACTGGTTGGGAAGTGGTTCCCGCATCGCCTTTGCGCAAATCTTGGAGTTCTTTCTCCATAGTTGATAGTCGAGCGAATAACTGCTCGAGCGCGGCAGTGCCGATTGTTGTTGTCGCCTCATTTGTCGCAGCCGGGTTGGTTTGTCCTTCGGCCGTCAGATTCGTTTGGCCTCCGGATCCTCCGACTATCTTGGTTTTGGAGCGTGTGCCGCTCGCCAGATCTAGGTTTGGCGAATTTTACGGAAGTGATGTTGCGAAGAATCCCTTAGCAGCTCTCATACCATGTTACAATCTGAAGTGAGACTTAGTGAAAGGATCGTTCAGGGTTGATCGCAGGTTGTGTCGCAGCGGAAGTATTGAACTCAGGTCAGAGTGAATGTAAATGATTGAGATGATAATAGCATGCATACATAGGGTTTATATAGGAAGAAATGCAAAGGAATGCGAAACGACCTAGACTAGCCATGTACTCTAAGGGGTACATTCCCTTATTGCAGTGAAATTCAAACCGTGCGGCGCGGGAACCAGTTTCAAACCTGTTCCCGCTCTTTTCACTTCAAATGTTTCTGCCTGCATAGGCTTGATCAGACGGTTGCTGTGTCGCTTCGACTCTTCTGACTCCTCGTCTTCGTACTCGGTAGAGTCGGCTCCTGCAGCATACAGGAATGCCTTCTCATAAAACTTCATATCGTAACAGTTGTGATGAGGGTGGGGAGAAAGATTGGAAAGGTTATGGGAGTGGAGGGAACAACGTAAGGCTGGGAGAGGAGAAGGCGAGGATGGGAGGGGGAAGGAGGCGTGAGGGAAGGGGGGGAGAGGAAAACAAGTGAGGGCATTTGGGGGAAGTGAGCAAGCAAGAATTCATGAAGGAGGAAATGCACATCTCGGTGAGCAACAATGGCGGCAGATAGGCACAGGGAAGACGAGTGAGGGAGTGGCACAAAGCAATCGGGCACCTGAGGAAAGCACGAGGCAGCAATGAGGGTGTGCACGTGGCGGCAAGCCGCCTCCAACTCCAAATCCACCTCCTTGCCACCCTGCCCTCCGCCCTGCCCTCCGCCCTGGCCTCCGCCATGGCCTCTGCCCTGACCTGTTCCGTGTTCTTCCCCGTGTGAGAGGCCCTGGCATGTGGCAATGGCTGTGAGCTGCTCACACACGTGCAGTGCTTGCAATGTGCGGCCGCTGGTGGGGCGGGTGGATGGAGAGAGAAGGAAGGAAGGAGGGATGGGATGAGCGATGGGGTTTGGAGAGGTGGACGGGAGTGGTGAGTGGCAGACAGTGCAACGGTAAGGTGGTGCACTGAGTGCGAGGTGGTGCACTGAGTGTGAGGTGGTGCACTGAGTGTGAGGTGGTGCACTGAGTGTGAGGTGGTGCACTGAGTTTGAGGTAGTGCACTGAGTGTGAGGTGGTGCACTTAGTCTGGATGGTGCACTGAGTCTGGTGCACTGAGTGTGAGGTGGTGCACTGAGTATGAGGTGGTGCACTGAGTGTGAGGTGGTATAGTGGATGCGGATGTGAAGGGGAATTTCACCCCTGCGAGGAGTGCATATCTCCTCCTCCTTCATCAAATGCGCACAACTTGTGCACATTGTGAAAGCGGTGTTTGCATTAGTGAGATTGTTTGCATGGGTACAGATGTGGCAAAACCATTGGCTAGATGGTTGAGGGGTGGTGTTTGTGACAAAGTGAGAGAAGGACTGTAATCGCATGCAATAGTACAACACATAAAAGAGTGGTAACCATTTGTACAAGTTAACAACAAGGCACGCTGCCCAACACTGTCCGGGAAAAAACAAACCTGTTACAACCTGTGTCTTATAAAAGCACCCAACCTGTTACAACCGGGATGCTGACGAACCCAGCAAAAAGCAAAAAAACGGATACTAGCCCAGAGCACAAGGGACCCTCGGGCGACTCTACCGAGCATCAGCTGTACTGTACGCACGGTCAGGGCACTTCAGCCACTCAAGCAGAGGCGAAATCGGGCTGGGTGGCTCTTGATCAAGCACCGTGTTTTCGGTTAATCTGCGCAGCCAATGACGCACCGCCTGTACAGCACCAGGTCTTTCACATGTACACACGATGCCCGGTTGAGCCCCCCGACCTTGCCCTACCCTCTGGGCTTATAAGTGATTCTTGCATTTCGTGGAGGTTTCGTCAATTCGCGTCGGGCAAAAAGGGCTTATAACAAAATTTTGTAACTCACCGTTGACTGTTTGACTTCGGTCTCTTCAGTTTCTGTGGTTCGTATTGGTTGACGTGCTTGTAACGTGGGTGCAACTGCCCGGGAAAAAACCCACGCGTGCAAGGTTTCTGGAATGTGCAAGGCAATTTCGCGTGCAGGGGTTGGGCATCATGTGTACGGGTTGGCCGTACAACTGCAAAGAACTTCTGCGGAAGGTTTGCTCTTTGGGGAGTCTCGATTTGTCAAAACTTTTTGGCCACCCATTTTTTTAGCCAGCATCAAGCGAGCGCAAAACTCCGCTTCCTCCTCTTCGACAGGACCGGAACGCCTTCCATTCACCCCGACCTTAGACTCTCGTGGCTTTTGGGGAACCCGTTTCGCCCACCGTAGACTGCTCTCGCATAGAGCGTCTCCCCAGGCTGCTGGCGGTTGTCCGTAGGACAAAGAAATAACGTGTGTTCCACGTGCTCCTTTGAGGATGCTGGTCACCTCGGCCATGTTTCTAGATAGCTCTATGGTATTGCCCCTTGTACTTTGATTACGATCAATATATAACCTTAACCCATTTTTTTAGCCAATCAGACAGGCCCGCTTTTCATCGACTGCAAAGCACTTGGTCTACGTGAGAACCAGCTAAGACGGTACTACCCGACAAGGTGATCAGAGTGAGGGATGTGTCGCTAGTGCATGTCATGTACTGCCCAGCGCGGCGGTGACTCTTCTTCCAAAGCAGGCGGTGTGGAAAAGGGCGCGCCACCCATCGGCACCTTCCTCTCGTCTGTGGTCAGGTTGATCTTGACTTTGCGGACTACGACAACGCATCATGCTTTGTCTCATGATGAGAGGATGTGCAGCGCAGCTCCTCACCACAAAAAGCTTCATTGAACAGACCGGAGGCCTTGTCGCAACTCTTTCGTCCCTCATGCTGCGACGCAGCCCCATCCGCGCGCGCAGCTCTCGTTCCTCCCATCCGCGCGCGCGCAGCTCTCGTTCCTCCCATCCGCGCGCGCGCAGCTCTCGTTCCGAAAGAGAAAAGGTTCCTCCCCTCCGCAGGGGCGCAGCTCCCTTTTCTCCGCGGAGGTGGCACCTCCATTTCTCCCCCCCCGCCCCTCAACTCAACCCTTTTCCGACCTCTCGCGATGTTACCAGCGCATTCGCCTCACCATGATAGGCCAGCGCGTTTCCCCGCCAGTCAAGGCAGGAAGCTCCTCCCCCTTCTCCCCTTCCGCCCTCCCCCCTCCCTGGCAACGTCTGTGGCGGGAGGGGGGCGAGGGTGCAAGCCAGGGGAGTTATTGGGATTCCCTTAGCTGGAGCTGAGGGGGTTGAAGGGAGGGGGACGGGCAGTATAATAAGCCACTCGGCTCTCACTACTACACATCGCCTCTCCTTCCACTCCTCTCGTCCCGCGCCACGACTGACCCCTGCGAGGCTCATCGTCTCTCATCTCATCTGTGCGTCGTCGCTGCCAGCATTGTTGCCTGCCGCCAGTGCTTCCATTCCACCTCATCATCACCACCATGGCTTCGCACGGCATGAACGTGTCGCGCAGCTTGCGCCTCCTGCTCGCTTCATTGGCTGCTCTCATGCTCTCGGGTGGGTATGGCCTCTTGAGCAAGCCTTTCGCTACAAGCACATATTTGCAATATTTGCTGATGTCATCCGCCTCCTTCCCGTGAGCCCTCTCCTGCTTCGCTTCTCTCGCAATCTCATTCCGTTGTTCCGCTTCCGCCCCCTTTTCCCCCCACCCCGCCTCCCCACCCGTCTCCCCCATGCGCGCGCAGCCTGTGCGCCCAGGGTTGCCGCCGTGCGTCTGCCAGCTGCAAGCTACGCCGCCGACCATAAGTCAGGAGCCTAACATTACCACCGCACCGTCTCACGGACGCTCATCCCTCGTGGCACCCCTGCTTCTCACCATCACCGCTCACTGCTCCAAGCGCTACCGCTCTTTCTATCGTCCCTGCTCATCCACACTCCATTTACTCCTCTGTTGTCTTTTTGAAACACCTTAGGTTGTCAGGCGGGATCCCTCCACCTCTCATAGCTCTCCACGAATGCATGCTCCATCTCACATAAATTTTCCTTGCTCATCCCTTCCATTTCTCTCCTTTACTCCACGGTTCTTCCCTCCTGGATCTTTCTTTCTGCCCACGTTGAAAAATGTCTGTCACACTCGTGTGTGCAGCGCAACTCTCGTCATGCCTTCCTCTCCTCTCTGTTCCTTCCTGCCCAACATGCACCAGACTCGTGTGAGCAGCTCAACTGCGGCGCCCATGCGGCGTGCGTGCAGGACAGGGGCGACGCCTCCTGCGTCTGCAACGCTGGATTCGCCATGACCCCCACCGGCTGTGTTGGTGAGTGCTGCTGCTGCTGCTGCTGCTGCTGCTGCTGCTGCTGCTGCTGCTGCTGCTGCTGCTGCTGCTGCTGCTGCTGCTGCTCACTGCTGCTGCTGCTGCTCACTGCTGCTGCTGCTCACTGCTGCTGCTGCTCACTGCTGCTGCTGCTGCTCACTGCTGCTGCTGCTGCTCACTGCTGCTGCTGCTCAGTGCTGCTCTATTCGTTCCTTCACTCTCAATTAGGCCATGCCCTCCCCACTCGCGATGCCTTTCTGCCCTTGCCTTGGCAGACACGTGTGTGCTCAAGAACTGTGGGGCTAACGGCAAGTGTGTGAGGACCCCTGCAGGAGTGGCGTCCTGTGTGTGTGCCACTGGCTTCGTGCTGCAGCCTGATGGCGTCACTTGCACCGAAGCCAGTATGTGCCATGCCATATGCCATCTCCTCTGCATCTGCCATATAGGCAATGCCTTGCCCTATGCAATTTGCCATGCCTTGCCCTATGCAATTTGCCATGCCTTGCCCTATGCAATTTGCCATGTCTTGCCTGCCCTATGCAATTTGCCATGCCTTGCCCTAAGCAATTTTGCCATGCCTTGCCTGCCCTATGCAATTTGCCATGCCTTGCCCTATGCAATTTGCCATGCCTTGCCCTATGCAATTTGCCATGCCTTGCCCTATGCAATTTGCCATGCATTGCCTGCCCTATGCAATTTGCCATGCCTTGCCCTATGCAATTTGCCATGCCTTGCCTGCCCTATGCAATTTGCCATGCCTTGCCCTATGCAATTTGCCATGCCTTGCCTGCCCTATGCAATTTGCCTTGCCTTGACCTATGCAATTTGCCATGCCTTGCCCTATGCAATTTGCCATGCCTTGCCCTATGCAATTTGCCATGCCTTGTCCTATGCAATTGCCATCCCTTGTCCTATGCAATTTGCCATGCGTTGCGTTGTTCTATGTGACGTGCCACGCATGGTGCTATGGAATGTGCCATGCCTCTAGCATGTGGCGGTAACTCCTGCAGTTCACACTTTTCTCAAGCCTCCTTGTGCATCCCTTTTTCAATGCCTCGTTTCTTGTTCAATCCGCCCCCTGCGCCTCCTGCCTGAATCTACTTTTTGTTCTATTCTATCTCAGCTTGGTTTCACATTATGCTCATCGTTTTGCTAACGGTCTTTCACCCCCAAATCCTTCCCAGTTGGGTGCGAAGGCGTTGTGTGTACTTACGATGGTGCGGACTATGGCCAGATGGCAAACTGCGAGATATCACCTGTCACAGGGAAACCCTTTTGTGTTTGCGATTTCTGGATGAACGAATATATGGCACGAGACATGAACTGTGTTGGTAAGTTCCACGCGTTTAAGGTTTGCTTGTTGAGGAGTCAATGCTGAGGAGTCAATGCTGAGGAGTCAATGCTGGGTCAATGCTGATTGACCCACTGTACTGCCATCTCTCGTTTTCTAAACCCCCACCCATAACTTTCGTTCCATCCTGATCAACCTCTTACCTTCCATCAGTGACACCCCCCCTGCCTGCGGTGTTGCCTGCCGTGTTGCCTGCGGTGTTGCCTGCGGTGTTGCCTGCGGTGTTGCCTGCGGTGTTGCCTGCGGCGTTGACTGCCGCGTTGACTGCCGTGCTGACTGCCGTGCTGACTGCCGTGTTGACTGCCGTGTTGACTGCCGTGTTGACTGCCGTGTTGACTGCCGTGTTGACTGCCGTGTTGGCTGCCGCCGTGTTGCCTGCCGTGGGATTGGCACGCAGCTGTGTTAGGAGATGTTGCTAAAAATGCATGCTGCAATATGCTTGCTCTTGCATGTTGTTGCCTCCTTAAAAGTGTCTCCGTGCTCTCCCTCCCTCTCCCTCCCTCTACCTCTCCCTCTCCCTCTCCCTTTCCCTCTCCCACCCCCCCTCCCCGTCTCTCAACCTTTTACCTTTCAACAGTGACGTCCCCCCCACCCTGATCTCTCCTGCGGCGGCCTACCCTCATCAGCCACTCCCATCATCCCATCAGCTAGACGTCCAGCTGTTTTGTCTTGCAGAATAAGGCACAGCAGGCCAAGGGGCTGAAGGCCTGAATAGCGTGCCTCAGGACCGCCCCTGCTTGAGAGCCTCTACAAGGGAGAATGGAGAGGAGGGCTTTGACCTGTGTGCTGCTTTGTTCTTTGCTAGTTTTTTTTTTTTTTGGGTTGTTTACAGCTGTAGTAGGTCTCAATAAGTACCCCTTAGAGTACATGACTAGCTAGAATTGTTGTGCTCCTATTTGTAGTAACTGTTTGCTTTGTTTTTCTCAATGGATTGGTGTTCCTGATTCACGAACGAGAGTGACCAGCAGCATTGTAGTTCCTGTCGTTTAACTACTGTAATGACTGAATGGCTTGCCTTTCCCATTTTGCCTCGTTTATTTGCACACTAATGCATGCAGTGTACACACTCTCTCATCGTTACCGTGCGTGTGAGCCATGGATGCTTAGGATCTCAGCCTAGAAACGGCAACTTCTGAGGCCCCTCAAAACCTGGTCTGCCTCACACGTTACGTTACGTTACGTTACGTTACACATCACAGCAGAAGCTCTAGCGGGCCCCGGCAGGCAGTGTTAGCGCTGAGAGCGCTGGTGGATTCTGGAAAGTGGAGATTTTTGGAGCACCTCCAACACCAACCTGCCTCACACATTACGTTACATTGCGTCACACATCACAGCAGCAGCTCCATCTGGCCCTGTCAGGCAGCGTTGGCGCTGAGAGGTGGCAGTTTCGGGAAAGCAGCGCCTTTTGAGGCACCTCCAACACCAACCTCCCTCACATGTTACGTTACACATCACAGCAGCAACTCCAGCGGGCCCTGGCAGGCAGCGTTAGCGCTGAGAGCGCTGGTAACTTCGAGGAAGCGTCGCGGCGGCAGGCAGCGTCACGGCGAGGCGTCGGGCGGCAGCGTGGTGGTCTGCCACGTGGCACAGCAGGGCCTGCAGGTGGCGCGCGTCCCTCTCCCGGGCTAGCTCCTGAGGGGAAGGGGGAGGCAAGGGAAGCAGGGACGGAGTGGATTAGTGAGTTGGAGTAAAGAAAGCAACCCCAGCACAGCAGGGCCTGCAGGTGGCACGCGTCCCTCTCCCGGACAAGCTCCTGGGGGGACGAGGAAGATAGGGAATGCGGCGGGAAAAGAAAAACTTGAGCTGGCTTGCGAAGCATCAAGGCAGCCGGCTGCTCCGCCACGTGGCACAGCAGGGCCTGCATGTGCCGTGCGTCCCTCTCCCGCGCGAGGTCCTGAGGGGAAAGGGGAGAAAAGGCAAGGAGGAGGGGATTCCTGAGTTGACTAAGAAAGCATCTCTGGCACAGCAGTGCCTGCAGGTGCCGCGCGTCCCTCTCCCGGGCGAGCTCCTGAGGGGAAGAGGGGAGGGTAGGGAAAGGAGTGAGGGGGAACACAAGGGAGGCATGGAGGGCGTGTGCGAAGGGGGAGATATGCTACATACGGGGAAGGGGGGGAGAGAGAGGAAGAGGGTGGAGTTTGAGGTGAATGCATATGATTATGAAGTGAAGCGTGCTTGGCTCTGACCTGCCCCAAACTGTCGGGGTGAGAGCGACTTGGTGTGAGTGACTTGGTGTGAGCGACTTGGTGTGAGCGACTTGGTGTGAATGACTTGGTGTGAGTGACTTGGTGTGAGTGACGGGGTGCGAGTGACGGGGTGGGACTGACTGGGACTGACCTGCATGGTGTGGAAGCCGCTGGCTGCTTCTTCCAGCAACGGCAGCACTGCTGGCGCACTGCCTGGCACCGCTGCATGCAGTGGTGGTGGCAAGCGAGGTGGGTGCAGGGGAGGTGGGTGACAGAAGTTGTAAGGTTAGCACATGGGGAACAGGACGATGAAGCTGTACATGGGTGCGTGGCGACATGGGTGCGTGGAGATATGGGTGCGTGGAGATATGGGTGCGTGGAGATATGGGTGCGTGGAGATATGGGTGCGTGGCGACATGGGGGCGTGGCGACATGGGGGCGTGGCGACATGGGTGCGTGGCGACATGGGTGTATAATGACATGGGTGCATGGAGACATGGGTGTATAATGACATGGGTGCATGGAGACATGGGTGTATAATGACATAGGAGCATGAAATGAAATCATATTAGCGAGAGTAGGAAGAATGACAAGCAGCGGTGAACGCACCAGCAGGAGGGAGCAAGGCGAGGTGGCACTGGGCAATGAGCATGAGGGTGCGGCAGCGCATGGAGAGACCTGACTGCCCCAGCAGCACCGGCAGACACACCCCATCCAGCAACCACAGCGCTTGCGCCGCACACTCCCGCCCACTGCTGCTCCTCTCGCCCCCTCCCCCATCGCCCCCTGCAGCACCGCCCACCCTCTCATCGGCCCCTGCAGCACCATAACCCCCCCCAGCACGAATAGGGCTGCAAGACGGGGGTGCCAGGGCGAGCGTGGCCTCGGCGGCAGTGAGGGTGGCGGTGGCCTGCAGCAGCAGCGCGTGCAGGCGAGCTGCCAGTGACGCGCATGCCAGCGCGTGTGGGAGTGCCGCTGCTGGTGACCCGGCTTTCTGGTAGGCATGGACATGGACAGCGGGGGGGTGAGGAGAAAAAGGGAGCGAGAGGGCAGGTGTGAGGGTGGAGCAACAGGGTATGCAGGCGGGCTGCCAGCGACGCACATGCCAGGGCATATGGCAAGGCAAGGCCGCTGCTGGTGACCCCACTCTCTGGGAGGCAGAGGCAGTGGGGAAAGCGAGGAGAACGAGGGGGAAATGGGGGATGCGGGATGGAGGCTTGAATGAGTGCAACGAGGGTGAAACACGGAGGAGTTGGAGTTCAGGGTTGGATGCAGCAGGATTGAATGCAGCAGGCTTGGGACGGAAAAATCAGGGCCGGATGCAGCGGCTCATAAGTTAATCCTCCACCCCAGCATCGACCCACAGCAGCGTCAGGTGCCTGGCCACGTGCCTCACGAAATCAGATGTCTGCCCAGGTGCCTCAGAAAATCAGGTGTCTAATCATTGCATCAGATGCTGGACTAGCAAGCATATGTTTCACCAGGTGTCCCCCAGGTGGCTCCCCAAGTGCCTCAGGTGGCTCCCCAGGTGCCTCAGGTGGCTCCCCAGGTGCCTCAGGTGGCTCACCAGGTGCCTCAAGTGGCTCCCCAGGTGCCTCAGGTGGCTCACCAGGTGCCTCAGGTGGCTCACCAGGTGCCTCAGGTGGCTCACCAGGTGCCTCAGGTGACTCCCCAGGTGCCTCAGGTGTCTCACCAGGTGTAGCTCCGCCAAGAGCAGCAGGCACCGTGCATGGTACAGCTGGCGGTTGTGCTGACAGCACGCCGTGAAGAGCACCTTGGCTGCTGATGCCGCCTGGGGGAAGGGAAAAAAAAGGGGGTGAGCTGTGATGATGGAGGATTGGACGAAATGGGAAGGGGGAGGGTAGAGGAGGGAACAATGGAAGGCCGGGAGACGAGAAGGCGAGGATGACACGAGGGGAAGGGGCCGCGAGGGAACAGGCGAGGGCATTCGTGGGGAGTGTGGAAGCAAGAATGTATGGAGGGAAAGATGCAGCATTCTGTGGGCATGATTGGCGGGAAGTAGGGAGAGGGAAGGAGGAGGGTGAGGGAGCAGCCCTGGGGACGCCCAGATGCACTTCGGCGGCTGAAGAAAGAGAGATGGGGTTGGGAGAAGAGAGATGGGGTTGGGAGAAGGGAGACGGGAATTGGCGAAGGGAGATGGGATTGGGCGGGCATTGGCACCTGGGGAAAGCGCGAGGCAGCAACGAGGGTGTGCACATGGCGGCACGCCGCCTCCAACTCCAAGTCCACCTCCGTGCCCCCCTGCCCTGCTCCGTGCCCTGTTCCCTGTTCGTCGTTGTTAGAGAGGCCATGGCGTGTGGCAATGGCTGCGAGCTGCTCACACACATGCAGTGCTTGGGATGTGCGGCCACTGGATGGGGGAGGGAGGGGGAGAGAACGGAGGGATGGGATGAGCGATGAGGGTGGGGCAGGTGGATGGAAATGGTGGGTAGCAAGCACTTAGGACATACAGTGGTGGAAGGAGAAGAGTGCACAAGAAAAATACGGCGGTTGATACGCAGGGGCCGCTGTGTGTGAGGGGCAACAGGTGAGTGAGAGGGAGATGCCGTGACATGCACGGCACAGTGCAACAAGTGAGTGAGCATCTGCCACACAGTGGACCAGTCACTAGTGCGTGTGAACTGGCCTTGTGGGTGGCTTACGTGGCAAGGCAGAGGTCGTGAGTCAGCTCCAGCTCAGCAATGCGGAGGGAGGGCGAGGAGGAGAGCAGCGGATGCTGCTGCAGGCGATGCAGGAGAGGCAGCGCCGCTGGTGGGGAGGGAGGGGGGTTGGGAGGGAAAAGGGGGAAGCGCGAGGAGGGGTTCAGAACAACGGGTTAGGGAATGATGGGTGTGCGAGGCTGGCTAGAGTGTGCTTGTGACACTTGTACCACCACAGCAGTGCTTTGCTCCTCTTACCCTTACCCTGCGACCCTGAACCCACCTGAAGCCCACCTGAAACCCACCCGAGGCCCACCTCCCCTACCTGGGGCCCACCTGCGGCGCCAGAGTGTGCAGCTCTGTGTCGCAGCAGCTTGACTGCTGATGCTGCTAGGTCGTCCGCACTGCCGGGAGAAAGAGAGAATAAGCGAGTGGGAGGAGTGTTGCAGTGAGTGAGGGTGTGTGGGGTGTGCCAAATAGTACTCAAGGCTGAAAGGAGGGGAGGGGAGATAAGTTAATGTGTGGCAGGCATTGAAGCAGATGGTTGTGGAGAGACTGATGCACGAGTGTAGTGTGGTGGGAAAGGCTTGAGATGAGAGGCATGCTTACGTGGCAGCATCAGAGTAGCAGAGCAGATGAAGTGCTGCGCTGGCACTCGCCATGGTGGGGCTGACGTGGAAGCAGGGGAGGAGGGAGGAATGGAGAGAAATAGGTAAGCGGCACAATGGGCTGGGCATGCAAGAATGACGATAATGAACGGTGCAGATGGGATCAGTATGGGTGCACTGCATGGCCATGACCAAACAAACACGACTCACTCACATCCCCCCACACACCACTATCCCCTTGCACACAACTCATCTCTCACGTCCACTCACCACCCACCACTCACCACCCACCACTCACCACCCACCACTCGCCACCCACCACTCACCACCCACCACTCGCCACCCACTCCCGACCCCCCACCACTCACCCCCACCACCCTCCACCACTCACCACCCATACACCTCCCATGCAGCGGCCCTCACGCCCTGCCCCGCCCCCACCAGCCGCACCACAGCAGCTGGGGGCGGGGCCAGCCTCCCTGCCGCCGAAACAGAAAAAGTTGTGTAATTAAAAAACAAACCTGACTCAACCCCTGTCCACCACTCACCACCCATACACCTCCCATGCAGCGGCCCTCACGCCCTGCCCCGCCCCCACCAGCCGCACCACAGCAGCAGGGGGCGGCGCCAGCCTCCCCGCTGCTGCTGCCGCCGCCGCCGCTGCCGCCGCCGCCGAGCCTGCAGGCTGAGGTCCGGCGAAGGTCTGGCCGGAGCTGAAGAGAGCCGCGGCAGTGGAGGCGGAGGAGAGAGGGGCTGAGAGGGCTAGGCTGGAAGAGAGGCTGAGAGCTGCTGCTGCCGCTGCTGCTGCCACTGCGGAGGAGGAGGAGGCGGAGGCGAGGTGCAGGGAGGGGAGGGAGAGAGGGGCGGATGGGGGGAAGGCGAGGGGGGAGAGTGCGGAGGGCAGGAGGATGGCTGAGGTGCAGGCGTCATTGAAGAGCTGGGCTCCCAGTCGCAGGTGCTGGTAGGGGGGGAAAGGCGGGGAGAGGGAGAGGCGGAGGGAAAGGCGGAGAGGGAGGGGGAGGGGGAAGGGGAGGGGGAGGGGGAAGCACCAGTGGGAGGTTAGCTGTACTGTGAGAGGATTTAGAGATTGGATGAGCCAAGGGAGAGGAGAAAAGGGAGAACGCAAAATGAATTCAGGAAGAGGTCTTCCACGAAACTCCTTTCTTTCGTACGAATATTCTATCCTTTACTTGAGCTAATTTAGACTCCAGACAAGGAGTGGAGAGAGTGGCTTACGTGGCAGACAAGGAGGGGGGACGAGGTGAAGTCAGATGGAGGGAGCGAGAGGGAGGTGGTGGCGTGCAGTGCTCTCCCGTCCGTTACATGCTGCTCAGAGGAGTACAAGGGGGTGCAGATGGGCAGGCGGACGGGGGTCGACAGAAGGTAGAGATGGAGTGGGGAGGAAGGAGGGGGGGATCAGCAAATATAGAAGGAGCAGGCATAGGCATATAAGAAATCAGTGACAGTCACATCAGCATAAATGATACAGCACTCCAGATACTTGGTTATAGAACATAAGTATAAAGACAGCGCGAAAATCTTGTCGCTTCGATGCTGCCGCAATCACGTTGACTCCGAGTGCTGATAACACAACCCCTAAAACTCCCCTAAGCTCTGAGCCCTACAAAAACCCTGCTCATCACCTCGACGTTGTAGTGTGTGAGCAGCAACTGGGATGGAAAACACATGAGGGCAGCCAGGGGCACGTGAGATCAGAGGCACGTGAGAGAAGAAGCACAACCACATCAGTGCTGAGTACCTGTTACAATCCCCCAGCAGCCCTCATCATTACCTCGACGCTGTAGCGAGTGAGCAGCAACTGGATGGCAAAGACGAGGCGTGGCAGTCTCAGCTGGGCGGCGCGCACCAGGCAGCGCTGCAGCAGCGCACACACCTGCTGCTGCACCCCCCCACCCACTGCCGCCCCTCCTCCCCCCTCCCCGTCCACGCCCCCATGCGCCCCTTTTTCTCCCCCCAACTTCCCCTCGCCTCCCACCCGCCCCTTCTTCCCTCCGCTGCCCCCCCCACCCCGCCACACTCCCCCCTCCAGGAGTGTGGGTTGTTGAAGTGAGCTGGGGGCTCCCAGCACTGCCAGCTGGCGGGGTGCGTCTGACGTGGCAGTCTGTGATAGGAGGTGGCAGATGGCTGTGAGGGCGTGCACCAAGCACACGTCATCACTCTCCTGTGTGGACACGCAGGGATGCGGGGTGGTGACGAATGGGGAGGGTAGGGGAGGGAGAAGGAAGAAGGGAAGATGGGATGAGGAGAGTGCATGGGGGATGGACAAGATGGATAAGTGCTCAGGGTTCGGTTCAGCCTATCTTTTCTTCAACCCATCCTTTGTTATACGCTCTATTATATTGAAAGTGATCTACCAACATAATTTGTGATAAGAAAAGACGTTTAATGACAACAAGGAATGGAGTTTTGCTTGTTTGGAGTCTGTGCAAACTCAGCGGGTTCGACGCGGTGCAGGCACGGCACTGTGACTTGATCCGTCAGAAGGACTGGAAACAAAGTTAGTTACTCGATTTGGTATTACTGTGCTCACGTATACCGTCATACCATTCAAAAAGAAGGTTCTCTGTTCCAATTTATGCATGCATGCGCCTCACCTGCTGTGCCATGCCTGCGCCTCACCTGCTGTGCCATGCCTGCAACTCACCTGCTGTGCCATGTGAACTGTCTCAATTAAGGCCTGGCATGGTAGGGCGCAGGGGCCATGTGGACGGGGGCGGAAGAGGAAATAAGGTGCGGATTAGAGTACACATACTGCCATGCCGCATGTGCCACACATACTGCCATGCCGCATGTGCCACACATACTGCCATGCCGCATGTGCCACACATACTGCCATGCCGCATGTGCCACACATACTGCCATGCCGCATGTGCCACACATACTGCCATGCCGCATGTGCCACACATACTGCCATGCCGCATGTGCCACACATACTGCCATGCCGCATGTGCCACACATACTGCCATGCCGCATGTGCCACACATACTGCCATGCCGCATGTGCCACACATACTGCCATGCCGCATGTGCCACACATACTGCCATGCCGCATGTGCCACACATACTGCCATGCCGCATGTGCCACACATACTGCCATGCCGCATGTGCCACACATACTGCCATGCCGCATGTGCCACACATACTGCCATGCCGCATGTACCACACATACTGCCATGCCGCATGTGCCACACATACTGCCATGCCGCATGTGCCACACATACTGCCATGACATGCCGCATGTGCCACACATACTGCCATGACATGCCGCATGTGCCACACATACTGCCATGACATGCCGCATGTGCCACACATACTGCCATGCCATCCCGTATGTGCCACACATACTCCCATGATCCCATGTTGCCGCATGTGGCACACATACTCCCATGTTACGCCGCATGTGCCACACATACTGCCATGCCGCATGTGCCACACATACTGCCATGCCATGCCGCACGTGCCACACAAGCATGCCCCATGGCATGCTGCACGCACCACATACACAAACACACATACCCCCATGGCATGCTGCACGCACCACATACACAAACACACATACCCCCATGGCATGCTGCACGCACCACATACACAAACACACATACCCCCATGGCATGCTGCACGCACCACATACACAAACACACATACCCCCATGGCATGCTGCACGCACCACATACACAAACACACATACCCCCATGGCATGCTGCATGCACCACATACACAAACACACATACCCCCATGGCATGCTGCACGCACCACATACACAAACACACATACCCCCATGGCATGCTGCATGCACCACATACACAAACACACATACCCCCATGGCATGCTGCACGCACCACATACACAAACACACATACCCCCATGGCATGCTGCATGCACCACATACACAAACACACATACCCCCATGGCGTGCTGCACGCACCACATACACAAACACACATACCCCCATGGCATGCTGCATGCACCACATACACAAACACACATACCCCCATGGCATGCTGCATGCACCACATACACAAACGCACATACCTTAGTTGGAGCATACGCATTTCGCGTTTCATACGCTAGAGTTTATCCGCTAGCGTATAAACGCCGAACGCTTCTTGGGAGGGGTCCGGTACGCAGTGAAAACGCAGGCCCGGGCACATAAAAAAATTCGCCGGGCAGTTTGTTAGGTTAAGAGGGGGGAATGGGCGAGGTGCAAAGCACGAAGTTGGTGCCCACGGTCTAGTCATACTCGTCGATACGATCGAGGTAGGTAAAAACGAGGTAAAAAAATCCAAACGATGAACATCGAATGGAGATAGAGCCGCATTTCTGCTAGGAGAGGTGAGTCTGATTGGATCCAATTCCTCCACTCGACATTGAGTGGAAGGAATTCGGATTGAATGGGATGGAGTGGGTTGCGCAATGGTATACGGAAAGGGGTTGTTGTGGATCTGCTTCGAAATTCAATTTCGAAGTTGAGATCCCGAATGTGCGATGCCCTAATTTCCAGTTCGCCATGTCGCTAGCTCAAACCCAACTTCTGATTTTTTTTTCCCGGGCTGCCCGAGCGTTTTTCTGCGTTTCCACACCAAAAACGCAGCGGTCGTTTTTTTAGCGCGTACAAACGCAAAACGCAAAAAGATTCGAGCGTATACTCCAACTAAGACACATACCCCCATGGCATGCTGCATGCACCACATACACAAACACACATACCCCCATGGCATGCTGCATGCACCACATACACAAACACACATACCCCCATGGCGTGCTGCACGCACCACATACACAAAAACACATACCCCCATGGCATGCTGCACGCACCACATACACAAAAACACATACCCCCATGGCATGCTGCACGCACCACATACACAAACACACATACCCCCATGGCGTGCTGCACGTGCCCGTATCGTGCATGCATGCCCCCCTCCACCAGCAGCCCCGCCTGGAATCGCCCCGCCCACCAGTCCGATGCTGCCCGCCCGCCCACAGCCGCCATGCCCGCACTGTGTGGGCGAGTGAGGGGGAAGGGGGGGGAAAGAGGGACGGGGGAGAGTGAAGAGGAGACAAGGGAGTGAGGCAGGTAAGGGGTCAGGGAGGGGAGTCGGGGGAGAGGGGTTGGAGAGAGGCTGCGTATGACGATCACAAATTCTCACTTTCATGCATCCTCACAGGCATTCATATGCAACCTTGTCCCACACATTCCCTTTCCCTCACCCACACAATCCTGTCACTGCCTGCTGAACAGGGTTCCTTCGAGTCACCTGAAAAACCACCCCACACACAACGGCACCAACCTAATCGGGGCGTGGAGATCAAAGAGCAGCCAAGGTGAAGCTCAGTTCTATCTCCTCACCTTCCAACGTCGGCTCTAGTTCGAAGTACCACCCCAAGACAAACCAGCTCAGGTTTGAGCCGCTTGGCCTGTCTACCAGACGAGCGCGACTGAGGCCAGCTTGGATACGGCCCTTGCTAGTGCCTAGTTCCCTCACTTCATACTCACACGTGCCCCCGAACCATGTGCACGAGCTAAATACCCAAGGCCAACCATCCCATGCGTTCTATCTACACACCTGGAGCACTGCAAGCAAACACATAACCCTGCACCCTGGGGCACCTGTAATCGAAGTAGCGGTGCAGCGAGGAGAGGGAGTCGGAGAGATGGCGCGAGGCGAGCGACTCGTGATGCTGCCACAGATGCACCTGATGCCATGCACACATGTGATGCCGTGATGCCATGCCATGTCATGCCATACATGCCATACCATGCCATGCCATACCATGCCATACCATGCCATGCCATGCCATGCAATGCCATGCAATGCCATGCAATGCCATGCAATGCCATGCAATGCCATGCAATGCCATGCAATGCCATGCGAGGCCATACAATGACATGCAGGAAGTGGTTGGGGGACGGATGGGATCAAAACTTGAACATGGATTGGGCAGCGGATATGGGGATCTTGATGCAAAGCTTCCACATGCAACCTAACAGTATGCATCAGGCCATGCATTCATTTCAGCCTGCCATCGCATTGAACCTGCCATGGATGCTGCGACCACGCACCTTGGGCGGCAGGTCATGAGCATGAGCCAATGCGCGCTGGTCATCTGCATGTGCGCCATCCACAGCGCCGCCACTCCCCTCGCCTTCCCTTCCTTGCTCGCTCCTTGGGCCTGCTGCTGCTGCCCCCCGCCTGTTGTGCACAACAGAGTGAGGAGAGAGGGATGGTGCGAGTGACAAGAGGGATGCAGGAGGTGGGAGGGAAGAGAGTGGGGAAAGGAATAAAAGAAGTAGTGAGCTCTGGTACCTAGCAAAGCGATAGTCTCCCCTCACCTAGCAAAGCGATAGTCTCCCCTCACCTAGCAAAGCGATAGTCTCCCCTCACCTAGCAAAGCGATAGTCTCCCCTCACCTAGCAAAGCGATAGTCTCCCCTCACCTAGCAAAGCGATAGTCTCCCCTCACCTAGCAAAGCGATAGTCTCCCCTCACCTAGCAAAGCGATAGTCTCCCCTCACCTAGCAAAGCGATAGTCTCCCCTCACCTAGCAAAGCGATAGTCTCCCCTCACCTAGCAAAGCGATAGTCTCCCCTCACCTAGCAAAGCGATAGTCTCCCCTCACCTAGCAAAGCGATAGTCTCCCCTCACCTAGCAAAGCGATAGTCTCCCCTCACCTAGCAAAGCGATAGTCTCCCCTCACCTAGCAAAGCGATAGTCTCCCCTCACCTAGCAAAGCGATAGTCTCCCCTCACCTGCTCGCCTGCTCTATCCGGCAGTCAAGGTACTCTGCCAGCCGCCCTGCTTCCCGCAGAAACTGCTTCTGCATGCCGCTGACTCCCCTCTGCTTCCGCCTCCATCTTCCCTGCCCCTCTCCACTCTCCCGCCCCTCCTCCCCTGCTTCTCCCTCCACCCCCACCATCCCTCCACTGCTCCTTCTCCCCGCTCCTTCCCCCCACAATCCCCCATCATCACCCCCAGCTTGCATCAGCGCATCATCCCCCTGCCCTTCCCCTCTCCCCCCTCTCCCCCTTCGCCCCAGCACCTCCCACTCAAACTCCTCCTCCCATGCTGCCCTGTCCTCCCCCGCCCCCGTCCATGCCCTTGCTCCTCCCCCACCCCTTCCACCATCCCACCCAATCACCCCCCCTGCTGCTTCCCTTCTGCTCTCACGCGTGCCCTCGCGGGTGGTTCTTCTGCGGTGTGTGACTGTATCAAAGGCCAGCGGTTCCCCTCCCTCTATGCCCACTCCTTCGCCCCCATCCACTCCCCCCTCCACCCCCACGTCTACCTCCATTTCCTCCCCTCCATCATTCCCCCTCCCCTCCCCTGACCCCCACTCCCCATGTGATGCCTCCCCTGTGCTCTCCCGCCTGCCCGCCGCCTGCTCATCCATGCTCCCCATCTCCGTGCTGCCGGTGCTGGCAGAGCAGCCCGCGTGGTGGAGGTACTCGTGAATGTCGCCCAGCACATCACACACCGCCTGCCATGCGCCATATGCCATGTGCCATGTATGCCATGCAATACAAGGGAAGAGTGAACGTTAAGAGTAATGAGTGCATGTTGCATGTGCGTGCATGTGTGTGACAGAGCAGCCTGCGTGGAGCAGGTACTCGTGAATGTCGCCCAGCACATCACACACCGCCTGCCATGCGCCATATGCCATGTGCCATGTATGCCATGCAATACAAGGGAAGAGTGAACGTTAAGAGTAATGAGTGCATGTTGCATGTACGTGCATGTGTGTGACAGAGCAGCCTGCGTGGAGCAGGTACTCGTGAATGTTGGCGAGCACATCACACACCGCCTGCCATGTCCCACGCACCATGCGCCATGCGTCGTGCGCCATGCGCTGTGTGCCATGCGCTGTGTGCCATGCGCTGTGTGCCATATGCCATGCGCCATGTGCCATGCTTGCCTTGTGCATGGAAACAGTAATGATTAGAAAATGTGCATCTGTGGAATGCATTGTAGATACGTGCAAGTTGCATGTGCGCATGTGGGCACGTGCACATGTGTGCAGAAGCGCACCTGGAAGGGCAGGAGGTGGAAGGAGAGCAGCAGGGAGCGCAGGAACAGGCCAAGCGCACTGCCACGAGTGACAGGCTGGCAGGCGGGCGACGCTGCTGCTGCTGCCCGGTGGCGCGGAGGGGAGGTGCTGCGCGCCACACACGCTGCAGCATGGTCGTGAGGGGGAGTGGTGGGGCATGTGGGAACAGCAGGCAGGTGTGGGAGGTGACGGGCGGCAGAGTGGGATACAAGAGGAGGGGAGAAGATGGAGCAGAAGCCAGAAGGAGAGCAAGAAATGAGTTGGCAGCACTGCTCGTGTGTGTTCCATGCATGCACACGGCCATGCATGCATGCAGATATTCATGCACGTGAGGGGGACATTCCAGCGCACTACTCTGAGCGCCACTCACAGTGCAAGGAGGCGAAGAGGGAAAAGAGGTCATCTGGGGATTGCAGCGCCTGCAGCTGCCGCACCAGCACCCCACCCACATCACTCCACCCCTCGTCCCCTTCCTCCGCTCCCTCCGCGTCCCCCTCAGCTTGTGCCCTTGCACCCCGGCCCCCCTCTCTCCCCTCTCCTCCCTGCTCCCTGCGTGCCTCCGCCTCTCCCCCAGCTGTTCCCCCCCCCACCTCTGCTGTCAGTCGCAGCAGCAGCGCGCTCAGAGGAGGCTCGTGCCATGAGTGCACTGCCTGGGTGGGGTACGGTGATTGGGGGTGATGAGGGGTGATGGGAGGTGAAGGGGGTGGTAGTGACGGGTGATGAGGGATGGAGTGAGGGGACGTATGTCAATGGGAGTCACAGGGATAATGGGGCGAAGAAGGGCGAAGAAGGGCGAAGAGTAACGGTGCTTCTCGCAGCCGTGGTGGAGCGAGTAGGATGGGTGTGGCAAGGCAAGGGGCGGTGGGCGTGGCAAGCGAGGGAAGGCAATGATGGGGAGGGGAGGGGGGCGTTGAGCAGGACAACACAGGGGGAGCAGAGAGCAACGGAGTGGAAGGGTCAAGGATCACAGTAAGCAGAACTACTTCTTCCTCCCTCCCATTCCTGTATGTATGCACGCTGCTATATCGTGCCTGCCTGTCATTTTCTCTTCCCTCACCATCTGCCGCCGCACTGCTCCATTCCCAGCACCACTGAATCTCCGCCCTCCCTTCTGCTCCGCCTCCTCCCCACCACTGAACACTCTTCCCGTCGCCCCATTCCCGCCCACTGCGTTGCCACTGCTACGCGCATCGGCCTGCTAACCCTGAAGCTACCGCCGGCCACAGCACAGCAACTTACCCACAGCGCATCTCTCATCTTTCCCCTCCCCACTCCCTCCTCCCCCCACCACCCAGTACGGAACTTCCCCTCCAGCAGCGCACCATTTTTCCCCAGCAGCGCTCCTTTCCCCCCATCAGCGCACCTATTCCCCCCGAGCGCCTCACCCTGGTCTCGCGGAGCAGGAAGAGCGCAAGCCGCTGCCGCACGCGGCGGGGCGGCGGGGAGGGCGGGGCGGCACGCGCGGGGGAGTCGTCCGGCAGCGCGGGCGAGGCGGAGTGTGGCGGGCCCGCGAGGAGGCGCAGCAGCAGCGCGAGCGCCACTCGGTGCGGCGTCACGCTCGCCGCTGACGTCGCGACGGCGAGGGGCGCGTCGCGAGGCGGTGCGGCGGAAGGCATGGCGACGCGTGGACCCGACGAGCACGTCGCCGCGCGCCGCGTGGGTGACTCGCCGCGAAGGAATGTCGCGGTGATGCGCGCAGAGCTGGCTGCGACGAAGGCGCTATCGTGTCGCGAGGGATCGCGAAATATGATTGACTCGTGGTTCAACTATAGATTTGACCTGCTTTGGTAGCTCCTAACGAAATTCGCACGACAATAGCCGCGATCTCGCCAAAGATTCCGCTATAACCATAGCGCCATTCTTCCAATTCGCAAATGGGCCTGCAAAACGACCCCACGACAAACTGGACCTCGTTTTGAACTACGCCCTAAGAACTCCTGCTTCCGTGCCTCGAAGGCTGACCCGCCGGGATGGCAGGTTTGGGTTGGGGAAGGCAGCCCGACAAACCTCAGTAAGGCGTGGCGAAATGGGTAACATTTCGCTCATTCGAATGAGAGGGTCGTTCGAACGGCGAGGTAACACGCCCAAAGTGTCATCCTCAGGAAGTAGGAAAAGCGGATGTCACGAGATTCCCGAGGGAACGAAACGCTGCGGAGAAATCCAGAGGAAAACTGCACAGAATGCTCCAGATCTCCATCAACGTAGAGCCTTCTGAGCGTCTCGATCACGAGCAGCTTGCGGAACTGAACTGTCAGCCGCGATGTGAATTCGACATAGCAGCTGCGGAAAGCGCCTGCTGAAAGCACAGGGTAGCCAAGTGAGCATCTTCCTAGCTGCGACGCACACATTCTGCCGCAGCGACCTCAGCGTTCTCTTGCGATAGGTGATAGGGCGAATTCGCAACGGCAGCATCGGTCGCATATGTATGAGGCCGTACTACTACTATTCAGAAAGAGCACATTTCCTGTCGAGCTATTCTACACTCCTGGAAGCCGTGGTCCCAGCCATTGCACTTTGGCAAGGTTTGATTAGCTTCACTTGAGCTGCCAGTTGGTGCACGAGACGGACACTATGGACTCTAGGCGAGCTGTTATCATGAACTCCAGTAGGACCCACATTCACGATCTCCTAGACGACGTCCTCATTCGGATCTTATGGCCTTCCGCACCGTCAAGCCCGTCAAGCCCGTACATTTCCGAGAGCGATGATACTTGGAACCCTGTGGTGCCGAGGCCTACAAACCTTGCCGCTCACACCACTCCAGAAGAGCCATCATGGAGCAAGCGAAGTGACTCTCCCATGCCGACGCCTCCTGCCTCCGCGGATGCCGCTCACAACCTCTTCATCGCCTCCATCTGCCGTCGCTGGCGGCGACTCGCTCAGAGGCACGTCTCGTCGCTGCTCGTGAAGGATAGCCGCGTCGTGTCTCGCCGCGATGTGCTCAACGCGGTCGCCTGCTTTCCCCGGCTGACCCATCTGCATCTCTCGGATTTCAGCGTTGAAAGATTGGACGACGCGTTTCTAGCTGATCTCGCCGTTTCGTGCCCTGGTTTGAGGGCGCTGCATGTGGGGAAGCTGATGGAGGAAGCAGACGAGGGACGGCACATTAGAAATGGCCGCGTTATAACCGAAGCAGGCTTGGATTTCTTCTTCCGTCACTGCTCTCAACTGGAGCAGCTGTCGCTGTGCTGTCTCGAGGAAGATCTGAACCCACCAGCTTCGTTCTTCCAGCTTCAGCATCTGCGCACCCTCGTCTTGACCACCGCCTTCATCTTAAACTCTCCGAATCTCAGCTCCCTCTCGTCTCTCACTGCAGTTTCCATCGAAACCTCGTCCCTTCAATACGACCAGCTCTCCGCCCTCCTTCAACTCACCAACCTCACCCTCCTCTCCCTGCCTGCCAGATCCGCCCGCCTTCTCGCTTGCACAGCTGCCTCTCCACTCGCTCAAGCTCGGACTGTCCAATGCACACTTCAGCGTATTTTCCCTCCTGTCTCGCCATACAGGCTCCTGAAACGGCTGCAGCTTAGCCATTGCTTCAACCAGGAGCGGCTTCCCGACAATATCGGACAGCTGCTGCCGCGCCTCCAGGAGCTCAGCATCGAAAGCTGCGAATCCCTCAGCGATCTGACCGACCAGTTCACCTCGCTCACCTGCCTGGAGACCTTGACCATATCCATTTGTAGCGTATCCACTCTGCCCGCAAATTTTGGCAATCTTCCAGCCTTGAAGGCGTTGGTGCTTCATCAGCTGCCGCTTCGCACCCTCCCTGCCTCCTTCACCAGGCTCGCAACTCTTGAGACGTTTTTCCTGGTTTTGTGCGACGAGGTGGAGGAGCTTCCTGCAGGGTTTGGTCGCCTCACAGCCCTCCGGTCTCTGATCCTTGAAGGGTCACCGTCCCTGGAGCTTCCAGAAGACTCGGGGGGTTAATCTCCACACCTTTCACATCACATCGTGCGGCCTAGAGCAGCTGCCGTCGTCATTCACGCAGCTGGCGTCGCTGACCAGGCTGGAGCTGGAAGAGTGCGACATTGCTGAGCTTCCAGACGGCATGGGCGAGATGACAAACCTGCAGGAGCTCTACATTCGTCGCTGCCTTTCTCTTGAGGAGCTTCCGGATTTTGTGGCGGCGCTTGTCAGCCTTCGAGTGCTGAGGATTACAGAGTGTCACGATCTTGCATCGGTTCCAAGGAGGCTGGATGGGCTGACCAGCCTGACGCAGTTGGAGCTGCGGGACAGCTGGGTTCTGAGCGAAGTCCCTCAGGCTCTGCCACCCAGTCTCCAGGTTCTCCGGTACTCAGACAATCAGCAGGTGGAGTCTGTGCCAGATGTTTCAAGCCTTACAGGGCTCAGGGAGCTGTGCTTGCACACGGTGGATGCGGCCTGCCTTGAGGCCATCGGTGAGCATCTCTCCGGTGTGAGGCACTTGGACCTGGAGCTGGCAGAAGGAGCCGAGGAGTCTCTGTCCGCGCTGACCAGGTTGCCTCACCTCCGCACCTTGTCAGCCTCGGGGGTCCGTAGTGTGAACTCGCTGGTGGAGTGTGAGGGCTCGGGTTTGCAGGAGCTACGGGAGCTGCACATCTCCACGATGAGGGATGCTGGACTCGCAGAGCTGCCTGCTGCCATCACCACTCTCCACCACCTCACATCCATTAAGATCAACGCGGAAAACTTGTCTTCTCTTCCGCACAACTTTGGGGCATTCTCAAGGCTGCGTGAGTTGGACCTATCCCACTGCTCATCTCTCGAGCATCTCCCTCCTTCCCTCACGCAGCTTTCCTGTTTGCATGAGCTGAACGTCAGCTACACCAGCATCCATCTTCTTCCGCCTGGCTTTGCTCAGCTCAGCAGACTGAGGAGGCTTGATGTCCATGGATGCAAGGAGCTGGAGGCTCTGCCGAACGATTTATCTGAGCTTAGAATGCTCGAGCAAGTTGATACGGCTGGGTGTGACATGCTCCGGCAGTGACGTTTCTTTTGCTTGTTATGAGCTTAGATTGATAGTTATTGAAACTGTATGCAAGCACTCAGGTTCCATTACACGAATATACTACCGGTAGGTAGTTATCCAGCATCCGTTGGTATGCTGACCCGGAAACTCTTTGAAAGTTCGTGTATACTTCCCCTGACTGAAGACTACATCGCAACAGCAACACACCATCTGTACTATACACACCATGCATCATGTTACGCAAACACACATTGCCAGAATGGAGGAATGGGGTGTATGGCGTTGCAACAAACAGGATACTGCTTTGAAAGTGTTCAAGTGCTTGAAAGAAGAACACACGAACAATGTTGCTGCTGAAATATGAACGATACTACTTTTTCTTAGAATCCATAAAGTCGCTAGAGTACCGTATTCCCCGGGATATACCACCACCCTAGGGTGCTATGATAACTACACAAAAAAAAGGGGGGGGGGGGGGGGGGTCTTGTCATCGTAAAACGTTTAGTACTAAATGTACATCTGTGCCGTGGTGGTAGATTGCTGGTTGGGTGCGCAAAACCGAGGACTGGGCGATAACGTTTTGCGCGAGGGTTAGCTGCCACATTGCAAGCTCCAACAAGGCCCACTGCAGGGCCTCAGATTGGTTTCAGGGTACCCTGACCTATCAGGGCTGTATCCTAAAATATAAAACTTTATCCTGAGGCTTCAGCGCTGGATGTAATGGTTTCCCTGATTTTTCAGGGCTAAATTAAGTTTCATGATTAAGAAAGAAAATATCATCACGGTTTCACGTGCAGCTCGGTCATGGCCTAGTTGTTTGAATCTGCGAATTGTCACAGTGGAAGTATGGAGATCGATTCCCGCTTGCGTCGCGCACAGCGGACTGTGTGAACGAATGTGATTTTCTTGTTATAAGACATTTCTGTGCTACTGTTCAGTGTTACAGGTACACCTTTATCTTAATTCCTCAGTGTAGGATACAGCCTAATACTGAAAGTTCAGGGCTGTATTTTATGTTATCCTGATTTTCCAGCACTGGCACCCCAACTCTATCCTGAAATCAGGGTAATCAGGATAATTTATCCTGATATCTGAGGGCCTGGCCCACTGTCAGGCCCAGATTGGACGAAATCACAACCCCTCGTCGCACGACGAGGATTCATGCAGGTGACAATGGCGGAGCCCCCGCAACAGCCTCGGTTGCCTCGCTGGGCGGGCACGTCATTGAACCGTGAAGGAGTTGATCCTTCTTTCTGTGCAGCGGCTCCATTCCACGAACTCGAGCAATGCTCGGCAGAGTGTCCTACCACCACCTGCCTCCTCGCTCCATGTCCAGGCATGCTGGGGACGAGGAGTAGGAGGGTGGGCTTTATCTGTGTAGGTAGTTAGCATTCTGTCTAGATGGTAGTAGGCTCCTGTTGAATGTTGGAAAGACTGTGTGATGGGAGTGTTAGCGCTGTATTGCGTCATATGTAGCTTGTTTCTGCTAATGTTAACTTGTAGATGGATTATCATTGGAAACCCTGTGCTACTTAGGCAAAAACTGCAATTATACCCGTACATAACACCCCGCCCCGGGTGCTATATAGGATGCCCCCAAAAGGGGGGCGAATAGTAGAAACGAGGCCAGCTATAGCACCCCCCCCGCACAAGCCACCCGGGGGGTGCTCTATTTCGGGGGGTGGTATGTCCGGGGGAATACGGTAGCGGAAATACTCTAGGAAGATAACGACGTCCCTGCAGCGGGGCAATTGGTCACTCAGAGGTAGCACTTCTGGCCTGACACATGGTGCCATTGGGGCGGCCGAGGGAAAGCCGGACACAAGGATTCAAATTGTGTAATAATAACAAGGCATTACATTCTGTTATATAGCAAACGCATAAGGGAAACGGTTACCGTGGCGCAACTGTATAACAGTGTGAAGTAGAGAGGAATGAATCAACTAGAAAAGTGTGTGATACAAATGTGAAACCCTAGAATTGTGTACCCCTTAGTATCTACCCCGCTACAGCCTACATAGGCTAGATCATATATGTTTGACACACCCCCATAGGCAAAGTGGGGGAGAACAAGGGATCACTAGACCAGTCAGGCAAAGCAAAGCAAAGCAAGCTCAGGGTGGATCACAACGTCACCACACATTCCGAGCACAGGTTCAAGGCCACCAGGCCAGTTCACATGCAGGATTATATATAAAGGGAAACAAACAAGAGCAGGTATATATAAGACACAGTACAAGCAAGGTCAAGAAGTGAGCAAGTGAGGCCAAGTAGGCACAAGACCTAACATCGTACAAAAGCGCTGATGATCACAAGGCTGAAGTGCCTTGGTAAAGATATCAGCAGTGTTGGCCTGAGAGGCCACGTAAGCAAGGCGCAGCTGCAGCTCACGAGCAAGGAAGTAGCGAAGAGCAATGTGCTTCGTTCTGTGCTCCAGTCTGTGCTCCCGACACAAGGCCAGCATGGCCTTGTTGTCTACGTACAGAACTGGAGGAGAACGAGGCGGCTCTCCAAGGTCAGTCAGCAGGTAGGTCAGCCAGCGTAACTCCTGAGCAGCCATGGCTCCTGCGTAGATCTCAGCCTCACAGCTGGAGCTGAGAACAGAAGACGAGCGGGTAGACCGCCACAAAACCGAACTGGAGCCAAGGCTGAAGGTGTAATCCTGTGACGACCGCTGCGTAGCCAGGTCGTTGACCCAAGACGCGTCTGCGTGACCCGTGAGGACCACTCGACTCCGCCCTCCAAGCACGAGCCCCATGCCCAACGTACTGCACAAGTAGCGCAACACCCTCTTCGCTGCAGCCATGTGCTCTGGTCGGTGTCTCCCAGGAGCAACATAGCGTGCCAGAATGCTAAGAGGGTAGGACAGGCCAGGTCGAGTGCAGGTCATCAGGTACATGAGGCAGCCAACAAGCTCTGGGTACGGGCCACTCGGCTCTACGGACTCATCCGAAGGCAGAGCTGAGAGCGAGTGGCGAGTAGACAGAGGAGTGGCCTGAGGCGAGGAGTACGTGAAGTCGAAGCGCTGAAGGACCTGCTGCACCATGTGTGACCGAGTCAGGGTAATGGTGCGCCGTGCTCTGTCCCGAGTGATCTGCAAGCCAAGATAGCTGCGCAGTTCACCCAGGTCTGTGCACGTGTGTCGCTTCTGCAGCTCGGACTTCACGTAGGCGAGTCCAGCAGTGTCAGCTGTAGCAAAGACCAAGTCGTCGACGTACACGAGGATGTAGAACGGCGGCAAAGAGGTGTCGGTGCGTAGAAACAGCGACGGGTCTGCAGTAGAAGGAGCAAACCCAAGAGCCGCAAGCGTAGTCCTCAGTGTGTCGTGCCACTCACGCGGCGCCTGGCGGAGACCGTAGACTGGCCGCCGGAGGCTCCACTGGGTACCAGGAGGAAACGACCCAGTGAAGCCAGGTGGGCGGCGCAGCCAGATCTCCTCGTGCAGGCTGCCCTGCAGGAAAGCTGTGCTGAAGTCTAGAGAGTGAAGCTCGTAGTCACGGTGAGCGGCTATGTGTAGCAGCACCCGAAGAGTGGTCATCTTCGGGGTGGGAGAGAAGGTCTGAAAGTAGTCAACTCCCTGCCGCTGACTGAAGCCTCGAGCCACGTAACGCGCCTTGAAGACAGGCAGAGAACCCGGCGGCCGCTTCACCCTGAAAATCCACATGCCACTAACGATGTTCGCCCCAGGTGGGGGAACCTCGTCAACGTAGGTGCCTGTGGACTTCCAGGAAGCCATCTCTGCGTCCATGGCTGCCTGCCACTGAGAGGAGTAGGGACCCTCTATCGCCTCCGCGTAAGAGCGCGGAGTCGGGATGTCTGGTGCATCTGGGTCTCCCTCAGGGGCAAGCAGCGAGGACACAAGATGAGGTAAAGCAGCAGCAAGGCACTGGAACTCCTCCTGCCTGTCCTCAAGGACGTCCGTGCTAAGAGCACACTCACCCCCGACGGACGGAGGACAGACAGATTCAGACTCAGCAACAAGACTAGCGGCATAGTCTAGACGACAGGCAGCAGCAAAGTCAACAAGCTCAGCAACCAAGGCAGACGCAGCAGTAGACTCAAACGACGAGTCAGTGACAACAGTGGCTAACAGACGCGTGACAGTAGGGTGCGCAGCACGAAACCGGTCAGACTAAGGGACCGGAACGGCAGGCAGAGAGGACGCAGGGGGGGACGGCAGAGGAGCAGACTCCGAATCAGAGGAAGGACGACGGACTGCAAGGTGTGCGCTAGGGGCAGCCGGCTGACGCGCACTAGCGACACGACGACCGGTACAACCAGAACGAACAGGCGAGACAGGACGCGACACAGGCTCACGACGCTCAGCAAGACTACCTGTCTGCTCAGTGTAAGGAGAAGGAGCAGGGAGCGGTGAGCCAGGCGGTAACGGAAGACCAGTGGACGACGGGAGAGTAAGAACCTGACGAAGAACAGAGTCAGACGGTGGCAGTGACAACGGAGACGGCGGAACGAAGAACAGTCGTGTCGACGCAGCTGCACCAGCACCGGTAGCTCCAGCAGCTCCAGTACCTCCAGCAGCTCCAGCACCTCCAGCAGCTCCAGTGCCTCCAGCAGCTCCAGAAGCTCCAGCCTCAGAACCGGTACCTCCAGCGCCAGTAGCTCCAGAACCAGCGTCACCAGCAGCCGCACCCCCAGAACCGGCACCTGCAGTTCTAGGGTCTCCAACCGCGGAGTCTCCCGCAGCAGCACCCCCAGAACCAGCACCTCCGGTCCCAGGGTTTCCAACAGCAGTGGCTCCCGCAGCAGCACCCCCAGAACCAGCACCTCCAGTCTCAGGGTCGCCAGCCTCATTGTCTCCAGCAACGGCACCTCCAGGCGCAGCACCCCCAGCCCCAGCAGCTCCAGTACCTCCAGCAGCAGAGCCCCGGGCTCCAGCAGCGCGACGCTGACGGCGACCGTACCAGTCGTGCAGCTGCTGAGTGGTGAGAGGCACACGCGGACGAAGGCGGCCACTCCAAGTAGGCCGCGCACCAGCAGTCCCAGTGCCCTCAAGCGTCTCACCTCCAGACTCAGCACCCCCAGACTCCGCACACACAGGCTCAATACCCCTAGACACAGCACCCCCAGGCGCAGGACCTCCAGTCTCCTCACGCGCAGGCTCAGCACCCCCAGACTCAGCACCCCCAGACGCAGCACCTCCAGGAGCACCACCCCCAACAGCACCAGAGTCAACAGTAACCGGCTACAAAGGCGGCGAAGCAGGTCGCGGAGGGAACCCCGGAAGGGTCTCCAAGCGTGGTGCGCGGCGGTAGGCCGCCGGGGCGTCAGCAGCAGCGTCACCCCCCTCAGGTGGGCCAGAGGTGTCAGAAGTGACCTCCAAAGGCTCAGCCAAGGGGGGGGGGGTCTACCTGAGACACACCTGAAGGAGCAGGACCCTGAGGGGGGAGGGGGTCTACCGGGGGGGGACCTGGCGTAAGGAAGAGCGGCGGGGGGGGGAGCGGGGCAGTGCGGTAGGGGAAGAGACGGTAGTACGGAACCGACTCGTCAAACGTGACGTCCTGGGAGGACAGAACACGGCGCAAGGTGGGGTGGTAAAACTGCCAACCAGGCGCGTCAAGGGGGAAGCCAAGGAAGACGCAGGGAACAGCACGGGAGGACATCTTGTCCGCAGACAAGTCTCGGACAAAAGCCCGAGATCCCCAGACACGGAACGCAGTATCGAGATAGTGGAAGGAAAGATAGAACAGAGAAGAGGGTTTGTACTAGCAGCATGCAAGGTACATATAGGAAACCCTAATTTGGGTTGTACTCGCTATAGAGTACCCCACTGCAGGCTAGACAATTACAACATTCTGACACACCCCCATAGCCAAAGTGGGGTGTAATCAGCACAAATAACCAGTCATAGATCAAGTCCACAAATGCAAGTAAAGCTAGAGGCAGTCACAGAGGGCAAGTGAGGAGGAGGAGAGACTGTGAGGGGCGATCTGCTGCAGGCGATGGGCGAAGCTGCAGACACAACGGGCAACAGGAGCGGCGTGCACAGTGGCTACCGAGCGCACGAGGGCACCGGACTACGGGAGTATCTGGCTCCGCGGCTACGACGAGCACACACAGGAGCAACTGACCCACAGGCGACTGGCGAAGCAGGCTCGCTGGGCTACCGAAACGCGCGAGGGCATCCGGACTACTGGCGCTGCTGGCGTCACGACGGCTACCTCCACGCAACCTCCCCCGACCGTCCCACGCCCCTCTCACACACCCCCTGCTGACACCCTAGCTCCACTTCCACGACACCCCCCTTAAACCCTAAACCTCGGCTCCCACACATCCACCCCCCTCAGCGGCAGCTGCAGCAGTGGGAGACGGAGGAGGAGGAGGAGCAGGGGACGGCGCACACACACGGCACCCCCATAGCTGCCACCCCCACACTCCGCACCCCCAAACCCTAAAAACGGGCGGAACGGGGGAAGGAGCGCGGGGGACGGCGAGGGGGACGGCGCTCGGCCCCCAGAACGCGACCACGGGGCAGCGAGGGGCCGCGCGCGGCTCCCCAGGGCGGCGCGACGGGAGATCGGGGCCGCGGGGGGTCGCGCGCGGCTCCCCAGGGCGGCACGACGGGAAATCGGGGCCGCGGGGGGTCGCGCGCGGCTCCCCAGGGCGGCACGACGGGAAATCGGGGCCGCGGGGGGTCGCGCGCGGCTCCCCAGGGCGGCACGACGGGAAATCGGGGCCGCGGGGGGTCGCGCGCGGCTCCCCAGGGCGGCACGACGGGAAAACGGGGCCGCGGGGGGTCGCGTGCGGCTCCCCAGGGCGACGGGATCGCGGGGCCGCGGGCGACGGGATCGGGGGGCCGCGGGCGACGGGATCGGGGGGCCGCGGGCGTCCCCCACGGTAGGAAACCGCCGCGCGCCTCGGGGCGCACGGCGGGGAGAAAACCGCCGCACGCCCCGAGCGCGCGGCGGGATGAAAAATTGAAGGCCGCGCGCCACGGGGCGCGCGACACAGAGTAGGGCAGCGGAAGCAGCAGTGGGGCCCACAGGCCAGGAGCGTGAACGCTCTGTTACCATATCGAGATAGTGGAAGGAAAGATAGAACAGAGAAGAGGGTTTGTACTAGCAGCATGCAAGGTACATATAGGAAACCCTAATTTGGGTTGTACTCGCTATAGAGTACCCCACTGCAGGCTAGACAATTACAACATTCTGACACGCAGATGCATCGCCAACCTTCTCCATCCACAGCAGAGTGGGGGAGGTCTCCGGCAAGGAGACTCGGGGCTGAAGGTTGATCTGATGCGCCGCGTACTGGACCACAAACGACCACAGAAAATGGGGAGCAGCCGCATGGATCATGGACGTACGAGCGACATCCATGACCATGCCAATGTGGCACTCAGCAATCCCATTTTGCTGTGGAGAGGCCGGAAGCGTGAACGTCTGGCGGATGCCCCTCGCACGACAGAAGGCTCGCAGAGGGCCGGAGGAAAACTCCCCACCTCTGTCGGAGTGCAGACGCAGAACAGGAAAGTCCGAGCCGAAACTCTTCCTGAGCTGGAGACGAGCAGCGCGGATCCAGTCGATCAACACCTCAGTGACCTCATCCTTGCGGCGCAAGGGGAAGACTGAGGTGTAACGCGAGTAGTCGTCAACCACCAGCAGGAAGTAGCGCTCGTGACCCTGTCCACGGACGCGGGCTAGGCCCCACACGTCCATGTGGAGAGTCTGCAGCGGAGCCTCTGTCGGCGGAAACTCGGAGGAGTGAGGAGCGGCGCGCTGCCGCCCCTCGACGCAGGGAACGCAGGTAGGGGCAGGCCCCGGAGGGAGGGGAGGGAGAGACCGGGGGAGACTGGGGGAGACCAGAGACCAGAACACGAGAGGCCATGCCTCGGAGACGAGGCAGGGAGGGGTGACCAAGGCGGTGGTGCCAGAGAAGAGTCTCGTGGGACAGGAGGCGACACGAGCAGGGGGCAGACTCAGGACCAGACCGAGACGCCGCAGCAAACACCTGACCCGACGCAGCTACCTGACCAGGCACAGCAACCGGAGGAGACTCGGTAGTCAGGGTGTACAGGCTCGACCCCGGCCGACGAGTAAACGTGGCCAAGTGTCGGCCCGTGTCCGCACACGTGCAGTGGGTCACCCGCTGACGCGCAGGGGTGAACTGGTCAACCCCCCAATGTAGGTCAGCACCCACCACCAAGTTCGTAGAGAACGAGGGGAGGTAAAGACCCGACAGGGAGCCAGACGGGACCGCTGGACACGGTAGGACAGTGGAGTAGTGGGCAAGGACAGGACCCCCAGAGGGGTCTGCCAGGGAGACCGCAACCGGCCGACTGAGCGGCGTGAGAGTGGTGCGGTCTCGAAAGAAGGAGCGGGAAGCACCCGAGTCAAGGGTGAAAGTGTGCGACGCCTGAGCCGACGTGGTACCTGAGAGAGCAGACTCACCAGCACCTGGGGCAGCAGACTCACTAGCACCTGGGGCAGCAGACTCACTAGCACCTGGAGCAGCAGACTCACTGGCACCTAGAGCAGCTTCTGCACCGCCTGGGTCGGGCGGAACACTCAGGTAACAGTCACCGTCATCACTAGTAGACATAACATACATGGCAGCAATGATAGCATCATAGTCAAGAGCAAAGATATCAACACCAGACCTAAGCAGATCATGCCAGCGAGGGAGCTCAGTGGCGTCAGGGAACCGGAGACGCCAGGCATCTGTCAGGCGGCCGAAGCAGCGCTGAGTGGTGTGCGGGCCGCCACACTGCTCCCCAGTGCGGTCACCAGTACGGAAGAAGTACGTACAGGGACCAGCACCCCCAGGCCGCTGACGCCCAGCGTACCACTGGTGAAGCTGCTGGGGTGGCGGGGCCTCACGAGAGCGCTGCTGCTGCTGACGCTGGCCACCACCAGAGCCTCCTCGCTGCGCGGAGCCACCCCGACCAGCGCCACCGCCACCACCGCCACCGCCGCCACCGCCGCCACCGCCACCACCGCCACCACCGCCGCCGCCGCCACCGCCACCTCCACTCCCACCACCGCCGCCGCCGCTGCCTCCGCCTCCACCGCTGCCACCAGAGCCCCCGCTTCCGCCACCACTCCCACCTCCACCCCCACCCCCCCCGCCACCTCCACCGCCACCACCACCACCCCCGCCAGCTCCTCCAGCACCCTTGCCCCCCTTGCCCTTGCCGCTGCGGCGCCTCCCGCCAGGGGCAGACGCAGCACCGACCGACTCAGCGCCAAGGAGGTCGACAGCAGCAGCAGAGGCAACAGAGGGCAAAAGGGGAACGGGGGAGCACCCCTCAAAGAAAGGGGTACGAGGGTCACCCCGAGAGGCTCCTACAGCGAATATGCTCTGCTCAGCTGCAAGGAGCTCCTTCGCGAGGAGGTCAACGGTGAGAGTGGTAGGGCAGACAGCAAGGAAGTGGTCCCTGACCGAGCGAAGGGAGTCAGGGAGCCGGGTGACTAGGTAGTAGAGGGTGATGTACATGGGGGGGGGTTCTGGGCGCGGAACTCAGCAGGAAGCGCAGCGCGGTAGCGGACGTCACTAGTGCGAAGGTGCGTAATGAGGTCAGCGACTGTAGCAAAGGCAGCAAGGTCAGGGAAAAGGTACGGCAGCATGAGGCGGCTGAGAGCAGCAGAGGCAGGGGAGGAGTAGCGTGCAACGACAGCATCGTACAGGGTCTTAGCAGTCTTATACTGAGTAAAGTGCGCACGCTCAGCAGACGGCAGGTGACTACGCACAGCAAGACGGGCAGCAGCATCGCGTGTGGTCCAGCGCAAGCGAACAGTACTGTCAGCATCGGCAGCAGGGGCAGTAGAGGCACCAGACGTGAGGTCAAACAGCTAGACATCATCTTTGCTATCACACTGCAGGAAAAGGTGCATATCCTCAAGCCAGACCTCAAAGTCTATGGCACGACCCTCAGCATCGAAGGTAAGAACAGCAGGGCTAGCCATGGCAGCAGCAGTAGGGGCGCAGCTCGGCAGTGCGCTTACCAGGGGCTGGTGAGTAGAAGCCCGTAAGGGGTGGGGCAGGGCCGAGGCGCGCCAGTAGGATGGGGGGCCGCGACAAGGCGGCAGGGCAGGGCCGCAGCTCGGCTGTTACGAGCGGCGGCGGCGGCGGCTGTCACGGCAGGGGCGGCGTCGGCTGTCACGGCAGCAGCGGCGGCGGCGAACGGCGAGCGGCGAACGGAGCCTGGGGCCGGGGGCAACTGCTGCAGGGGCGGCTGCTCCAGGAGCCAGAGGCGGCTGGTGCTGGGGCGGCTGCTGCAGGGGCGGCTGCTGCAGGGGCGGCTGCTGCAGGGGCCGCGAAAGGGGGCTGCGAAAGGGGGCCGCGAAAGGGACCGCGAAGGAGGGCCGCGAAGGGCCGTGGAGGGGGGGGGCGCAAAGGGCCGCGACGGGGCCGCGACGGGGCCGCGACGGGGTCACGAAGGGGCCGCGCGGAGGTCGCGACGGGGTCGCGAAGGGGTCGCGACAGGGTCGCGACGGGGTCGCGAAGGGGTCGCGACGGGGCCGCGACGGGGTCGCGAAGGAGCCGCGACGGGGTCGCGAAGGGGCCGCTAAGGGGGGGGGCCGCTAAGGGGCAGCGAGGGGGCCGCTAAGGGGCCGCGAAGGGGCCACTAAGGGGCAGCGAAGGGGCCGCTAAGGGGCCGCGAAAGGGGCCACTAAGGGGCCGTTAAGGGGCAGGCCACGAAGGGCCGCGAAATTTCCGGGCAGGACGGGAAGCGCGTTTAGGGCAGGCTAAAAAAAACTTTCGAAGGTGGGCCCTTGGAAGAAACGGTCCCACTAGGGAACCCGCTCTATACCATGTGAAGTAGAGAGGAATGAATCAACTAGAAAAGTGTGTGATACAAATGTGAAACCCTAGAATTGTGTACCCCTTAGTATCTACCCCGCTACAGCCTACATAGGCTAGATCATATATGTTTGACAAACAGTTGCGCTGCGTCGCTTGAGTTGCCTTGTTACAGTCGAGCTGGCGAGACTATTCAGCTTCGGCAAGGGCGCGGTATCCTGCCGCGCCCGGTAGGTCAGTTTCGCGTGCAGCCCACTGTAGAATCTGACGCTTCGGTTGCCACGAGGGTCGCGACCACTGTACGCGGTTGCGCCCCTGTACCTCGATAGTCCAGTCAACACCCTCGCTATGGCGAGGCTCGTTAGCACACTTCGAACAGTGTACTTTAAGATAAAGACACACAAACATATTTCCAACACTTTTCACATACATTCCTCTCATAGCGTAACTTACACTTCTCTCATGCCCCTCACTCCTCATAATCCCCAAATATCTCATACATGCCTCCCACTCCTGTCATTCCCCTTATTCCTCCACTTGTATCCCCCCACTAATCTCTTTACACTCTGCGTATACCCCTCACTACTCATGCCCCCCACTCCCACTCCTGATATACCACCCAGTTATCTCATACTTCCAACTTCTCCCATATCCCCCACTCCCTTCCTGCACCCCACTCCTCGAATACCCTCCACTCTTCTTATTCCCGACACGCCTCTCATACAATCCATTTCTCTCATACCCACATGTCTTCTTGTTACGAATAGTAATACTTAATTATTACTGTGCACTCCTAACCGCAGCAAGAGAAGCATGCAGTATCGAGAACGAACGCGAAGAGTCAGACGGTTAGGAATTGACTCGAAGCGTCAGACAGTTACAGCACATCTGGACCGTCGGAGCAGACGGCATCGGGCAGCTGCAGGCGCGAGGGTTTTGGCGGGAACAATTTCGTAGCTGTACGCGCCGCACGGTTGGGAATGAATTTGAATAAGGGAATGTACCCCTTAGAGTACATGGCTAGCTAGGTCGTTTCGTCTTCCCTGTACTCATATTTATA
This sequence comes from Closterium sp. Yama58-4, assembly GCA_947470075.1. Taxonomy (NCBI): domain Eukaryota; kingdom Viridiplantae; phylum Streptophyta; class Zygnematophyceae; order Desmidiales; family Closteriaceae; genus Closterium; species Closterium sp. Yama58-4. Next base: position 308,094 of record CANIUD010000761.1, read on the forward strand.
TTTGCTGTATTTGCATGTTTTAATTCATCTCAAGCATTTTACATTCACTCTGCTATTGAGGTCAAGGGCCCACCAACACTACCTTACTGCGTGCGAACCTTCCTGAGTAGATCCTGGTGACGATCAACTTCTGATCGTAGCATGGTATGAGAGCGGCTCGGGAATCCTTCGCACTGCCACTCCCGAAAATTACGACATTCGGAAAGTGGCGTCCGGCACACGCTCGCGTGTGAGAATGGCCGGAGGATCTGGTGGTCAGACTAATCTGACGGCTGAAGCGCAACCCAACCCGGCTGCGACAAGCGAGAACACGACAACGATCGGCACCGAAGTCCTCGCACAACATTTTCAGCGACTCACCAAAATGGAGCAAGGGCTCCAAACATTGCGGAACGGTGACGCAGGAACATCCTCGCAACCTACTCAACCGGCCCCAACTGGCCAGAACGCCGCCCCGCACACATTCTCCCTCGACACCAATGGCTCAACCCCCAAGGCTCCCCGTCCCAGTGAAGAGGCAATTCTTTCTGCTCAATCAAGGTTTCTCAGCATATCAAAAATAAAGACAAGTACCTGTTTTGACGGCAGAGACTTCTATACCTGGAGCTTCGATGTGGAGCTCCTGCTGCAGAACGCCCAAATCTTCCATTACTTCGACGGGAGCTACGCGGAGCCCGCTGAGGACACCGACGACGCCAGGACTCGCTACTACAACGAGTCTCTGATGGCGTACGGAGTCCTCCTGCGCAACATGTCGCCGGCGGAGCAGCTCAACATTCGTTCGTACAAGACATCGGCTGCTCCAGCCCTCGACGCCTGGCACCGTCTCAACGGTGTGTATCAGCCGAAGGACTCAGTCTCTTCAAGCCGGCTGCTCCAGCAGTTACTGGAGACCAAGATGACCTCAGGGGAGAAGGTCAACAGCTACATCAATCGCTGCCGGAGCCTTCGCGACCAAATCGCGAAGTTGGGAAGCTCGATTTCGGAAGAAATCTTCGTCAACATCGTGCTTCAAGGGCTCGGCCCAGAGTGGCGGCCCTGCAAGGCGCTTCTCCGACAGCAGGGGGTCATCTCGGAGGCCGCCCTTTGCGCCGCCCTTCTCGTCGAACAGAGGGATATGGATCAGCAGCGACCAGCGCCACGACGAGAAAGAGAACGGCTCGCCTTCTACGCCGACAACAACGAAGAGCGAAGACCGCGGCGCCTCTACTGCAAAATCTGCAGAACCTTCGGGCACTTGGCGGATCGATGTAAATACCGATCTCGCCCTCGCCAGACCAATCCGAGCAACTGGTCCGGCCGACAAGACGTACGAGGCGACGTGCGTCCAGCCCAGGGGTATCAACCCCCACCCGCGCGCAACCTGAACCCAGCGGTTCAGCATCAGCAGCAGCAGCCGTCATCGACTGCCCCAGTTCGCAACGTCATGAGCAACATGGCCATGACAGGCGAGTCGCGTCGTCGCCGCGTGCGCTCACCTTCACCTGAGCCAGCACCGCACCCCATTGGCGCATTCAACAACAACAACCCATTCAGTCCGCGCCACGACTTCACCGACGACGACGACCAAGACTGGAATCTTCCAGTCCCGCTGCTTGAAAGTCCCCCGCACATACCTGATATGCAGGTGGCACCACTTGATTGGCTCTCGCGCGAGCAATTTTTGAAGTTCGACACTCCGCATATCGTCACGCCGCGACTGGCGCTGCTCGCACGTGACGACAACAAGCGCTACAACACCTGGTACCTGGACAGCTGCTGTGACGCCAGCACATGGTGGGCTCGGAGCGTTACATATCCAACGCCGTCGCCACCCCCACAGTCACCTACGTCACCGTGGCCAACAACACGCGCCTGCGCGCAAGGCATCGTCGTGCTCAAAGCACGTGGAAGCCGCACGCACATCACACTTAATGATGTGCTGATCGTCCAGAACCTGCGCTTCAACCTCCTTTCCGCCGCACAGCTCATGGACTGCGGCGTTGACCTCAGCACGGATCGCGCGACGCGCGACATTCTGCTGCACTACGAATCGCGCACCTTTCCACCCCGCGGGCAGATCGGACGAGAACACTCCGAAAATGGAGTATATGTCCTGGATTTCGACATTCCCGACTGCAGCGGCGACTCGCACGAGTTAATTGATCTCGTGCCACTGCGCTTTGAGCACATCCACCGCAGGGATTGGAAACACCCTGACGGCAGGCCGTGGGTCCCGCATCATCCCCACCCACGCGAAACTGCACTGCACAACCCCGACCTAGATGGCATCTGCAGGGACTGTCACACGCCGACGACGTCAACCAGCGCCATTGCCGGCTGCGGACTCGCCGCCATCGCCGAAGCAGAACGCCATGCACCGCCAGAGGAAAGAATGTCTCAGCTCGAGCTTGAGGCAACTACTCGCCGCGTGTTTGGCGGCGACCAAAGCCCCCACGCCGGACCACCCTCACAGCGGCTCGAAAGCATTCTGCGTGGACAACGCCGCGGAACCTTGGACTCCTGTGGAGTCGCGCGCCCTTACACCCTCGAAGAATTTCTGAAGGTGTATCCCCACTGGCGCGACCCCGCGGCAAAGCTTACCGTGGAACAAGAGGAAGCACTGGCACGCCGCGAAGAAGAGGAGCTTCGCCAACAAAGTCTCGCCGAAGCGCGCGGGACATTCGCTTGCGGCGCTTGGGGAGCCGAAGCGGAAGAAAGCGCCTCCAATGAAGGGGGGTGGGGAAGCGCTGGCGGATGGGGAACGAGCGATACTGGCGGTTGGGGAGACAACGGCGGAACCTGGGCCAACGCAAGCGGCGGATGGGGCGCCGCAACTGGCGCCGACAACAGCGGCTGGGGGACTTCCCGCAAAGAACGAAGGGGGGGAGAGGATGAAACAGAGGAAACTGAGGCAACACCTGCAGTCGTTCCCCTTGGTCGTCCCCCGCGCCATATCCCACTCGCATTACCTCCTCCTGACAATCCCCCGCGTCGCGACCCATGGGATACCATCGTCTGGGGTAATGAGCCATTATCCCCGCGTCGCACCGTCTACGGACCTGCCCCTGAGCCACGCGAACCCACCTTCGTCCCTGGAACCATCCCTGGGACCAACATCCCGCTCTCTGAGATCCGCGACAGAGAGTTTCTGGCGCTGATGCTGACTACCGCGGCAGAAGAAGAAGATGCAGAGGAAGCAGCAGCAGAACCCGCTACCGTACCTGACGAAGACCTTGAGGAAGCTCGCGCGCACTACGTGCGCACTTCCGGCTTTCGCGCCGACGATGCACTTTGGCACCAGCGCCTCGGACATCCTTCACGCGCGACGCTGAAAAACTGCATCGACGCAGGCGTCTTCGCTCCTGGCGCACTCCTGCGCCCTGACGGCACTGAAGTGAGAGGCGCGACACACCCGCGCAACTGCACCATCTGCCCCGAAGCTGCGCTGAGCCACCAACCGTTCCCGCTGCTTGAGCCTGGGACAAAATCGCTACCCCAAGCTGCACAAGGTGTACAGCGACTTCCTGAACGTGGGGCACTGCGGAGTCGACGACGAAATGTACACGCTCACCTTCATCGACGCTGGAACGCGCTACGTGTGGGTCGTGAACGTCGAATCACGCGACAGAGCCTACGAGGTGTTCCGCCTCTGGCTAGCACATGCGGAGCGGCAATCTGGGAAGAAGCTGGAAATCTTGAAATCTGACGGCGCGGCAGAATTCAGGAGCAACCAGATGCAGACCTACTTGGCGCAAAAGGGGATCGAGCATCACATTTCTCTCCCCTACGCGCACCAGCAGCAAGGCGTAGCTGAGCGGACGAACCGCACGTTGATGACGAAGGTGCGGGCGCTGATGAAACAGACTAAATTGCCGCCGATCTACTCGACCTATGCAATGCACCACGCCGTGCGGGTGCATAACCTGCTTTCAACCACCGCCATCACCGGCAATCTGTCCGGACATGTCAAGTGAACTGGGACAAAGGGGGATACATCGATGCTCCGCGTGTGGGGGTGCATGGTTCAATACCGCCCGCCGACATCAACCATCGGCAAATTCGCCAGTCGCGCGCGCTGGGGAATTCACCTCGGCATCAGCCACGAGTACAAGGCATGGATCGTGCTGGACCTTCTCAGTCAGAAAACCGCCCACGCTCGCGACGTAATCTTCTACGAACGTCTCTTCCTCGAGCAGTTCCGCCACGACGAGCAGACGAACACGAACTGCGTCTACGCAAATGATGGCCACAGCTACGCAACGCCCGAAGACGAAGCCGCTGCAGCAATTCTGGAGTAAGACACTAGGGGCGAGTTCACATGGGAAGATCGGCAGAGCAGCGCCGACGACGACGAGGACGATTCCTCGGGAGGAGGAACGGGCGGAACAGGCGAAAGCGGCAGAGGCGCAGCACCACCAGCACCACCTGAACCAGAAAGTGATGACGACGATGTGAAGGAAGTCATTCCGCAACGTTGCCACGATAGCACCGTCTCAGGACTGCAGCTGCTCGGGCTTCACACCGCAACCTCGAAGGCGCCACGTGTCATCGAGCCCTGAAACCCGCGCAAAGCTCTTTCTGGACCACACAGTAAGGAATGGCGCACGGCAATGGACGCGGAAATTAAGGCGCTCGAGTCCCGAGACACCTGGGTGTTAGTCGACCGTGCGGCGATCAAAAGTGCAAGGATCCTCTCGGGGAAGTGGGTCTTCCGCGTGAAGACCGCAGCGGACGGAACGATCGAGCGCTTCAAGGCGCGTTGGGTGGTTCGCGGCTACGACCAGAGGCATGGCATCGACTTCGACCAGACGTTCGCTCCAGTCAGCCGCCACACCTCCGTTCGAATCTTGCTCGCCATCGCAGCTGCAAGGCACCTGCCACTCCGCCAGATCGACGTGAAGAACGCGTTCCTGTACGCGTTAGTGGATGCCATGATCTACGTAGAACAGCCACACACATACGCCGAAGGGGACTCGCGCGTGTGTCAACTGCGCAAGTCGCTCTACGGGATCAAGCAGGCACCGAGGCTGTGGCAGGAGTATGTGCACAACATTCTACTTGATATCGGGTTCAAGCAAATGCCCCACGATCCAGGAATGTACCGCTGCGATTTCCGCGGCGAATACATCCTCCTCACAGTTTACGTCGACGACTTGCTCTACACAAGCTTAAACAACGAGGTACTCGAGCAGTTCGAGAAGGCCCTGGCGGGGCGCGTCGACATCACGTGCAACTACGAGGTGAAGCAGTTCTTAGGCCTCAACATCTCCTACGCGCCTGAGGCCATTCACCTCTCAGCGGCTAAGTACGCAGAGGAGTTAGGGAAGCGGTTCAACATCTCGCGTGCACCCCTCTCAACTCCCTACCGAACCCCTGGACCGAACCACAAACCTGACAACAAAGCCCTATCCCCTGCTGGAGTTCAGACTTACCAGCAGCAGTTGGGATGCCTGCTCTTCGCCTCTGTCACCTGCAGGCCAGACCTCTCCTACATCGCAAGTCAGCTGGCCCAGTACTCACGCAAACCAACGGCTGAGAATCTTCTGGATCTGCAGCGCGCCCTGCAGTACTTCGTCTCAACGCCCAAGATTGGGCTATGTTTCTCAACTACACCAACCCCATCCTTCAATCTCATCGGCTATGTGGACGCCGATCATGCAGCAGATCCCGACAATCGACGGTCCAGGACCGGCTTCCTGTTCCGACTCGAACCAACGGGACCAATCTCCTGGAATTCGCAGAAGCAGGAGTTGGTTGCCCTGTCGTCAGCCGAAGCAGAATTCATCGCAACAACAGCAGCAGTTCGCGAAGGGCTTTACTTACAGGAACTTCTACAGGAGGCGAAAATTCCGGCTTCGCCCACCTTTCGTCTTCACTGTGACAACCAGAGCGCGATCCGCATCGCGAACAAACCTGGTTTCGTCAACCGCACCAAGCACATTGCGCTGCGGTATTTCTTCGTGAAGGACGAAGTGGACAAGGGCAAGGTCAACTTGACCTATTGCCCGACCGGTGACATGGCAGCGGACTTCCTCACGAAGCGACTGCCACGCCAGCAGTATCCGCAGTGCTTCGAACTCAGCGGCGTGGTCAAGCAGGTCAAGTCGAGCTACGGCCAGGAGTGAAGGGGGGTGTTACGAATAGTAATACTTAAATATTACTGTGCACTCCTTATGTGAGAATTGAGAGGAATGGTAGCTAGAACAAGGAGCCATAGCTAGGGTTTACCTAGCTAGGCAAGAGAGAATTAGGCAAAGGAGGGTTTGACTAGAAAGAAGGGAGGTACAAATAGCAAGCCCTAAAAGGGTTTACTCACTATTGAGTACCCCACTACAGACTAGACAAGCATTATAATCTGACACACCCCCATAGTCAAAGTGGGGTATAATCAGCACAGCAAGCAGTCATAGTGCAAGTTCACAAGGACAAGCAAAGCTAGAGGCATTCACAAAGGGCAAGTGAGGAGGAGGAGGCGAGACTGTAAGAGGAGAGGAGATAGGAGATGACGGCTGAAGCTGCAGACACACGGGCAACAGGAGTCACACTGGCACAGCGGCTACCGGAACAGCGCCCCGGACTACTGGAGTAACTGGCTCTGCGGCTAACTCTGAGCGGCAGGAGCAACGGACCCATGGGCGACTGGCGCAGCTGGCTACGACTGGGCTACCGGAACAGCGCCATGGACTACAGGTGCTGCTGACGACAAGACGGCAGCCTCCGCTCAACCTCCCCCGACCGTCCCACACCCCTCTCACACACCCCCTGCTGAAACCCTAGCTCCACTCCCACGGCACCCCCCTTAAACCCTAAACCCTCGGCTCCCACACACCCACCCCCCTCAGCGGCAGCTGCAGCAGTGGGAGACGGAGGAGGAGGAGGAGCTGCAGGTTACCCACACCGTGCACCCCCACGCCCGCCACCCCCAAACCCTAACGCAGGCAGGAGCGCGGGAAACAGCAGGGGCGGCTCACGGAGGGAAAGGGAGGAGGCGGGGGGGTCTCCTGGGCGCCACGAAGGAGCGGGGCGCGGGCCCCCCAAGGGCGCCACGGCGGGTGACGGGAGGGGGGCCGCGCACGGGCCCCCGAGGGCGGCTCGACGGGCGACGGGAGGGGCCGCGCGCGGGCCCCCAAGGTGCCGCGACGAGGCGACGGGAGGGGGGCGGCGCGTGGGCCCCCAAGGCCCCGCGACGAGGCGACGGGAGGGGGCGGCGCGCGGGCCCCCAAGGTGCCGCGACGAGGCGACGGGAGGGGGGGGACGCGCGGGCCCCCACCAGTCCTCTCATATCCCCCACACATCCCCGGAAACCTTATACCTGTGAGAGTACGACGGCTTTGCTATGATTTACTAGCTTGATTATGCTTTATTATGCATTATCTAGCTTAGCTTTGCTTTATTTTGCTTGCTTTTGCTAGATTTCCTAGGTTCGTTGCTTTTACTATATTTATTATAGTTATAGGCACCAAACTAGGTTGAGTGCACCGAATTCTAGGCTTTTCGGTTGCCACCGAATTGCCTTCTACCAAATTCGGGAAGGACCCGTTTGGGACGCTTCGCGACCCGCGGAACCTTCTAGTAACACCAGGGTTACTGCCTTTGTGTCGAGCCTATATATAGCCTCGCCTTGTACCCAGGTGCATTATTCAATAGTTCAATCTTTCCTGAACCAGATCCTCACAATACCCCCCATTTCTCTCAAACCTTCAGCTCCTCTCATAACCCCACTCCCTCATACCCCATTCCCCTCATACCCCCCATTCCTCTCACACCACTCACTCCTCTTCTACCCCTCACTCATCGCGTACCCCTCCTCTCATATCCCTGCCCCTTCCATACCTCCCACCTCCCTCATGCCCCTACTCCTTTAATGAGGCGCACTCCTCTCTCCCCACATCCCCCCCACTCCTCTCATAACCCCCACTCCTTTCATAAACCCCAATCTATTCATAACCGCCTCTCCTCTCATACCCCCCACACTGAAACACCCCCACTCCTCTCATACCCCCCACTCCTCTCAAGCCTCATACCCCTGCTCCTTTCATACATCCCACTTCCCTCGTGCCCTACTCCTTTGATGGGCCCCACTCTTCTCTCTCTCATACCCCCCACTCATGTCATAACACACACTTTTTTCATAATTCCCAATCAATTCATAGCCCCCTCTACTCTCATACCCCCCACGCTTGAACGCCCCCACTGTCAAAACAGTAGGCATAAAAGATAGAACAAAGAAGAGGGGTTGCTCTAGCAGGCAGTTGAGTACATATAGGAAACCCTAGTTTGGGTTGTACTCGCTGTAGAGTACCCCACTGCAGGCTAGACAAATACAACATTCTGACACACCCCCATAGCCAAAGTGGGGTGTAATCAGCACAATAAGCAGGCAGAGCAATAGTTCACAATGATAAGCAAAGCTAGAGGCTATCACAGAGGGCAAGTGAGGAGGAGGAGAAACTGTGGGGGCGACGACGGTTGAAGCTGCAGACACACGGGCAACAGGAGCGCGCACACTGTGGCTACCAGGCGCAGAGCCCCGGACTCCAGGAGTAATTGGCTCCGCGCTAAGACGAGCAGCAGGAGCAACGGACCCACGGGTGACAGGCGCAGCAGGCTCTCTGGGCTACCAGGCGCAGAGCCCCGGACTACAGGCGCTGCGGACGACAAGACGGCTGCCTCCACTCAACCTCCCCCAGCTGTCCCACACCCCTTTCACACACTCCCTGCTGTACCCCTAGCAGGCTGCACGCGGGAAAGGGGGGGGCGGGTAGGAGGCTGCGCGCGGATCCCTGGGGGCGGCCGCGGAGGTCCCCAGGGGCGGCGCGCGGGTTCAAGGAGGGGGCGCGCGGGTCGACAGGGACGGCGCGCGGGTCGACAGGGAGCCGCGCACGGGTCGACGGGAGCCGCGCGCAGGTCGACGGGGGGCCGCGCGCGGGTCGACGGGGCCGCCGCGATGGGTGACGGGGAGCCGCGCGTGGGTCCCCGGGGTGACGCGACGGTGGGAAACCGCCGCGCGCCTCGGGGCGCACGGCGGGCAGAAAACCGCCGCGCGCTCCGAGCGCGAAGCGGGCAGAAAACGCCATGCGCCCCGAGCGCATGGCGGGAAGAAAAAACGTCGCGCGCCACAAGGCGCGCGACAGACAGGACAGCAGCGGAAGCTAACGGTGGGCCCACAGGCCAGGAGCGTAACCGCTCTGATAATATGTCAAAACAGTAGGCAGAAAAGATAGAAACCCTAAATAGAGAAACCCTAATAGGAAACCCTAATTTGGGCTCTACTCGCTATAGAGTACCCCACTGCAGGCTAGACAAATACAACATTCTGACACCCACTCCTCTCGTACCTCCCATTCCTCTCAAATCCCTCACTCCTCTCATGCCCCCTCCTCTTATATCCCTGCTCCTATACCTCCCACTTCCCTCATGCCCCTACTCCTTCAATGGGCCCCACTCCTCTCTCCTCTCATACCCCCCAATCCTCTCACAACAACCACTTCTTTCATAAACCACATCATGCGCACGACCCCCACTCCTCTTGTTACAATCTTAAACAGGAATTAGCCAGGGATCGGCTCAGGATTGATCACAGGTGAATTGTTGCAGCGGAAGTGTTTGAACTCAGATCAGGGTGAATGTAAAATGACTGAGATGATAAAAGAATGCATACATCGTGTTTATATAGGAAAGGGCTGACGGGCTAAGAGCGAATGAGGTCAAGCTGACGGGCTTAGGGGGAAGTGGGCTCTAGCACACGAGTCTGAGAGCGAATGAGGTTGAGCCGACGGGCTTAGGGGGAAGTGGGCTCTAGCACACGAGTCTGAGAGCTAAAGAGGTTGAGCTGACGGGCATGAGGAGATGGGCTCGAGCACATGAGTCTGAGGACGAATGAGGTTGAGCTGACGGGCTTGAATAATTGCGGGCTCGAGCACACGAGTCTGAGAGCGAATGAGGTTGAGCTGACGGGCTTGGGGAGATGGGCTCGAGCACACGAGTCTGAGAGCGAATGAGGTTGAGTTGACGGGCTTGGGGAGATGGGCTCGAGCACACGAGTCTGAGAGCGAATGAGGTTGAGCTGACGGGCTTGGGGAGATGGGCTCGAGCACACGAGTAGGAGAGCGAATGAGGTTGAGTTGATGGGCTTGGGGAGATGGGCTTGAGCACACGAATCTAACAGCGAATGGGGTTGAGCTGACGGGCTTGGGGAGATGGGCTTGAGCACACGAGTCTGAGAGCGAATGGGGTCGAGCTGACGAGCTTGGGGAGATGGGCTCGAGCACACGAGTCTGAGAGCGAATGAGGTTGAGCTGACGGGCTTGGGGAGATGGCTCGAGCATACGAGTCTGAGAGCGAATAAGGTTGAGCTTTCGGGGTTGGGGAGATGGGCTCGAGCACACGAGTCGGAGAGCGAATGAGGTTGAGCTGACGGGCTTGGGGCGATGGGCTCGAGCACACGAGTCGGAGCGCGAATGAGGTTGAGCTGACGGGCTTGGGGAGATGGGCTCGAGCACACGAGTCTGAGAGCGAATGAGGTTGAGCTGACGAGCTTGGGGAGATGAGCTCGAGCACACAAGTCGGAGTGTGAATGAGGTTGAGCTGACGGGCTTGGCGAGATGGGCTCGAGCACACGAGTCTGAGAACGAATGAGGTTGAGCTGACGGGCTTGGGGAGATGGGCTCGAGCACACAAGTCTGAGAGCGAATGGGGTTGAGCTTACGGGCTTGGGGAGATGGGCTCGAGCATACGAGACTGAGAGCGAATAAGGTTGAGCTGATGGGCTTGGGGAGAAGGGCTCGAGCACACGTGTCGGAGAGCGAATGAGGTTGAGCTGATGGGCTTGGGGAGATGGGCTCGAGCACACGAGTCTGAGAGCGAATGAGGTTGAGCTGACGGGCTTGGGGAGATGGGCTTGATCACACGAGTCTGAGAGCGAATGAGGTTGAACTGACGGAATTGGGAAGACGGGCTCGAGCACACGAGTCAGAGAGCGAATCAGGCTGAGCTGACGGGCTTGGGGAGATGGGCTCGAGCACACGAGACTGAGAGCGAATGAGGTTGAGCTGACGGGCTTGGGAAGATAGGCTCGAGCACACGAGTCGGAGAGCGAATCAGGTTGAGCTGACGGGCTTGGGGAGATGGGCTCGAGCACACGAGTCTGAGAGCGAATGAGGTTGAGCTGACGAGCTTGGGGAGATGGGCTCAAGCACACGAGTCGGAGAGCGAATGAGGTTGAGTTGATGGGCTTGGGGAGATGGGCTCGAGCACACGAGACTGAGAGCGAATGAGGTTGAGCTGACGGGCTTAGGGGAAGTGGGCTCTAGCACACGAGTCTGAGAGCGAATGAGGTTGAGCTGACGGGCTTGGGGAGATGGGCTCGAGCACACGAGTCTGAGAGCGAATGAGGTTGAGCTGACGGGCTTGGGGAGATGGGCTCGAGCACACGAGTCTGAGAGCGAATGAGGTTGAGTTGACGGGCTTGGGGAGATGGGCTCGAGCACACGAGTCTGAGAGCGAATGAGGTTGAGTTGATGGGCTTGGGGAGATGGGCTTGGGGAGATGGGCTTGAGCACACGAGTCTGAGAGCGAATGGGGTTGAGCTGACGGGCTTGGGGAGATGGGCTCGAGCACACGAGTCTAAGAGCGAAAGAGGTTGAGCTGACGGGCTTGGGGAGATGGGCTCGAGCACACGAGTCTGAGAGCGAATGAGGTTGAGCCGACGGGCTTGGGGAGATGGGCTCGAGCACACGAGATGGTGGAGAGGGGAGTGCTGAGTTGGTGGATGGTGGGCGACAGCATGGCAGCGGGGGCGATGCAGTGGGGCCATGTGGCAGTGGGCTGGGTTGTGCTGGGGCAGGCTGTGCAGGGGGGCATGCAGCAGCATGTGTGGGTGGCGATGGGTGCAGCGAGTCAGGTGGGCCTGCCTGCCTGCCACCTCCTCCATGTGTCGCTCATCCTGCTCCCCCTGCCACGCCTGCCACCCCGCCTCCCATGCTGCTGCCTGTTCCGCCAACCGCCCAACACCCACAGCAGGCAAGCCCCCCTCTCCCTCCTCCCACATTGCCTCCTCTGCTCTTCCCCTCACAGCAGCAGCAGCAGCAGCAGCGGGCGGCCAGCAGCCCAGTGGAGCTGGGGCCGTCGTTCCCGCCGTTCCCGTCGCCCTCCTCAGTGGCCAAGCAGCGAGCAGCCGTCACGTACCGCCGCGCTGACGTCACTCTGCGCCGCGCTGACGTCACTCTGCGATGCGCTGATGTCACGCTGGGCGAGGAGGGGTGCGGCTTCAGCCTGCTGCTGCTGCCCTCGCCGCACTTCCCCCTGCGCGCTGCCTCCGTCACGCATGAGCCTGCTGACATCACTCTCCCTCACGCTGAGGTCACCATCTCAGAGCCCCTCTGTGGCAACAATGACAGCCCTCGCCCTGCCAGCCCTCGCCCTGCCAGCCCTCGCCCTACCAGCCCTCGCCCTGCCAGCCCTCGCCCTGCCAGCCCTCGCCCTGCCAGCCCTCGCCCTGCCAGCCCTCGCCCTGCCAGCCCTCGCCCTGCCAGCCCTCGCCCTGCAAGCCCTCGCCCTACCAGCCCTCGCCCTGCCAGCCCTCGACCTGCCAGCCCTCGCCTTGCCAGCCCTCGCCCTACCAGCCCTCGCCCTGCCAGCCCACGGCCAGCGCCCCCCGTGCCCTCCTCCTGCACGCTCGATTCCCTCCAACCCCCCCGAGCTGCACTTGCCCCCATCCCTGCTCTACCGCTCTCTCATGAGGGCGAGGGCAAGGGCGAGCAGGGGTGTGGGGATGTGTGGAGCATGGGGGGAGGGGAAAAAGAGAGTGAAGGGTGCAGCAGGGAAGTAATGGGCTTGGCGCTGCCTGCAGCAGTTGCTGTGGATGGGGTGGTGGAGGGGCATGGCAGCATGAGTGCACACGAGTACATGACTGGTGACAGGAGCTGCCAGGAGAACACTGATGCGGTGCGCGTGCAAGTGGATGGGATGCAGTGGGGCAGTGCATGTGCGGGAGAGGCGGTGCAGGCAGCACATGAATCAGGTGGAGATGAGACTAGCGGGGAGGGGCGAGGCAGGCAAACACACAGGGAGGAGGGATGTGGGGGGCAGCTGGGTGTGAGCAGGATAGTCGAGGAGGGTGAGGGGAGAGGCAGTGGGTTGGAGGGGTGTGCGAGTGTGATGCATGGGGTGGAGGGGCGTGTGGAGGGAGGCTCACACACGCGAAGGCAACAGGTGTGGGAGAACAGGGCGGCTGCCACATGCAATGCTGGGGTGGGGGAGAGGGACGCAGACGCAGCACACGGGTGTGAAGGAGGTGAGGGTGGTATAGAGGGGGCAGTGAGCAGTGGAGTTGAGTGTGCAGCAGCAGGGCAAGTGGGGAGAGGAGGTGTAGATGAGGTAAAGCAGGGTGACCCTGTGTGGTGCGGGCATGGCGGGGCGGGTGATGTGGCGGAGTGCGAACGCGGGAGCTTGCCAGGCGAAGGAGTTGAGGCAGCTTGTGGGGATGGTTCAGGGTCAGCAGGCGCGAGGGGGGCTGCCTGTGCTGGGCAGGGCGAGGGCGGTGAGAAGGGCGGGGCAGCTGTGATGCTGCTGGGGCCGCAGCCGCTGCCACCCCTGCCTGCCCCCGAGGCCCTTTCGCTTGAGCAGTGGGTGGGCTGCGGTGCGCATGGGTGGAAGGAAGCTCCCACAGCGGTGGTGTAGGGGCAGGCCTAGTCAGGGGAGGTTGGGACCAGGCCTGTCAAAGTTCCTGGGGCCCATACTTAGAGTCCCCAGCTCCTCCCCATCTCACCCTGTTTTGGCCGTAGCTGAGTGTTTTGGCGCCCTTTCACAAGCGCAGGCCGAAGTGAAAACTTGCGATCCGGCCTTGGGAAGACTTTACACTATCTTAGCTAAGGGGGAAATCGGCTGCTCCAAAGCTGACTTAGAGACTTTACAAACACGGGATGGCTAGAAAACGCTTAGGGAAAAATCCACTTGCCGCGCTCTCGTGCAACGTAAGGGGGGGGGGGGTTCAGGCAGAATTTTGTGGGAGGGGGGCATGGGTGGCACGGAGGAGGGTGAGAGGCACAGCAGAGGGGGCAGTTGAGATGCCGGTTTGGTGCGCCTGCAGCTGAGCTGAGCTAAGCACTGGGTTGAGAGTGTTACGAATAGTAATATTTGATATTACTGTGCACTCCTCACCGCAGCAAAGAGAAGCACGCAGTAACGAGAATGAACGCGAACCGTCAGACGGTTGATTCGAAGCGACGGACAGTTGGAACGCATCTGGACCGTCGGAAGCAGACGGCATCGGGCAGCTGCAGGCAGGATGGTTTTGGCGGGAACAGTTACGAAACTGTACGCGCCGCACGATTGGAGTGAATTTGAATAAGGGAATGTACCCCTTAGAGTACATGGCTAGATAGGTCTGTTCGCATTCCCTTGTACTCTTATTTATATGACCTTGTTTGCATGTTTTTATCATCTCAAGCATTTACATTCACTCTGCTATTGAGATCAAGGGCCCACCAACTATTTCACTGCGTGCGAACCTTCCTGGGTAGATCCTGGGCTACGATCAATTTCTGATCGCAGCATGGTATGAGAGCGGCTCAGGAATCCTTCGCACTGCCACTCCCGAAAATTGCGACATTCGGAAAGTGGCGTCCGGCACACGCTCACGAGTGAAGATGGCCGGAGGATCTGGTGGTCAAACTAATCTGACGGCTGAAGCGCAACCCAATCCGGCTGCGACAAACGAGAACACGACGACAATCAACTCCGAAGTTCTCGCACAACTTCTTCAGCGACTCACCAGCTTGGAGCAAGGGCTCCAAACATTGCGGAATGGCGATGCGGGAACATCCTCGCAACCCTCTCAACCGGCCCCGACTGGCCAGAACGCCACCCCGCAAACTTTCTCCCTCGACACCAATGGCTCAACCCCCAAGACTCCCCGTCCCAGTGAAGAGGCAATTCTCTCCGCTCAATCAAGGTTCCTCAGCATATCAAAAATAAAGACAAGTACCTGTTTTGACGGCAGAGACTTTTACACCTGGAGCTTCGAGCTGGAGCTCCTGCTTCAGAACGCCCAGATCTTCCACTATTTCGACGGGAGCTACGCGGAGCCTGCTGAGGACACCGACGACGCCAAGGCGCGATATTACAATGAGTCACTAATGGCGTACGGGGTGCTCCTGCGGAATATGTCGGCGGCGGAGCAGCTTAACATTCGTTCATACAAAACCACAGCTGCTCCAGCCCTTAACGCCTGGAGGCACCTGACGGGAGTCTACCAGCCCAAGGACTCCGTCTCTTCGAGCCGACTACTCCAGGAACTCCTGGAAACCAAGATGACCGCAGGGGAGAAAGTCAACAACTACCTCAACCGCTGTCGGAGCCTTCGCGATCAAATCGTGAAGTTGGGAAGCACGATTTCAGAGGAAATCTTCGTCAACATCGTGCTTCAGGGGCTCGGCCCAGAGTGGAGGCCCTGCAAGGTGCTTCTTCGACAGCAGGGGGTCATCTCGGAGGCCGCCCTTTGCGCCGCCCTTCTCGTCGAACAGAGGGATATGGATCAGCAGCGACCAGCGCCGCGACGAGAACGCGAACGGCTCGCCTTCTACGCCGACAACACTGAAGAGCGAAAGCCACGGCGCCTCTACTGCAAAATCTGCAGAAATTTTGGGCACTTGGCGGATCGATGTAAGAACCGATCACGCCCTCGCCAGACCAATCCGAGCACCTGGTCCGGCCGTCAAGACGCACGAGGCGACGTGCGTCCAGCCCAGGGGTATCAGCCCCCTCCCGCGCGCAACCTGAACCCCGCGGTTCAGCATCAGCAGCAGCAGCCGTCATCGACTGCCCCAGTTCGCAACGTCATGAGCAGCATGGCCATGACAGGCGAGTCGCGTCGTCGCCGCGTTCGCTCACCGTCACCTGAGCCGGCACCGCACCCGATTGGCGCGTTCACCAACAACAACCCGTTCAGCCCGCGCCACGATTTCACCGACGACGACGACCAAGACTGGAATCTTCCAGTTCCGCTGCTTGAAAGTCCCCCGCATGTATCTGATATGCGGGTGGCGCCACGTGACTGGCTCTCGCGCGAACAGTTTTTGAAGTTCGACACTCCGCACATCGTCACGCCGCGACTGGCGCTGCTCGCACGTGACGACAACAAGCGCTACAACACCTGGTACCTGGACAGCTGCTGCGGCCAGCACATGGTGGGCTCTGAGCGTTACATATCCAACGCCGTCCCCACCCCTGCCGTCACCTACGTCACCGTGGCGAACAACACACGCCTGCGCGCAAGCGCGCAAGGCATCGTCGTGCTCAAAGCACGCGGAAGCCGCACGCACATCACGCTTAACGATGTGCTGATCGTCCAGAACCTGCGCTTCAACCTTCTGTCCGCCGCACAGCTCATGGATTGCGGCGTCGACCTCAGCACGGACCGCGCGACGCGAGATATCCTGCTGCACTATGAGGCGCGCAACTTCCCCCGCCGACAGATCGGACGAGCGCACTCCGAAAATGGAGTATACGTGCTGGATTTCGACATCCCCGACTGCAGCGGCGATTCGCACGAGCTGATTGACCTCGTGCCACTGCGCTTCGAGCACATCCACCGCAGGGACTGGAAGCACCCTGACGGCAGACCGTGGGTGCCGCATCATCCTCACCCACGCGAAACGGCGTTACACAACCCCGACCCCGATGGCATACGCAGGGATTGCCACACGCCGACGACCTCAACAAGCGCGATCGCCGGCCGCGGACTCGCCGCCATCGCTGAAGCAGAGCGTACCGCGCCTCCCGAGGAAGGGATGTCGCAGCTCGAGCTTGAAGTCGCTACTCACCGCGTGTTCGGCACCGATCAAAGTCCCCACGCTGGACCTCCCTCCCAGCGGCTCGACAACATCCTGCGCGGACAACGCCGCGGAAGCCTGGACTCACGAGGAGTCCCGCGCCCCTACACTCTCGAGGAATTCATGAAGGTCTACCCTCACTGGCGTGATCCCACGGCAAAACTCACCGTGGAGCAGGAGGAAGAACTGGCGCGCCGCGAAGCTGAGGAGCTTCGCCAGCAAAGTCTCACGGAAGCCCGCGGGACCTTCGCTTGCGTCGCCTGGGGAGCCGAGGAGGAAGAAAGTGCCTCCAATGAAGGGGGGTGGGGGAACGCTGGAGGATGGGGAACCAGTGATACTGGCGGCTGGGGCGACACTGGCGGAACCTGGGCCAACGCGAGCGGAGGATGGGGCGCCGTACCTACCGCCGCAGACAGCGGCTGGGGCACTTCCCGCGAAGAACGAAGGGGGGGAGAGGACATTCGCGATGAAATCGAAGCAGCACCTGCAGTCGTTCCTCTCGGTCGTCCCCCGCGTCACATCCCGCTCGCACCACCCCCTGCAGACATTCCCCCGCGTCGCGACCCTTGGGACACCATCATCTGGGGCAACGAGCCGTCAACCCCGCGTCGCACTGTCTACGGACCTGCCCCTGAGCCACGCCAACCTACCTTAGTCCCTGGAACTATCCCTGGGACCAACATCCCACTCTCTGACATTCGCGACAGAGAGTTCTTGGCGCTGATGCTGACTACCGCGGCAGAAGAAGAAGAAGTCGAAGAAGTAGCGGCAGAACCTGCTCCTGTACCTGACGAAGACCCTGAAGAAGCGCGCGCGCGCTATATGCGCACCTCCGGCTTTCGCGCTGACGATGCCCTCTGGCATCAGCGCCTCGGACACCCTTCCCGCGCGACGCTGAAAAACTGCATCGACGCTGGCGTCTTCGCTCCTGGCGCACTCTTGCGCCCTGATGGCTCCGAAGTGAGTGGCGCGACACACCCGCGCAACTGCACCGTCTGCCCCGAAGCTGCGCTGAGCCACCAACCGTTCCCGCTGCTCGAACCTGGAACAAACCGCTACCCCAAGCTGCACAAGGTGTACAGCGATTTCCTGAACGTGGGGCATTGCGGAGTCGAGGATGAGCTATACACGCTCACCTTCATTGACGCTGGAACGCGCTATGTGTGGGTCGTGAATGTGGAGTCGCGAGACAGAGCCTACGAGGTATTTCGCCTCTGGCTGCCGCACGCGGAGCGGCAATCTGGGAAGAAGCTTAAGATTTGGCAATCCGACGGCGCGGCAGAGTTCAGGAGCAACCAGATGCAGACCTTCCTGGCACAGAAGGGGATCGAGCACCACATCTCTCTCCCCTACGCACACCAACAGCAGGGCGTAGCTGAGCGGACGAACCGCACACTAATGACGAAGGTGCGCGCGCTGATGAAGCAGTCGAAACTGCCGCCGATCTACTGGACCTACGCTATGCACCACGCCGTGCGGGTGCACAACCTGCTTTCGACCACCGCCATCACCGGCAATCTGTCCCCGCACGTCAAGTGGACCGGGACTAAGGGGGACACATCGATGCTGCGCGTATGGGGATGCATGGTGCAGTACCGCCCGCCAACGTCAACTATTGGCAAATTCGCCAGCCGCGCGCGCTGGGGAATTCACCTCGGCATCAGCCACGAACACAAGGCGTGGATCGTGCTGGACCTCCTCAGTCAGAAGACTGCCAACGCTCGCGACGTCATATTCTACGAACGTCTCTTCCTCGACCAATTCCGCCGCGACGAGCAAGCGAACGCGAATCGCGTCTATACCAACGATGGCCACAGCTACGCAACGCCTGAAGACGAAGCCGCTGCAGCAATCCTGGAGCAGGATACAAGGGGAGAATTCGCATGGGAGGATCGGCGAAGCAGCGACGACGACGACGACTCCTCTGGAGGAGGAATCGGCGGAGCAAGTGGAAGCGGAACAGGCGGAAGCGGCGGAGGCGCAGCACCACCAGCACCTGACCCTGAAAGCGACGACGACGATGTGCAGGAAGTCGTCCCGCAACATCGCCACGACAGCACCGTCTCGGGACTGCAGCTGCTCGGACTTCACGCTGCAACCTCGAAAGCGCCACGCGTCATCGAGCCCCGAAATCCGCGCGAGGCCCTCTCTGGACCACACAGCAAGGAGTGGCGCGAAGCGATGGACGCGGAAATCAAGGCACTGGAATCACGCGACACCTGGGTGCTCGTCGACCGCGCAGCAATCAAAGGCGCAAGAATTCTCTCGGGGAAGTGGGTCTTCCGCGTGAAGACCACGGCGGATGGAACGATCGAGCGCTTCAAGGCGCGCTGGGTGGTTCGCGGCTATGACCAGAGGCATGGGATCGACTTCGACCAGACATTTGCCCCAGTCAGCCGCCACACCTCCGTCCGCATCCTGCTCGCCATCGCAGCCGCAAGGCACCTGCCACTCCGTCAAATCGACGTAAAGAACGCGTTCCTGTACGCGTTAGTGGACGCCGTGATCTACGTGGAGCAGCCACACACCTACGGCGAAGGGGATTCGCGTGTGTGTCAGCTGCGCAAGTCTCTCTACGGCATCAAGCAGGCTCCGAGGCTGTGGCAGCAGTACCTGCACAACATCCTGCTTGAAATCGGGTTCAAGCAGATGCCGCATGATCCAGGGATGTACCGCCGCGACTTCCGCGGGGAATACATTCTCCTCACCGTGTACGTCGACGACCTGCTCTACATAGGCTCAAACAATGAGCTTCTGGAGCAGTTCGAGAAGGCCTTGGCGGGGCGCGTCGACATCACGTGCAACTACGAGGTGAAGCAGTTCCTGGGCCTCAACATCTCCTACGCACCTGAGGCCATTCACCTCTCAGCGGCTAAGTACGCAGAGGAGTTAGGGAAGCGATTCAACATTTCACCTGCGCCTCTCTCAACTCCCTACCGAACCCCCGGACCGAACCACAAACCTGACAACAAAGCCCTATCCCCTGCTGGGATTCAGACTTACCAGCAGCAGCTGGGATGCCTCCTCTTCGCCTCTGTCACCTGCAGGCCAGATCTCTCCTACATTGCGAGTCAGCTCGCGCAGTACTCACGCAAACCAACGGCCGAGAATCACCTAGACCTGCAGCGCGCCCTTCAATTCTTCGTTTCAACGCCCAAGATTGGGCTGTGCTACTCAACTGCACCAACTCCATCCTTCAACCTCATCGGCTACGTGGATGCCGATCACGCAGCAGACCCCGACAATCGACGGTCCAGGACCGGCTTCCTGTTCCGACTCGAGCCATCAGGACCAATCTCCTGGAATTCACAGAAGCAGGAATTGGTTGCCCTGTCATCCGCCGAAGCAGAATTTATCGCAGCAACCGCAGCAGTTCGCGAAGGTCTCTATTTGCAGGAACTCCTGCGAGAGGCGAAAATTCCGACTTCGCCGAGCTTCCGCCTTCACTGCGACAACCAGAGCGCGATTCGTATCGCGAACAAACCTGGTTTCGTCAACCGCACCAAGCACATTGCGCTGCGGTACTTCTTTGTGAAGGACGAGGTGGACAAGGGCAAGGTCAACTTGACCTACTGCCCGACGGGTGACATGGCAGCGGACTTCCTCACGAAGCGACTGCCACGCCAGCAGTATCAGCACTGCTCCGAACTCAGCGGCGTGGTCAAGCAGGTCAAGTCGAGCTACGGTCAGGAGTGAAGGGGGGTGTTACGAATAGTAATATTTGATATTACTGTGCACTCCTCACCGCAGCAAAGAGAAGCACGCAGTAACGAGAATGAACGCGAACCGTCAGACGGTTGATTCGAAGCGACGGACAGTTGGAACGCATCTGGACCGTCGGAAGCAGACGGCATCGGGCAGCTGCAGGCAGGATGGTTTTGGCGGGAACAGTTACGAAACTGTACGCGCCGCACGGTTGGAGTGAATTTGAATAAGGGAATGTACCCCTTAGAGTACATGGCTAGATAGGTCTGTTCGCATTCCCTTGTACTCTTATTTATATGACCTTGTTTGCATGTTTTTATCATCTCAAGCATTTACATTCACTCTGCTATTGAGATCAAGGGCCCACCAACTATTTCACTGCGTGCGAACCTTCCTGGGTAGATCCTGGGCTACGATCAATTTCTGATCGCAGCAGAGAGCAGCTGAGCTGGTGTGGCTAGAGGATGGTTTGGTCTGTTGATATAGGCTTCATGTGGGTGGAACCCAGGGTGGGTTGTCAGATATTGTGGCATCCACTGACTGGTATCAGTGCCACATGATGGGACATGGCAGCCCTTCACAAGTCGCAGCCATCAACAACGCGTGCACAGCCGGGGTTGAATTATTGGCAATAATCGCGTGTGTCCAATATTTTGTTTCACAAACCGTGTACTGTATGAGGTACCGGAAATACATACAGCAAATCATATTGCTGAATACATACAGCTGGTTTGAAGCCTCGTTCGAGTAACGCAGCCTCACAAAAACAGTCATCTCTGGGTTCTCCGGAAAGTAAAGCCGTATGTCAGAACTTTCATTGGTTGTTAGGTAAAACCACGTTCTGCCTGAATTATTTCGAGATTCATAGCCGTTGCCATGGCGGTCGCGGTGTCGGCTCGGATAGTCGACGACTTTCCTCCACTCGGCTCGCTGACGCTCGAGGAGCAGGTGATACTTGGCTAGAGCTCGACTATTACTGATGTCATATCCTATGTCCACACCCGCCATTTATATATCGTTCCTCAGTGTCGAATACTGCTAATGTCGCGACAATCGCCATTGTGCTCTCTCTCCGTGTCTACGAGACTCTGCGTAGCTGTATCTCCTCCGATCCTCCGACTACCAGGACTGCGTGGTTAGATAAGGGAATGACAACACGTTCAAGTAAAGCAGCCTTTTTCAGATCTGAGATCTCAATCAAAACGCCACGCCTGCACTCATTTGTAGCACGAGCTACTTACTGACAGAAAATGAGTAGCGGAATATAATCAGGCCACTCACGAAGCAGTTTTATCGAAAACGGGAAGACATATGTTCGACCGCTACCACAGCCAGCCACGTGCTAAAATAAGTGGCTGCCACTCACTTGCGGCCATATGTACGTCTGCCAGCCATATGGCGGCAGACGTCTCGAAACACTAATTTTATCATGTAAAAATATGTTCGAGCGGTTCCACAGCCAGCAGTAGTAGTGGCGGCAGCATTGGTTGCGGCAGTAGCAGAGCTGAGATGCTTCCCATTGTCTCTCTTCTCTCTGCTCAAACCCGCTATCTCACCCACGCGCGCGTCCTTCGCCCTGCTCTTCTCATTTCGCCCTGCTCCCTTGAATTCCCCTCACAGCGTGGCGTTTGCTAACTGCACTGAGGGCCTTCTCGCCTCTCTCCTATTCCCTCAGACCCCGCCGATCCCACGCGCGCACTCGTTCCATCCCCTCTGCCCTCCCATTCGTCCCCCAATCTGCCCCCATTTCTCCCCCAATCTCCCCCCATTCTTCCCCCAATCTACCCCCATTCTCCCCCATTCTCCCCCCATCCTAACCTCGTTGTTCCCCCATCCCACCCCAAAGAGACAGAAGGTCTTCCCCTTGTCTCTCTCCCCCTCTCTCAACCCAACCGTTCCCCCATTTTCCCCCCGTTGTTCCGCCCATGCCCCCCTCAGGAGACAGCAGCATGTGTGGCGGTGCTGGCGGCGCTGAGGGGCTTCCCCTCGTCGCTCGTGGCAGTGAGTCTGGCGAACGAGAGGGACATGCGGCGCGCGCGTGCCAGCATCGTCTCGGAACCGCCCAACCACGTGGACTACAATGTTCGAGTGCGTGCGTGCGTGCGTGCGTGCGTGCGTGCGTGCGTGCGTGCTCTACATGAGTTTTGAGACGCCTCAAACTTCACATGCGTGTGTGGACTCTTTTGTGCGCGCATGCGCACTCCGCATGAGAGCTTGCGTTTTTTACGTGCACGCATGTGCATGTTTCGCCAGAGAGTACGCTCTTTACTGAAGCGTTCAGCGAGTGACAGATCATCACTTTTGAGAATTCTAAAAAGTGCTCACCAGATTATCACTTTTCATCACTTTGCAGGGTGTTTTCGATATCACTTATAAACGCTGCCGATCAAGTTCGAGGCAGACTCACCATCACTCTTCTTCGCTCCCATTCGTCCCACCCCTCCCTCCTCCCCCTGGGCCCCATCTCCCACTCCTCCCCCTCTCCCCACCAGACTGACGCACAGACACTGCTTCCTTCATCTCATCACCAACGCCCTTCTCCTCCCCTTCCCCACCATTCCCTTACCCTCCCCCCTCCCCCCCCCCCGCTCCTTCCCCTTTCTCTACCAGGCGGACACACAAGCACTGCTTCCTCCCATAACGGACGCCGCCCCCCTCCGCCACTTCACAGACAGCCACAAGTTTTCATTCTCACTCTCTGCCGATCAACTTCTAGGCACATTCCCTATCAAGTCCTCTTGCTCACCCTGCTTCACAACCACTCCCTCACACCCCCCCGCCCCACCCCTCCGCCCCTGCTTCTTTCCCACACACCACCCCCCCACATCACCAGGCGGACGATCTGCTTCCTCTCATCACCCCCGCACCGCCCTCCTCCTCCACTTCACGTAGCGCCACGACGAGTCGGCACTGTCACTCACTCCCTGCCGATCAAGCTCAAGGCACTTTCCCGTTCTCTCCCTCCTTCCCCCCTCCCTTCCCGTCCGGCGGACGCACAAGAACTGCTACCGTTGATCACACACACCACCCTCCTCCGCCACTTCACGCATCGTAACAAGTCTGCAACCACTGTCACTTTCTCCCTCCTTCCTCTCTCCCTCCCCGTCAGGCGGACGCACAAGAACTGCTGCCTTTGATCGCTGACACCGCCCTCCTCCGCCACTTCACAGAGCGCCATGAGTCATCCTGCTCCCGTGCCGGCACACTCCACACGTCGCTGCCGGATCCGCCCGGCCTGCCTCTGGAGCAGCACCACACGAGCCAGTGCCTGCAGGCCCTCGCCCAGGCCGTTCGTGTGTTCCTTGATGTGAGTTCTGTAGGACTGTTTGCATGTGGGATGGATGTACACATAGTGCCACAGGCACTATGTGGGACTATTTGCGAGTGGCACTATTTGCTGTCACGTCACGGCTGTACGAGACGTGAGCTTTGGGATGGATGCACACGTAGTGCCACAGGCGCCTGCCCTGTCTTTCACTAGAGCAGCAGCACACGAGCCAGTGCCTCCAGGCCCTCGCCCAGGCCATCCGTGTGTTCCTTGATGTGAGCCCATCGTTTTTCAGTGTCAAGCCGTGTGCATGCTCTTTTGCAGCCATGCTACCATGCTGCCATGCTCCAATGCTACAATGCTGCCTTGCTGCCGTGCTGACATGCTGTCATGCTGCCATGCTGCCATGCTGCCTTGCTGCTATGCTGCCATGCTGCCGTGCTGCCATGCCGCCATGCTGCTATGCTTGTGCAGGAGAGTTGAGTCGCACTGACCGCCCTTAACTTTCGTTGCACGCATCTATGCCTTCTAAGTATGCCAAACTATGTTACCACATGCCACTGCATCCCACCACATGCTATCCCATGCTACCCTATGCCACCGCACTCCACCCCTCCCATGTGTCTACCAGAACACAGCCATGCTGCTATGCAAGATGGAGAGTCAGTGTGAGAGCCATGGCAGGAAACCGATTTTTGAGTCGGCAACCCATGCCAACCCATGCCAACCCATGCCATCGGCATGCCACCCCTCCCCTGTGCCTGGCAGAACACAGCCATGCTGTTGTGCAAGCTGGAGAGTCAGTGTGAGAGCCATGGCATGAGGCTGCTGGAGCTCAAGCGGTACATTCAGGTATGGAGTGGTGCAGATGATATACAATGATGCAGTTGGTATACATTGGTGGGTCAGATATGAAAAGGCTCTTTCAATTATGAAGTGTCACGGTCATCACATTTTTTTTCTTTTGCAAATGCTCTTTTTGTTTACTGTTCCCCAACGCATAGTGCCGTGGTGCTTATGATATCAACCCCAATGCCCCACGCAATGCTTATTTTAGTTCTGAAACCTTCCTTTGTTTTGCAAAGCAGCTGTACGTGTATCAGAGTGAGGGCGGGCAACAAGTGTGCATGTGCCGGGATCATACCACTGAGTCTCCCTCTCCTCGCACTGCTGCATGCAAACCCCTTAAAGCCCTTCTGTATGCTGCCGTGTAGTTCATAGCAGCCAGAGTGAGGGGGCAGCAAGGACGAGTGTGACTGTATGTTACCAATCTCTCACTCCATGCATTGCTGCATGGCACCCCCACCTTCCCCCCCCTCGAATACCCTTCTTCTGCCCCACAGTTTGTAGCAGACGCAGTGAGGGAGCAGCAAGTACGAGTGTGAATGGGTGTTACCAGTCTCTCACTCCATGCATTGCTACTTGGCACCCCCACCCCTCCTCCTTAAATGTCCCTCTGTTTCTGCCCCACAGCCCATAGCGGACGGGGTGAGGGTTCTCACACCCATCGTGAGAGGGGTGGAGAATTTCTGAGTTGACTTGCAAATCAATGCCTCATGACCCCAAAACTCCCCTCTGTGTTGTGCCCCACAGCCCGTAGCGGACGGAGTGAGGGTGCCCATCGTGGGTGTGACTGGGGCTTACCTGTCGCTCCTTCCCCTTTGAACTCCCTCTGTGTGCTGCCATGCCCCACAGCCCGTAGCGGACGGAGTGAGGGTGCTCACACCCATCGTGAGAGGGGTGGAGGACGAAGGATGGGGGTCCACAGAGGTTCTCGACATGCTGCATGCAGCGGTAGGCAGAGAGGGGTATGCAGCGGTATGCAACGGTATGCAATGGCATGCAGCAGTTTGCAATGATATTCTGTGGTACGCAATGATCCACCCGACCAGATGTGAGGGAGGCGGAGGGTCTTATTTGCTTTCTGCTGCACCCTACATGCGCCCCCTACCTTCACCTCCTCTCCTCATATGTTGTGTTGTGGCACCGTTCCACCCACTCTTCCCTTCCCGTCCCTCCCAGTCTACCCGACCAGATGTGAGGGAGGCGGAGGGCCTCATTCGCTTTGTGCTGCAAGCTACATGCGCTCCCTACCTTCACCTCCTCTCCTCGTAACGTGTCACCTCTGCACCTCCTTTTACCCCATTGCAACCCCCTCACCTCACATGCACCCCCTTCCATGTTCGTTGCAACCTCCTTTCCCTCGTCCCTCACGTACGCCTATCTTTAACTGCTCTTCCAATTCTAAATTCTAACTCATTTCTCTGTTTCCCAGTTCTGTAGTGTCACATCCTCTCTCTTTACATCTCCTCTCTTCATCATACGTTACTCAAATCACATGCGCATCCTTCTTCATCTCAGTATTTTTTACTTTTAGATTGCTTAAGTTAGTTGGTTTTGCTACAAAATAAGAACCATGTTCTATTTGTATCATGCCTGACCTGACTCCAACCTGACCCGACCCAGCCCGGCTCGGCCTGACCTAAGCTGACCTGTCAGTACTATCCCACCCTCTCTTACATTGAGCTCCTAACCCTGATATCACCGCAGCTGCTGTTAGTTTCATTCTTGGCCCCGCCCTCCTCCCTACGCCCACCCCTCCCCTTTCTCCCCCCCCCCCCCCCGACCCCCCTCCCCCAGATGGATGCAGGAGGGCAGGCTGGAAGAGAACATTCACGGCGATTTCTTCATTTCCGCATGCACCAAAGCTGCTACAGCCGCTACATCCGCCACACAGCTGCTTCATTTACCACCCCACCTCCCCCCCTTTCTCCCCCCTCCAGGTGGATGCAGGAGGGGCGATTGGACGACGACATTCACAGCGAGTTCTTCGTTTCTGCATGCACCACTGCTTCTGCAGATGTACACACAGCTACCACTGATGCTCATGCTGAACCCACCAATTCCACCACTCCTGCCACGGGGCAAGGGGAATGGCGGGGTGCAGAGGGTTGGGAAGGGGCGAAAGTGGAAGGGCAGCGGTTTGTAGTGCGGTGCGATGCGGTGCCGGTGCTGTTCCAGTCGGTTGCTGATGATGTGCTGGCCACGGGGCAGCTGGTGCATGCGCTCAGGGAGCATGGGTACTTGAAGCAGGTCAGTGAATGGAAGGGGTGCAGAGAGGTGGAATGCGGTGCACGCATGCGGTGCAGTGCTGTTCCAGTCAGTGGCTGGAAATGTGCTGGCCACGGGGCAGCTGGTGCATGCGCTGAGGGAGCATGGGTACTTGAAGCAGGTGGGTGGGTAGGGTAGGTTTGGTGAGGACCACGAGGTGGGGTACTAGTAGGAAATAGATGTGCCATTGGGTGTGTGTGCTGATTGTGCTGATGGGTGCCCAGGGGGCAGCTGGTGCATGCACTCTCAGGCAACATGGTTGCTTGAAGCAGGTGGGTAGGTGGGGTGAGGTGGGGTGAGGTGGGAATTAGGAGTTCGTATGTGTGTGTGTGACTCATGATGTGCTGGCCACAGGGCAGCTGGTGTATGCCCTAAGGCAGCCCTGTGGGTGTCTGAAGCAGGTGCGTGGGGGTGGGTACAATGCATGCGCGCGTATGCATGGTGGATGCAGTGCAATGAAATCGATGCATTTACCTCAATCTACTTTGAAAGTTCTCACTTTGCTTTACACGTCAAAACAATCCCCTCTGTAAAGTTTTGAGACGTCTCAAAACTTTACACCTCAAAACAATCCCCTCTGTAAAGTTTTGAGACGTCTCAAAACTTTACACCTCAAAACAATCCCCTTTGTAAAGTTTTGAGACGTCTCAAAACTTTACACCTCAAAACAATCCCCTCTGTAAAGCCTCCTCTTGGGATAGCTTTTTCTCCCTTCTCCACTTGGTCCCCGCCTCACACCGCAGCTGATTCCGTCCGAGGGAGATGCGGAGAACCCGCAGGCTAAGCTAGGCAGTTCAGACGAGTGTTTTTTTGTCGACTCAAGACTCAAAAGTCCCTCTTCCTCCCTATCCCCTCACACCGCAGCAGATACCATCAGAAGAGAAGGCTGAACAGCCACGGATGCAACTGGGCAGTCTAGAGGAGAGCGTGGGTGTGCGCACACAGGCAGTGCAGCAGACGATGCTAGATCTTACACTGAACAAGGTAGCGTGCTGCCATGTAGTTTGATGGATGCCAATGCTGCAGCAGGTAGCAGACTATTGCTGGATGAGATGCTGCTGCAAGAAATAGGGTGTGAATACTAGTGCTTGCATGCCTCCATGCCTGCATGCCTCTCTGCCTGCATACCTCCATGCCATGCCTCCATTTTTTGAGTCGACTCGTAACATGCCTCCATGCCTGCATGCCTCTCTGCCGGCACGCCGCCATGCCATGCCTCCATACCTCCATGCCTGCTTGCTCGTGCATCACCTGAAGTTTCCATGACATCACTAAGTGTACGCTTGTCTACCTCAGAGTGTGGGGGGGTGGGGATGGGTTGGCCTTCCCATCCCTTCACAACAATATCCACCACCTTTCATCTCCCCCCCTCCCGTCCCCGTCTCCCGGGCCCTCAATCCGGGTCCATTTTTCCTCCGTGCAAAGCAGAGCCACCTGCTGGGGCATCTGCTCACTATCAGACGAGTGCTGCTGCTCTCCCAGGTACACCTCGTTCTCGTTATAACTGGCAATCCATTTACTTCCTCCATTCACTCATCCGTCCCTGTCATGTCCAACCTGACTCCCCTCACCCTCACCCTCATTCTCACACTCTCGCTCACCTTCACCCTCACCCTCACCCTCACCCTCACCCTCATTCTCACTCACCCTCACTCGCACCCCCTCCCCACCATGCGGATTTCCTGTGTGACCTCATGGCGCGGGCAGGCGAGGAGCGCTGCATGCCTCCCTTGCTTCGTATGTGCCCAGGCTTGGCACGGCCTTCATCAAGTCTGTCCTGACCCTGCTTCACCCCAAAACCCCACTTCCCCCCTCACCCTCCCCCTCACCCCCTCAAGGCGGATTTCCTGTCGGACTTCATGGTGTTGGCAGGCGAGGCGAGGAGCACTGCATGTCACTCGTGCTTATCATGTGACCATGCTTATCAACGCCCCCTTTCCCCCTATCAGGCTGACTTCCTGTCGGACTTCATGGTGCTGGCAGGAGAGGAGAGTGGAGAGCAGAGTCGCTCAGTAAGGCATGTGCTTGTTGTTATGTTCCCCTCCTTGTTATATCCCTCCTGACTCCCCTTACCTTCACCCTCACCCGCACCCTGATCCTCACCCTCCGCCCCCAGGCCGACTTCCTGTCTGACTTCATGGCACTGGCAAGCGAGGAGCTCTGCAAGCCAGCGAGCAGGGCGTCTCAGGCTCGCATCGATGTGAGGGTGTAGTTTGTTTCCGGCATGCTGCATGCACCATGCACCATACCACCATACTACACCATACATCATGCACAATGCACTATGCACTATCTCCCATCCACCACGATGTGCTATACACCATACCCCATGCACCGATGTGCTATGCACCATACCCCATGCATGCACCATGCCCCATGACCCCGGACGCATCCCACGTGCACCATGGACCATACCATGCTTGTTGCACGATGCAATGCACCATGTACGTTCCACCATCATACCTCGTGACGATTCCCAAACTGTAACATGGTGTAGAGGAATTCCCATCGTCGCACTGTGTGACCCCAACGTTGATGTCGTTGTTCAAGACAAGTACTCAACTCTTTGCAACGTCCACATGTTCTTATCTCCTTCCAGCCCCATTCCTTCTTCACTCTCTTCTCCAGCTCTCACTAGGCGCCTCTCTGCCCTCCTCCACTTAAGCCATTGTCTCCATCTCACTAACTCCCACTACTTATCTCCCACATACAATGCCCATCCGCTTTGGTTGGCTCCACTTATTCGTCTCTCCTTCCTTCCCCACCCCCTCCTGCTTCTCCAGCTCCCACTCCGCACTCCTCCCCGCACTCCTCTCCACTCCTCCATGGCACCCTCTGACCCCAACTGCGATCTCAGTAACTCCTGCATGTCTCCGTACATTATCCAATCCACATTCTCCTCATCTCTTCCCACCCTCTTCCCTCTCCAGCTCTCACTGGTTGCCTCTCTCCGCTCCTCCACAGCAGCCACAGACCCTAATTGTGATCCGGCCTTTTGCACATGTGTGTGTGACCTTTCATTATCCTAACCCTATTCTCCTCATCTCCTCCCCCGCCTGTCTCCCTCTCCAGCTCTCACTGGGCGCGTCTCTCCGCTCCTCGACTGCAGCCAATGACCCCAACTGCGACCGCCTCTCTGCTCGCCTGGTGAGCACGGATGAATGAAAGTATGGTATGGATGGATGGTGTGGATGGATGGTGTGGATGGATGGTGTGGATGGATACACACATGTGCGCAGGTGAGCGTGCGAGGCATGTTTGAGTTACACCTAGGCGTCTCTCTCCGCTCCTCCACTGCTCGCCTGGTGAGCACGGATGAATGAAAGTATCGATAAATGGATGGATGCACGCACGTGCGCAGGTGAGCGTGTGAGGCGTGTGTGAGTTGCACCATGAAGGCTGTATTGTAAGTGCGTGCGGCGGATGGTTACATACGCACTTGTGCACACGTGCATGCACAGAAGAGAAGAATTTTTTAGGCACCTCAAAGATACATAGGCACTTGTGCACGTGTGCATGCACAGAAGAGAAGAAGCCCTTTCCTTTCTCATCCCCCCCCCTCCTTCCCCATCTCTCCCCCTCCTTCCGTGTTCCTCCTGTGCCACCACACACACATCTCCCTCGCATCTCCCATATCTGTCTTGGGCACCTTACATGCCTTTTGATTGGCCTCGAATTTCATCCCTTCCCCTGCGATTTGAGAACCGTTCATGCTATTGAACTCCATTCATCATCAAGACACCGTTGCCCTCCCATCAATGCACGTCACCTCACGTACCGATTCTCACTCACCCTTCATTCATGTCCCCTAATATCTCCCCATCTTGCCCCATTTAGGTCCCTGTTGATCCACCCAGTCCCTCCACCTCATCGCTTCAACAGCAGCCCCTACGGTCACAACCTCTACAATCACAATCGCCGCACCTACAGCGCACACCAGCACAGCCGCCACAGTCGCGTCTGCGGCAGTCGCGGGAGAGCATGGACGGTGCAGATCTACTGAGCAGCCTGCAGGCCTACGAGCAATACGAGCACCTGCTGGGAGATGATGCAGATGATGATTCTTTTGCTTCTCATGCTGCTGCTGCTGCTGCTGCTGGTAGTGGTGATGGCAGTGGTGGTGGCGGTGGTGGTGGTGGCAGTGGTGCGGATGGGGATGGCAGACAAATCTACAGCAACCCCCTATCGCTGCTACCCCAGGTCACCCCTGTTCGGCCAGTCAGCCCTGCAGCTGCAGTGGCGGCGCAGGCAGCAAGGAGGGGAGGGGCCGAACGCAGGGGAGCTTCAGGGGAGAGCGGATGGGAGGCTATCTATATCGACTACCAGGTGGGTCCTTTTTTCTTGCCTTCTCCTTTTGTTTTAGTTGACTCGAGAATTGCCCCATCGGACGCGGATGGGAGGCTATCTATATCGAATACCATGTGGGTCCTTTTTTCTTGCCTTCTCCTAATTTTTAGTCGATTCGAGAATTGCCCCATCGGACGCGGATGGGAGGCCGTTTATGTCGACCACCAGGTGGGCTCGGTTCGGCATTCGGCGTTCGGCTTGGCTCTAGCCGCTACCACATGCAACAAGCCGATCCGTTTTATTCTAATCAGAGCTACAGTTCTCCAGACCACCTACCAGATGCCCCACCTCCCTTCTCGCATCGCATACAACTGAAACTTCTGCTTCCTGCTCTCTTCTCTACCCTCCCCTCCCCTTCCCTTCCCTTCCCTCCCCCGGCCATCCACAGTGGTACCACCATCCGCCCTACAGGGTTACAACTGCCTCTTCCACTTCCTGCTCGCCTCACACCTTTTCGACTGTCCTCACCCCACCTGCTACCCACCCCTCCTCTACCATTCTTCCTCCCCACTCACTACAGGCGCCCTGGCCAGTATTTGCTGTGGTACCACCATCCGCCCTTCAAGGCTACAACCGTCTCTTCCGCTTCCTGCTCTATTCACTATTCTTCAACTGTCCTCACCCCAACTGGTAACCACCTTCCACCACCATTCTTCCTTCCCCACTCCCTGCAGGCCCCCTGGCCAGTATCCCCGGTGGTGCCCCCATCCGCCCTGCAGGGTTACAACCGTCTCTTCCGCTTCCTGCTCGCCCCATCCCAGCATCCCATCCCCCTGTCCTTCCTTAACCCACCTGTTACTCCCCTTTACTGCAGGCCCCTTGGCCAGTATCCGCGGTGGTACCACCATCCGCCCTGCAGGGTTACAACCGCATCTCCCGCTTCCTGCTCGCCTCACTCCCATCTATAACCCACCTGTTTCTCACGTCTTCTTCCGTCCCCATTCTTTACAGGCGCCGTGGCCTGTATCTGCTGTGGTACCCCCATCCGCCCTGCAGGCCTACAATCGCCTCTTCCGCTTCCTGCTCGCAGCCCGGCGCACCCACCTGCACCTGGCCCTCGCATGGTCTGCGCTGCAGGTAGGGCCATTCAAAGCATACACATCAAAGCATACACATCAATACACTCGCTGCGCTTATCCCTGCTGGCCTTCAGTCGTCTCTTCCGCTTCCTGCTCGCTGCCAGGCGCACCCACTTGCACCTCGCGCTCGCCTGGTCTGCCCTGCAGGTAGACCCCTCTGCCTTGCTTGATGATGATTCTGGTGATACGTGCATGCAGTGCATGCTTCTTCCAGTGGTGGAGTGTTTAGAATAAAGTGGCAGAGTCACACATGCAGGATTAGAATGCCTCGCATCGCATTGTCATCTGTGTTGAAATCACTCTTGAGAATTTTTGAGTCGTCTCAAATCACTTTTGAGAATTCTCAAAAGTGATCTTTGCATGCTTCTTCCAGTGGTGGAGTGCTTAAAATAAAGTGGCAGAGTCACACATGCAGGATTAGAACGCCTCGCATTGTCATTCGCGTCAGCTGCACTGAAAGCACGCTTCTCTGCTGCTGCTGGCGCTACCACCGCCACTGCTGCGAGTGACGATGCTTAAGTCCCTGAATGCCCACTTACCATTTATTATGTATTTCCGTTATTGATTTTATCTGTACTGTACTTGTTACTGCCGCCTTCGTCACCTCCCTCACCCACACCTGTCCTTTTCTTGTTCTCCTTCCCATCTGGGTGGGTGTGTTCTGTAGCGCTTGCATTCTTGAGTCGACTCACAAGGCCCTTTGCTTTTCTCCCTCACACACACTCACAGCTGCCGCGGTGACTGAAGGTGGTGGGGACATTGATGGAACGGGTGCACTCGTGAGCCAACTCAAGAAAATCACCCTTTCTCCTTTCCTCCGGGCCCCACACACACTCGCAGCTGACGCGGGGATTGAAGGTGGAGGGGACAATGCTGCAGCGCGTGCACTGGCTGCGGCATCGCATGGCGTGCGCTGTCACTGCCATCCTCGACCATGTTGCATATGCGGTGAGTGTGCATATTTACGTGGGTGCATGGGTGTATGGAATGGAAGTATAGGTGTATAGGTGCTTCCATGCACTGGCTGCGGCATCGCATGGCGTGTGCTGTCACTGCCATCCTCGACCATGTAGCACATGAGGTGTGTGCGCATGGGTACATGGGTGCATGGGTGCATGTATTCAAGGGTTACATGTATGCATGGGTGCATGGGTGCAGGCATCGCATGGCGTGTGCTGTCACTTCCATCCTCGACCATGTTGCATATGCGGTGAGTGTGCATATTTACGTGGGTGCATGGGTGTATGGAATGGAAGTATAGGTGTATAGGTGCATCCATGCACTGGCTGCGGCATTGCATGGCGTGCGCTGTCACTGCCATCCTCGACCATGTGGCGTATGCGGTGAGTATGCATGGGTGCACGGGTGCAGGGGTGTACGGGTGCATGGGTGCACGGGTGCTGGGTGCATGGGTGCATGGGTGCATGGGTGCATGTGTGCGCGCGTGCGCGTGCATCCACGCGATTCTGTGGTAGACACATGGCATTTGCCGTGTCTCGTCGGTTCCTCTATCTTTTTGGATTGATTATTAATTGCACTCTCTAGAACCACTATCTCAAGACCCACTTTCTTCCTGCACCCATATAGTGTTCCTCCATATAGTAATATAATTCCACTCCTTGTCTCTCTCCTATGTGCCCCTTCCCTTTCCCCCCTTAACCTTTTCCCTTTCCCCTATTTCCAATGGCTCCCGTGCTTACACCCTCTTCCTTGGAACCTCCTCCCCTCCCAGCACTCTCAAGTGATCAACACTATTCTCAAATCCATGACGTCATCCTTCTTTCCCTCCCCTCCCTCCCATCCCCTCCCCTCCAATCCCCTCCCATCCCCTCCCCTCCAATCCCCTCCCCTCCCCTCCCCTCCCCTCCCCTCCCCTCCCCTCCCCTCCCCTCCCCTCCCCTCCCCTCCCCTCCCGTTCCTTCCCTTCACTTCCCCCTCTCACCCCACTCCTCCCCTCCCACTTGCCTCCGCACCCCTCCATTCCCCTCTCCTCTCCTCCACTCACAATGCCTGCAGGTGATAAGTCCCAATTTCGACCTCATGACATCCAGATTGACCAAGGCTACCTCCTTCCACCAGGTGACTCCCTCTCTTCCGCCCACCTATCCTCCCCTCCATGGCTTCATGAGCACAAGAGAGCACATGAGCACAAGAGAGCACATGAGCACAAGAGAGCACATGAGCACAAGAGAGCACATGAGCACAAGAGAGCACATGAGCACAAGAGAGCACATGAGCACAAGAGAGCACATGCGCATACGCGCACATGAGCACAAAGAGAGCACATTCTCATCTCCCTCCTCCATCACTTCATCTTCGTGGTTTGACCACTCTGCCTGTGCCACCCTGGTGCGATTCGTAAGATGTAGGGCACCAATTGGTTCCAATTCTTTCTCCGCTTCACCAATCATACTGACAAGTAGCCAATCTGAGTGTGCGCTATTCTCCTGCCATGCGTGTCAATACAGCTGTATATAGCTTCTTTTCTCCTGGAATAACTAGCGAATTACACTTTCTTTTGTATTCTCCTGTCTGCCTGCTTGCAGCTTGTGCAGGAGCACCAATCATTTCTTGACACGTGTCTTTCGGAGGGGCTATTGGATTCCTGCCCGCATATTCGAGAGGTGTGTAGCGCCTGCCTGCCTGCCTGCCTGCCTGCCCGCCTAGCATCACCTTGAGCACGCCCTGCTCAAGCAATATACGCTTGAGCTGCACACGATGCAGGCTGCACGGCAGCATGGCAGCATGGCCTGCTTGGTGCATGCTTGTGGCTTTTTAGGCCTGTAAAGAAGTCGCCTCAGTAGGCACATGACCTGGTACTGCATGTTGCGGCGCTAGAAATTATGAGGAGGCATTGCAAATGGTTCTTTCAGTGTTTGTTGTGTTTCCATCTGTTATGTCAGCTCCCTTTTTCATCAATACTCTATTGTGTGTTTCCGTCTTATACATCTTCTATTTGCCCTTCTACACATCCTCCTGATCCTTCTTGAAAATGCGTCTGCCCATTATTCAATACATATCTTCCTGCTCTGGTGCCTTCATTGTTTCATTGTTTGCTGCTTATGCTGTATTTGACCGAACTTTTTATAAATAGCCATTATTGCCAATAAAAAGAAGTTAATTTAACTAAACGGTATTTGCCCACTCAAGTGCGAAATTTCTTGCCCCACTCACTTCTGCACCTCTCGCTCTGTTGCACCCCACCTCACTGCAGAAGCTATCCTCCCTCCTCTCCATCTCGCTTCGCTTTGCCACCTCAGTCAGCACCACCATACATACAGCCTCCTCTCTCCCGGGCCTCGATTCGTCTTCATCAGCAGCAGGAGGAGGAGGATGGGGAGGAGGAGGAGGAAGGGGAGGTTATGGGGTGGAGGGTAGAACCAGTGGAGGCGAGCTGGCTGACTATGCCTATGGTGATGCCACGTCAGATGCCAAGGGACGGGCGGCGCGGGCGGCATTCCGTCGGCAGTTAGCGGCGGAGGAGCTACAGCGGGGCTTGGAGGAGGAGGGATTTGTTGAAGAGATGAGGTGTGTGTGGGGAAAGGGGCTTGGGAGAGAAGGGGAAGGGGTGTAAGGAGGGGGAATTGAAAATAAAGGAAATTGGGAAGGGGTTTGAAGGAGACATTGACTTTGCAATTAACGTATCCCCGCTTCTCTCCATCTTGTCTCCTGCTCTTACCATCCCCCCATCTCCCTGCTCTCCCCATTTCACCCTCTCCCCATCTCATTCACTCCCCATCCCACCATCCCACCAGATCCACGCACACGGCCTTTGCGGCCTCTCTCCGGGCCGCCACTGCTGCCATCGCATCTGCTCTCCGAGACCATCCTGTGCTGCTCTCCCTGCACCTCGCCCTCACCGCTGTTGCTAAAGGCCTTCCTTAGAACTTCTTTTGAGTCAGACTCAAACGAGTGCAACTGCTGCCATAGCATATGTTCCCAAGACCATCCTCTGCTGCTCTCCCTGCACTTCCCTTCTCCGCTGTTGCCAAAGGCCTTCCTTGGAAGTTCCCCTTTTTGTCGTTGGCAGCTGTGAAGCACGTGGGGATGTGACATGACACCATGACTAACCCAAAGGATGGTTTTGCCGCATGCGAGTATTGTGCTTGAATACCGGTAGTAGCAATATGCCTTGGTTATTAATGTGTAAACAACCAATCCTGTATGTCTTCTTATATGTATCAATGGACTCTGAGACCCCATTAAGCATCAGAATTGAGAAAGCTTGCTTTCTTGTCCTTATAATTTGGCATCTGTCTCATTGCAACTGGCTTATTACAACATATGCAACGTTCTTAAACACATGCTAGTACATACAAATATTACTAGCTATAGAGTCGTCCGTCCAAGCAGCAGTGGTCTTGTAGTTGGTCCGGGGTGGGTGGTGGGGATGTTGATTGAGCCGTTGAAAAACGAGAAACGTGGGTGGAGGGAATGAACTCCAACCAGCGGTTTTTGTAGTTGGAGAAGGGCGTTTAGCGCGCTTCGACGCTGCCAAATATTCGGTACAGGCAGCTTCGCTTTCACAATACACAATTTTGAAAACATCAATGTGTTTAAAAATTATAATACTTCACAACCGCTTTGCTCAGAATGGTAAGCCTATTTCTTACCATGCTTTTGTTAAGCTTATTCATCGGTCCTCGTCCAGAACGCGTGCTTTTCATAATGAGTATATTTCGATGCGTTCAATTCAGCCGCCGCATCTGACGGAAACCGCGATCAAAAAATTCTTCGTGACGGGTTTCGCTTACTGGACAGGGCGAAAAAATGTAGATTAGGCTGCGCGAGCAATCGCTCGTTTCGTTTTTCTTCGCGAATTTCGCAACCCCCAAGATTCTTGGTGGCCCGACTCACCTAATAGACTAGTGACCCCAAGCAGTCGGGGCATCTTCACGCCTGCGGTCATCGCACACCAACGAAATCCTGCTGCGAGCATCCTGAGACTTAGTAAACTGAGCTGAAACACAGCGCTTAGCCGAAACTCCGTTTTTTTACTTTATGTCGACGATAACAGCGCGTTGGATATTGTCGATGCCCCCCCTGCTCGCCATTTCCACAGACTTTCCAGGGGAAGCGACCCGCTTCACTCGTTTTTCTGCCTTGACACGACTCTGTTTTCGGACTTGCCCTTGTTGCGGGGGTGTTATGTCGGCTTGGGACTGTTGGGTACAATCTCCTCCCACGGAAGCGCGCGAAAATTGCATGCGAGTAACCTGGGATGAAAGGGCCGCTGAAAACGAATATTGCTTGACTTGTAACTGATTGACCCTCACAAGGCCCTCGCGATCGCGTTTCTAGCTCAGATCTCCATAGCCGACCGCGGAACCTACTCGTTCATTCGTCCTAGGAGAAGGAATCGCGATCCACAACCAATGGCATTCCCCAAGCCCTGGTGCAAACGCCTCTCCGATTCGGCCCCAGTTTATCCGCCATGCACTGCCCTCGCCCTCAATCGGATTCGTATTAAACCGCCCTCTTCGTCGCTGGTAAAGCACGACTTCAATCCTCCGCTCTCCAAGGTCAAATTCCACTAGATAACTACAGCCACCACGACTGCTACTCGTAGCACCTCTTTTCCTGATAATGGCGCGTCTCAGTGGAATTACGGCCCTCTATCTCCTGCTAGCCGTTGCCCTCGTTCTCTCAACATATGCCTCGACCGCGGTTGCAGTGGATAGCAAGACTAGCGACGGTGAGTCCCCCCCTCCACCCTCCCCTCATTATAAATTCGCTTTCTGTTCTCTTTGTCTTTCCCCTCATCATATCATGCCCTCCTGGTCTCTTTGTCTTGACGGCGCTCGTCGTTCGTTGCTTCTGAATCCCCGACTTCTGTCATCTTTTCGAGTGGCGCGCAGGAAAATATTACTGCGCTGAAGTGAATGGTTGGAGTGCGGATTATTGCGATAAAGCTTGGGCTGCGATTGGGAGGTGCGCCACGATGCGTAATAACTACAAGAAAGAGTGCGAACCAAGTAAGTTCCCACGGGTGAAGACATGGTCTTGCCACACGGCTTGCATCAGATCATATCAAACTGAATCATCAGATTCTGTTAATTATCATGGCTATCACGTTTGGATTCAAACCTTATGAATTCCCGTTTTTCGCCCTCATCACATTCTTCTTACGGCCATCCTATCGCATCACAAACAGTGTTTACTAACCCACTCCATTTCGTCACATCCTAAATGCCATTTCGTCACATCCTAAATGCCATTTCGTCACATCCTAAATGCCAATTCGTCACATCCTAAATGCCAATTCGTCACATCCTAAATGCCATTTCGTCACATCCTAAATGCCATTTCGTCACATCCTAAATGCCATTTCGTCACATCCTAAATGCCATTTCGTCACATCCTAAATGCCATTTCGTCACATCCTAAATGCCATTTCGTCACATCCTAAATGCCATTTCGTCACATCCTAAATGCCATTTCGTCACATCCTAAATGCCATTTCGTCACATCCTGCATGACCCCCACTATGTCATGTTGCAATACTAAGGCAATGTTTGTTCCCTTCCCAGTGGGCAGTGCATTCCTTGGCCTCTGGAGGTGTATCTATTGGGGGAGGTGTTGATCCCCACACCACTTCGATTGTGACTCTTCCGTTGCGTGTGGTAGTTCGTGCAAGTATGTGGGTGGCGACTCGTGTGAGCGGTTGACATAAAAATTATTGTATTCATCATCCTTTGCTTACATTGCAGTTGTAGTGCTCCTTGTATACTATTGTTGCATGATTATGACATGAGATTATTGTGAATACATAGGCACCTCATGCGTGGAACAAGTATCACCTCATGCACTCCGCCTTCACACATGTGCCTGAGCACACGGCCACATGGGCACATGGGCACATGGGCTCGTGCCCACACGATCGCCAAATAGTTTCGCCTCACCATCCTCATTCCCCTCATCATCCTCATTCCCCTCGTCATCCTCATTCCCCTCGTCATCCTCATTCCCCTCATCGTCCTCATTCCCTTCATTATCCTCATTCCCCTCATCATCCTCATTCCCCTCATCATCCCCATTCTCATCATCATCCTCATTCCTCTCATCGTCTTCATTCACCTCATCATCCTCATTCCCCTCATCATCTTCATTCCCCTCATCATCTTCATTCCCCTAATCATCCCCAATCCCCCCATCATCCCCATTCCCCTCATCATCTTCATTCCCCTAATCATCCCCATTCCCCTAAACATCCCCATTCCCCTAATCATCCCCATTCCTCATCCTCATTCCCTTCATCATCCCCATTCGCCTCATCAGACTCAGCAGCAAGAGGAGGGAGAAACGGAGGAGGGGAAGAAGAGATGGATGGGTGGGGAGGAAGGGGAGGAGGAGGGGGATGGGTTGGTGGGGGTATGCAGTGGAGGGTAGAAACAGTCTAAACGGGATCTCCGATTTTGCATATGGTGATGCCAATTCAGATGCCAAGAATCAGATTGATTGGGCGGCATTCCGTCGACAGTTAGTGGTGGAGGTGCTACACCGGGCTTTGGAGAAGGAAGGGTTTGTTAGTGAGATGAGGTGTTTGTGGGGTGTGAGAGGGGGAGGGAGGGAAGCGTGGAGCTGGCAGGGGATGGGGGGAAGGGGAAGGGGGAAAGGAGGCGTAGTTAATGAGGGGTTTGATAGATATGAGGTCTGTGTGAGGGTCATGTGGTTACTGAAGGTGGACAGGGGTTGATTTGGGTGGGTGCATGAGGGGGCTTTTATGGGGAATCACATGGTGATGAGGGTAGTTAGAGGGAAAGGGTGGGTGAAAGATGTGAGACGGTTTAAGGCGATTGGTGAGAGATGATGGTGATAGTTTCTACAGATTTTTCTCACACATAATTTAACCAAAGATTTGTCTACCAACTTCTCCCCTCTGTTCTGCCTCTAGTCTCTATCCCTCCCTGCTCTCACGATCTCAACACATCACCTTCTCTCCACATTACCTCCCCATCACCTCAGATTCTTCCCATCTGACCGCCTCGCCACATCACCATCTCCCCTTTTCGCCATCTCACCTTCTCCCCATCCCACCCTCTCCCCATCTCCCTAGTGTACCATCCTGCCATCCCGCCATCCGAAGTGACTTCTGAGTTTACTCAAAAGTCTTCTCCCCATCCCACCCTCTCCCCATTCCCCCATCTCCCTAGTGTACCATCCTGCCATCCCGCCATCCCACGAGCGCCATGCACACTGCCTTCGCTTCCTCTCTCTGTGCCGCCACTGCTGCCATCGCATCTGCCCTCCGAGACCATCCTGTCCTGCTCTCACTGCATCTCGCCCTCACCGCTGTTGACTCAAAAGAGTGTCACTGCTGCCATCGCATCTGCCTTCCGAGACCATCCTCTGCTGCTCTCCCTGCACCTTGCCCTCTCTGCCATTGCTAAAGGTCTTCTGTCAAAGTTTCCCATTTTGCCATTATGGTGGTGCAGCTGGCCAGTGTGAAATGTGTCAGAAAGTCCCAGTTCGTCCAACTCAGAGAAATGGTTTTCTTCATGGGATTATGTACCGGTACTTTAATACTTGCAATACACTTGTTAGTCAATAGATAAACTGCCTCACGATTTTTTATTTGTATAAATCCTATATTTTCATGTGTGTCTCTTCATAAAGAGTTTCGTACCATATCTCGGTGAAGGAATCTGTTAATCTGTGTCACAGATTTCAGACCATCCCTGCACCAGGGTCTCATGAATGGTAATCTTGTCCTGAATGGTAATCTTGTCCAGAATGGTAATCTTGTCCTGAATCATTTGTTTTACATGTATTTTGGAATCTGAATCAGGAAGCTGTGCCGCTCCTATAAGGGGGTGTCCAGCGCGTACGTTTACAGGTCCTATACAGTTCATTTGTCGTGGTTTGAAAAGATATCAGGCGGTGCACAACGGTTTAAAAATTGCACCGTTTTGAACCGTGACGCATGACAGATTACCGCACTCGATGAACTGTACTGTACGGAAAATGTACGCGCTGGACACCCCCTAAGCAGCTCGCCGTGCATTCTGTATAATGGGTCAGCGGTCGCCGCATCTCACGGGGAACGCGATTTTCAATGTGACGCGGTCAGCTCTGGGACGTATTCAGGATTCAGCAGAACCAACCGTACTCGTAACCTGGTTCATTTTCGCGAACTTCGCAACCTTCACATTTCAGTCTGACAGAAGTTATCGAGCCACGTGGATCGACTTTATTACCGTACATTGGGTCAACGCAACCCAGCGGTTTCTTTCTCCAGCATCTTCAGAATGTCTGGGCGAAACATTAACCAGAAATATACGGGGATAGCGCTATGCTAGGGCCGGCTTTACAAAATACTTACCTGAAATTGCATTGAGATCGAGCATAAGAGAGCGGATGAGACCCACGGGACTGCTGCTCCAACCCCTAAACATGCTGTTTCGATCGTTTTCTGCTTCGGCCTTTGCTCTCATTCTCGTCCTTGCCCTTCTCGCGGGTAGTGCAGTGCCCATTTTTTCAGGGTGAAACATCCCGGCGTATTATTCAAATCCAGGTGGATTTTTCGGCCCGCTCTGCAAAAACGAGCTTCCGCGATTGTGACTCGGCCGACTTCAGGGTTCGAGTGATTTTCAGGCTGCAGTGGCCCGACGGGTGAATTCTCCACTCGGCCCTTAGCCCAGCGCTCGTCACTTTTCTCGCGTTAACAGATATGGCACCCTTCTGTGTCTCTCTTGTACTTAGCCAAACATGCGAACTTTCTGACTCGAATGGCGAAGTACTTGACTGCCAGTCACGATGATGGATAGCATGAAATTTGCGAGTCCTCATCCCGGATTTTTTGGCGCGCCACTCGGCCCAGCCGAGGGGAGCGCGGATTTCACTCTTTTTTGGAAGAGTGCCTTGAAACGAAAAATGAGCCCTAGTGGACTGGTCTCTTGCTGGAGCATGAAACCCTCGCCGGAAGCGCGCTAAACTTGGCGAAGATTGCTTGCGAGTTACCTGCACAGGTGCGGCTGCTGGTTTGGGAACGTGAACGCGAACCCTGATTGATTTCGAACTGATTGACCTCACAAGGCCCTCAATCTCGCTTCTGCCACAAAGCTCCATACAGACCGCGGAAACTATCATTGGTCCTACTCTTAGTCATCGCGAAAAGTTACTTGTTTATTCGTCTTACTCCTAGTCATCGCGATCCACGACCAATGGCATTCTCTCAAACCGTGGCACAAACGCTTCGGCCCCAGTTTATCCGCCATGCACCGCGAAATCTACTTTTTCATTGGTCCTACGATGCCTATCGCGATCCACAACCAACCAGATTCCCTAAAGCCGTGGCGCAAACGTCCCTCCGATTCGGCCCCGGTTATCTGCCATCTACTATCCTCGCCCTTCAGTTTTGTATTTAACAGTCCTCTTCGTCGATGGTAAAGCACGCCTTCTATCTTCGGCTATCCAAGTCTAGTTCAGCGAAATCACTAGAGCTACTACAACGACTACTACTACCTCTTTTCCTCTTTAGAATGGCGCGTCTAAGCGGAATCAAGGCTCTCTCTCTGCTGCTAGCCGTTTCCCTCGTTCTCTCAACGTATGCTTCGAAAGCGGTTGCCCAGCAGGTGGAGCGAACTTCGGATGGTAAGTTTCCCCCTCCTCCTTTTCCCTCATCTAGTGATGTATCCTGAATTCTTCCGCATCACGGCGTTCGCTATGCCTGCCAATCAGTCACAGCTGGGGGATTTCGTTTATCTGCTAGGGTTTGAGTTGTTGCTGCTGACTCAAAACTATCCCGAATCCCCGAATTCTGTTGTCCATTTGAGTGGCCCGCAGGTAAATATTCGTGTGCTGATGTGAGGAAGGGCCAAGATACGTTTCTATCCCAGTATTGCAAGACCCACTTCTCCTTTTGCGACCCCCCGACGTACAATTACTATGACAATGATTGCAAACGAGCCCCTGAAAGTAAGTAGGCTGCCACCCACGGGACACTAATGATGGCTTAATGATGGCATAATGACGACTACATCCTACTTGCCCTGCATCATGTTGCCATATCATGTTGTCACATCATCTCAAAATGCAAACTTGTTGATTCTTTTGTGTCACAAACTGTCACAATTCAATACCTGTCATTTTCCCTGTTTTCGGCCCTCATGCTATCACATCTTCTCACTGGCAATGGCATCACAATCTCGTTACTAACCCGCCTTTTCCGTCACATCCTGACTGCCCC
Organism: Closterium sp. Yama58-4; assembly: GCA_947470075.1. Lineage (NCBI taxonomy): Eukaryota > Viridiplantae > Streptophyta > Zygnematophyceae > Desmidiales > Closteriaceae > Closterium > Closterium sp. Yama58-4. Next base: position 351,606 of record CANIUD010000761.1, read on the forward strand.
CCAACGTTTATGCCCTTCTCAGAAAGTACTCTCCGTTTTTGGTTTAACAAGTTCTACAATCAGCTGAAACCTTGAAAAGCTCCAGGAGGAGGCATCACATGAAAGGTGTTCATCACATCGTTTTAGATCTAGGGTTTCGGGTTGAGAGGAGACGGCCTGCGTTGCTTGTGAGAGTAGTTTGTATGGTGACTCGTGAGGGCTCGACTCGCATATGCGTATATCCATCAAGCTTTGTTCACATCGCTGTTGTGTGTAAACCATTGTTATATTTTGATTAATGGGAAGTTATCGTGAGTAACACAAGCTAACATGAAAGTGCAATATTCATGCATTTTGATGATACGGTAAGTTTCATCACCAAAATGTCACTGTCCCAAACCTGTCCCCAAAATGGTTGAGCACACGAGTCTGAGAGCGAATGAGGTTGAGCTGATGGGCTTGGGGAGATGGGCTTGAGTCTGAGAGCGAATGGGGTTGAGCTGACGGGCTTGGGGAGATAGGCTCGAGCACACGAGTCTGAGAGCGAATGAGGTTGAGCTGACGGGCTTGAATAATTGCGGGCTCTAGCACACGAGTCTGAGAGCGAAAGAGGTTGAGCTGACGGGCTTGGGGAGATGGGCTCGAGCACACGAGTCTAAGAGCGAAAGAGGTTGAGCTGACAGGCTTGGGGAAATGGGCTCGAGCACACGAGTCTGAGAGCGAATGAGGTTGAGCCGACGGGCTTGGCGAGATGGGCTCGAGCACACGAGTCTGAGAGCGAATGAGGTTGAGATGACGGGCTCGGGGAGATGGGCTCAAGCACACGAGTCTGAGAGCGAATGGGGTTGAGCTGACGGGCTTGGGGAGATGGGCTTGAGCACACGAGTCTAAGAGCGAAAGAGGTTGAGCTGACGGGCTTGGGGAGATGGGCTCGAGCACATGAGTCTGAGAGCGAATGAGGTTGAGCCGACGGGCTTGGGGAGATGGGCTCGAGCACACGAGTCTGAGAGCGAATGAGGTTGAGATGACCGGCTCGGGGAGATGGGCTCGAGCACACGAGTCTGAGAGTGAATGAGGTTGAGCTGACGGGCTTAGGGGGAAGTGGGCTCTAGCACACGAGTCTGAGAGCGAATGAGGTTGAGCCGACGGGCTTAGGGGGAAGTGGGCTCCAGCACACGAGTCTGAGAGCTAAAGAGGTTGAGCTGACGGGCATGAGGAGATGGGCTCGAGCACATGAGTCTGAGGACAAATGAGGTTGAGCTGACGGGCTTGAATAATTGCGGGCTCGAGCACACGAGTCTGAGGGCTTATGAGGTTGAGTTGACGGGCTTGGGGAGATGGGCTCGAGCACACGAGTCTGAGAGTGAATGAGGTTGAGCTGACGGGCTTGGGGAGATGGGCTCGAGCACACGAGTCTGAGCGCGAATGAGGTTGAGCTGATGGGCTTGGGGAGATGGGCTCGAGCACACGAGTCTGAGAGCGAATGAGGTTGAGATGACGGGTTCGGGGAGATGGGCTCAAGCACACGAGTCTGAGAGCGAATGAGGTTGAGCTGACGGGCTTAGGGGAGATGGGCTCGAGCACACGAGTCTAAGAGCGAAAGAGGTTGAGCTGACGGGCTTTGGGAGATGGGCTCGAGCACACGAGTCTGAGAGCGAATGAGGTTGAGCCGACGGGCTTGGGGAGATGGGCTCGAGCACACGAGTCTGAGAGCGAATGAGGTTGAGATGACGGGCTCGGGGAGATGGGCTCAAGCACACGAGTCTGAGAGTGAATGAGGTTGAGCTGACGGGCTTAGGGGGAAGTAGGCTCTAGCACACGAGTCTGAGAGCGAATGAGGTTGAGCCGACGGGCTTAGGGGGAAGTGGGCTCTAGCATACGAGTCTGAGAGCTAAACAGGTTGAGCTGACGGGCATGAGGAGATGGGCTCGAGCACATGAGTCTGAGGACGAATGAGGTTGAGCTGACGGGCTTGAATAATTGCGGGCTCGAACACACGAGTCTGAGAGCGAATGAGGTTGAGCTGACGGGCTTGGGGAGATGGGCTCGAGCACACGAGTTTGAGAGCGAATGAGGTTGAGTTGACGGGCTTGGGGAGATGGGCTCGAGCACACGAGTCTGAGAGCGAAAGAGGTTGAGCTGACGGGCTTGGGGTGATGGGCTCGAGCACACGAGTCGGAGAGCGAATGAGGTTGAGTTGATGGGCTTGGGGAGATGGGCTTGAGCACACGAGTCTGAGAGCGAATGGGGTTGAGCTGACGGGCTTGGGGAGATTGGCTCAAGCATACGAGTCTGAGAGCGAATGAGGTTGAGCTGACGGGCTTGGGGAGATGGGCTCGAGCAGACGAGTCTGAGAGCGAATGAGGTTGAGCTGACGGGCTTGGGGAGATGGGCTCGAGCACACGAGTCTGAGAGCGAATGAGGTTGAGCTGACGGGCTTGGGGTGATGGGCTTGAGCACACGAATCTGAGAGCGAATGGGGTTGAGCTGACGGGCTTGGGGAGATGGGCTCGAGCACACGAGTCTGAGAGCGAAAGAGGTTGAGCTGACGGGCTTGGGGAGATGGGCTCGAGCACACGAGTCTAAGAGCGAAAGAGGTTGAGCTGACGGGCTTGGGGAAATGGGCTCGAGCACACGAGTCTGAGAGCGAATGAGGTTGAGCCGACGGGCTTGGCGAGATGGGCTCGAGCACACGAGTCTGAGAGCGAATGAGGTTGAGATGACGGGCTCGGGGAGATGGGCTCAAGCACACGAGTCTGAGAGCGAATGGGGTTGAGCTGACGGGCTTGGGGAGATGGGCTCGAGCACACGAGTCTAAGAGCGAAAGAGGTTGAGCTGACGGGCTTGGGGAGATGGGCTCGAGCACATGAGTCTGAGAGCGAATGAGGTTGAGCCGACGGGCTTGGGGAGATGGGCTCGAGCACAGGAGTCTGAGAGCGAATGAGGTTGAGATGACGGGCTCGGGGAGATGGGCTCAAGCACACGAGTCTGAGAGTGAATGAGGTTGAGCTGACGGGCTTAGGGGGAAGTGGGCTCTAGCACACGAGTCTGAGAGCGAATGAGGTTGAGCCGACGGGCTTAGGGGGAAGTGGGCTCTAGCACACGAGTCTGAGAGCTAAAGAGGTTGAGCTGACGGGCATGAGGAGATGGGCTCGAGCACATGAGTCTGAGGACGAATGAGGTTGAGCTGACGGGCTTGAATAATTGCGGGCTCGAGCACACGAGTCTGAGAGCGAATGAGGTTGAGCTGATGGGCTTGGGGAGATGGGCTCGAGCACACGAGTTTGAGAGCGAATGAGGTTGAGTTGACGGGCTTGGGGAGATGGGCTCGAGCACATGAGTCGGAGAGCGAATGAGGTTGAGTTGATGGGCTTGGGGAGATGGGCTTGAGCACACGAGTCTGAGAGCGAATGGGGTTGAGCTGACGGGCTTGGGGAGATTGGCTCGAGCACACAAGTCTGAGAGCGAATAAGGTTGAGCTGACGGGCTTGGGGAGATGGGCTCGAGCACACGATTCTGAGAGCGAATGAGGTTGAGCTGACGGGCTTGGGGAGATGGGCTCGAGCACACGAGTCTGAGAGCGAATGAGGTTGAGCTGACGGGCTTGGGGAGATGGGCTTGAGCACACGAGTCTGAGAGCGAATGGGGTTGAGCTGACGGGCTTGGGGAGATGGGCTCGAGCACACGAGTCTGAGAGCGAAAGAGGTTGAGCTGACGGGCTTGGGGAGATGGGCTCGAGCACACGAGTCTGAGAGCAAATAAGAGTGAGCTGACGGGCTTGGGGAGATGGGCTCGTGCACACGAGTCTGAGAGCGAATGAGGTTGAGTTGACAGGCTTGGGGAGATGGGCTTGAGCACACGAGTCTAAGAGCGAAAGAGGTTGAGCTGACGAGCTTGGGGTGATGGGCTCGAGCACACGAGTCGGAGAGCGAATGAGGTTGAGTTGATGGGCTTGGGGAGATGGGCTCGAGCACACGAGTCTGAGAGCGAATGAGGTTGAGCTGACGGGCTTAGGGGAGATGGGCTCGAGCACACGAGTCTGAGAGCAAATGAGGGTGAGCTGACGGGCTTGGGGAGATGGGCTCGAGCACACGAGTCTGAGAGCGAATGAGGTTGAGTTGACGGGCTTGGGGAGATGGGCTCGAGCACACGAGTCTGAGAGCGAAAGAGGTTGAGCTGACGGGCTTGGGGTGATGGGCTCGAGCACACGAGTCGGAGAGCGAATGAGGTTGAGTTGATGGGCTTGGGGAGATGGGCTCGAGCACACGAGTCTGAGAGCGAATGGGGTTGAGCTGACGGGCTTGGGGAGATTGGCTCGAGCACACGAGTCTGAGAGCGAATGAGGTTGAGCTGACGGGCTTGGGGAGATGGGCTCGAGCACACGAGTCTGAGAGCGAATGAGGTTGAGCTGACGGGCTTGGGGAGATGGGCTCGAGCACACGAGTCTGAGAGCGAATGAGGTTGAGCTGACGGGCTTGGGGAGATGGGCTCGAGCACACGAGTCTGAGAGCGAATGAGGTTGAGCTGACGGGCTTGGGGAGATGGGCTCGAGCACACGAGTCTGAGAGCGAATGAGGTTGAGCTGACGGGCTTGGGGAGATGGGCTTGAGCACACGAGTCTGAGAGCGAATGGGGTTGAGCTGACGGGCTTGGGGAGATGGGCTTGAGGAGAAAACCAAACGTCCTAGCTAGCCATGTACTCTAAGGGGTACATTCCTTTATTACAGCAATTTCAAACTGTGCGGCACGGGAACACGTTTCATATCTGTTCCCGCCATTTTCACTTCGAATGTTTTTGCCTGCATCGATCTCGATCTGACGGTTGCTGGTGTCGCTTCGACTCTTCTGACTCCTCGACTTCGTACTCGAAAGGGACGGCTCCTGCAGCGTACATGAATTCCTTCTCATAGAGTTTCATATCTCAACACCCCCTTCTTTTCTGCGCGTGTCAAAGGCTGACTCGCTTGACTACTCCGGTCAGGTTGGAGAACTGCTGGTACTTTTTTTTTTTTTTTTTTTTTTTGAACGAGTTTGCACTATACCAATGCAAATACATTCATAGTCGTAACTGAATTCCAGAGGAAAGCATGCAAACTGTAGTCTAAGGACTCTCAGCGCAGCCCCTCTGCATCCGCCTACGGTGGCCGATGAAACGTCTTGGGGTTCTGCCATATGGATAGAAAGCTCGTCCTCCACGTGGCCTGCTCCCCTGCCTCACAGATCCTCGCGATCGCCGCACGTTCATCTCCTTCCATCCCCCCCCATGGGTCCCGTGATTGTCCTTTTCTCCCCCCTCCACCCGCCTTCCTCAGCTTTTCCGCTCTGTAGAGCCTCGCGTGACGCATGAAGTCATATATTGCCGTCCGTGCCACAATTTTCCTCTGAAATTTCTCCTTCCGGTACACCGCATACTTTGGCCAACCAAATCCTGCGCATTGTCACTGCTGTCAACGTCGCCCCTGGAAACCCGGATTTCGTGGCCCCCTCCTGAAACAGCATGTCTCCTAGTGACCTCGTTTGGTCCGCTGGGCTTATGATCCCCAATGACCTCAGCAGCGCACCAATCACCGGTTGGATGACTGGGCAGGTGAGCATGCAGTGAGCTAGGGTTTCTGGCTCTCCACAGTGTGGGCAGCGCCCCTTGTCACCTAGAAACACCAGCCTCCCCCCCAACCTGCAGGTTCTTGCTGTGCATCCTCAGCAACACATCTCTTGCTCTGTACGGGATCACCAGCGAGTCCCTTCTATCTCTGACCGCCTTCCAGTCTATTTTGTTCCCCCACTCCTCTTCCCATTCGTGTCTCCGTCTGGACGTCGTCACAGGCCCTGCCAGCGCCCTCCTAATCGCTTTCGGCGCAGCCGGCCTCATATCTTCTCCTACCAGCGATGTCAGGCACAGCTTCGCTCTCGGCTCGCCCATCGCACCAAGCACTCTCCCCCCTTTTACTGTCACCGGGGTTATACTCTTAACCGGGAATGAAACCGCGTAAGGTCTTTGCGGCACAACCAGACTTGCGCCGTCCGGACACTCCAGGTGGTCGGTGGATACCTCCTCACCCTTGACCCCCTTTACCGTCCAGTACAGAAACTTCTGCGCCTGTTCCAGAAATGTTCGCACCACCTTTGCTGCAGCCACCACTGCTCCTGCTGATCTCTGCACCGTCAACATCGCCTTCCACTCGTCAGGGATCGCCTCATATGCTTTTCTCGCCCATCTCCCCGATGCCACGCTTCCGAAATCTGCTGCTAGTTCTTTGACGCTTTTAACTTCCTTGCTGCCATCTCCCCTAGTGGTAAGCAGGTCTCCCAGTCTGGTTGTCCGGATTCCTGCTGCCCCCTGGCGGTTCCCGAACGGGCTCCCTCCCTTGAACATAATTTTCCGGTTGAAGCATAGCATCTCGCGCTCGACTTCCCACCCATTCGATGGCGCTGGAAGGTCTGCAAACGGGGACTCCCAGAAGACTTCTGCTATCGCCTTCCACCTCTTGCTACCTTTTCCCCAATGTCTTCCAGCGGACTTGTGGGCGAAAAAGGTCGCCACACCCTGTGGAAGCGCCGCCGCCTTCTCCGACAACCACCGTTTGGTCACGTCTTGCTCCGTGAGAAATTTCCCCACCTGCCGTATAGCCAGGCTGTCAATCCGTTCCTTCGGGTCGACTAACCCCAGTCCACCTTCCTTTTTTGGCAGGCGAGCCAACTCTCCGCTCCACAATACGAATATCTTCTCCGCCATTGCTTCCCCTTTTGATACGTAGTTGTCACATGTCTTTCGCATCTTCTCCCATAGCTCCTCCGGCGGCGGGTGAATCTGCGCTTGAAACAGGAGAATCGGCATAATGTAATTGTTGATAATCGTCACCCTTGCAGCTGTCAGCAGATGATGGCTCTCCCACTTTGCTAACTCCTTCTTCCCCTTTTCCCAAGCCTTCTCCCAGGATGGGCCTGCTTCTCCGTCCGGCGACACCCAGACCCCCAGTAACCGTTCTGGGACTCCTGTCTCCGCCCACTTGAACGTCACCCCCGGTAACGTCGTTCTGCCTTTGTTCCTTCCAAGCGGCATGATAATCGACTTGTCTCTGTTGATGTGTAACCCCGACAGCTCCCCGAACCAGTCGAGGGCCCCCGCCGCAGCCTGCAGCTGAGCTTCACCATTCAGGATTAAGGAGGTGTCATCCGCGTACCCTACGTAAGACACAGCCTCCCCGCCTTCCGCCTTGATCCCCAGACCTCTTTTCCTGATTTCCGCGCAGAGCGGCTCCAGAGCGCACAGGAAAACATAAGGCGCTAACGGACATCCTTGCCTCACCCCCCTCTGCATCTCCACTCGTTCGCCTAACCAGCCGTTGATTGCCAATCTGGTCCACGAACCCTTGTGCAGGCCCGCCGTCCATTTGACAAACTGTCCCGGCAGCCCGAGTTTCTCCAGCATCTTCAAAAGGAAAGGCCGCGATACAGTATCATACGCCTTCTGAAAATCAACCAGCAGGAGGTACCAGTCCTCCCCGTCGTTATCCGCCGCTTCAATCGCATCTGCTACCAACGCCACCGCGTCCGCCAAACTTCGACCCGGTATGAACCCGTGTTGCTCCCTCGAGAATATATGATGCAGCTCTTGCTTCAGCCTGTTCGCCAGCACTTTCGCAAGTACCTTGTAGACCGTCGTAAGCAGCGTTATCGGCCTGTAGTTGGTCAGCAAGTCTTTCTCCCCCTTCTTGTGTAGCAGGACTGTTACTGCTGTAGTCAGCGATTCTGGTAACGTCCCCGTTGCCTCGAAATCTCTGACAAACCTCATGAAGGCCCCCCCCAACAGATCCCAGTGCTCTATGAAAAGCTCCGCCGGGAGTCCATCCTGCCCTGGTGACTTCCCTTTTGGCAGCCCTTCCAACGCCTCCTTCACCTCCTTCTCTGTCCACGTGGCCCCTAGCTTGACTACCGCTTCCGCCGGCAAACTCTATCCACACTGAAATCGTTTTGCTCCTGCCCCTGCCCAGGCTGCCCCTCACTGAAGGCTTCCGCGAAGTGAGCCGAGGCTGCCTTGAGCACCGCTTGCGATCCTCTGCACCTCTCCCCTTTGAAGCGCACTTCCTCAATCACCGTGCGTTCCTTCCTCAACTTGACCTTGGCAGACAGGAAGGGTGACGGGATCTCTCCCTGCAGTTCCTCCTTGAGCCCCGCAAAAACCTCCAGCCTCTCCCGTTCGTTCTCTCGATAGGCTTCCAACTGCTCCTCCCTGGTGAGTAACAGCGCCTTCGTTGCGTCATCCGTCGGTCCGCCCATGACCAAATGTCGCATCCGTTCAACTTCCTCCGTCAGATGCAGCTGCGTCGCTGTCACCCTCTTCCTCTCTTCCTTCTCATGCGTACGCAGTCCCGTCGACAGCCTCGAGATTATCCTCTCCAGCGACCCTTGGCCTGACCGGTTGAGCGCCTCCGCGACCGCCTTAACAATTTTCCTCACCCCCTCTTTTTTCTTCCGCGTTGCGTGAAACCTCCAGAGTCCCGGCCCGGATGCGTGCTCCGATACAAATTTAAGCCGGATCTTGATGGCGAAACTGTGGTCCGACAGCTTCCTCGGCACCTCCACATGACGAGCTCCTACCAGGTTGCCTAACAGCGACGCTGAGACCAAAGCCCTGTCGATGCGAGATCTCGACCCCGTAGCTCTCACCCTGAAGGTGTACTCCTTTTCCGCGGGGAACAGCGCGCGGAACGCGTCACGAAGATCGTGAGGCTGCCAGGCATCCAAGAAACGCTGGTTCTCCCTCCCCGACCCTGTTTCCGGTGACCGATCTAACTCTGGATCAGCAATTATGTTGAGATCTCCCACGACCACCAGGTGCTTCAAGGCCGGTTGTGCCTGCACGAAAGGCTCTAAGTGCTCCCTGTGAAACCTTGCTCTATTGCAGGCTTGCGCCGGAAGGTACGCCGCGACTAACCGAAAAGGTTCTTCTCCTCCCTCCACTGTCACCCCCAGCAGCCTCCCTGACACATCCGCCATGACGTCCGAGAACCGGATATGTCTGCCAAACGTCATGACGGCCACTCCGCCTGCAGTCTGACTCGGCCCCACCGCGGCCCACGCCTTTGGTTTAATCTCACTCCAGAAATTGTGGTCCTCCTTGATTCGTGTGTCTGAGAGCACCATGATGCCTGCTGATGTGCGCAGCCATCTCCTATTCTTGGTTCGTTTGCCGCTACCGCCAAGGCCGTTTACATTGACCCCGCAGATGGTGAGGTTTGGTGCTTTACCCATTAATCCACTTGAAAGGAGGCCCTTCGCATCCACGGCCTTTATTAAGAATGATACAGCAAAGCCTGAATTCCTCTGATGCTACTTCTGCTTGTTCCTGCCGTGCAGGTGCCGAGACTGAAACTGCCATCCCCCCTGTTCGGAGCGTCCCCACCAGCGTCAGCACCGCCACCAGCCTGCCCGTCAAATCTTGAAATCCTTCTTGACTTGGCCCAGGGCCTGCTTTCCCATGCTCAGACGGGTTGCTGCGCCAGCCTTGAGCAAACCAGTGCCATGACGAACTGACTGCACGTGCTCGACTGCCTTCTTGAAACTGGAACCATGGGTCTTCCCACACTCCTCCTGCGCGCACAGCCACTCCTCTCGAACACCTCCTGTGGAGACGAAAGCGATCGCCGGGTCCGCAAGCAGAGTCTTCATCGTCGGAGTGAGCTTCATGGAAGCAGGTGCTTGGAGGGGAGATGGTACAAAAGTGAGTCGTGGGATCAGAACTGCTGGTACTGCTGATATGGCAGTTGTTTGGTGATAAGTCAGCTGCCATCTCGGTCGTGGGGCAGTATGTGAGGTCAACCTTGCCCTGATCAATTTCGTCCTTGACGAAAAAAGTACCGAAGCGCAATGTGCTTCGTGCGGTTGACGAACCCTGGCTTGTTCGCGATCTTGATGGCACTCTAATTGTCTCAGTGGAGGCGAAAGGTGGGCGAAGTTGGAATTTTCGCCTCATGCAGCAACTCTTGCAGATAGAGCCCTTCGCGAACTGCAGCAGTCGCGGCAACGTACTCTGCTTCGGCTAATGACAGGGCAACCAGCTTTCGCTTCTGCGAGTTACACGAGATTGGACCCGTTGGTTCCAAGAGGAAGACAAAGCCAATTTGTGACCATCGATTGGCAGGGTTAGCGGCGTGATCTGCGTCCACGTAGCTGGTGAGGTTGAAGGACGTTGTTGTCATCATGGAGTAGGAGAGTGCGATGTCAGGCATGGAGACGAAGTACTGTAGGGCGCGCTCCAGGTCCAGCTGGTTCTCTGCTACCGGTTTGCGTGAGTATTCTGCCAGTTGGCTGGCAATGTACGAAAGGTCGGGTGTGCGGCTGCTCCACGAAGATGGTCGCATCGACTGACGCGTATAAAATTGTGTTCTTCACGTATCTGCTGTAGTGGTAGGTGCTTAGCTGGAGCGATGGCAAGTAGAATTTGCACAGTTGTATGGCAGCTTACAGGAGCGAAGATCTGGTCGAAGTCGATGCCGTGGTGCTGGTCGTACCCCCGTATGAACCACCTTGCTTAGAAGCGCTCGATAGTTCCGTCAGCCGTAGTTTTATGACGGAACACCCACTTTCCAGATTGCACCCTCCTCCCCTTCACTGCTGCACGATCGACGAGAACACAGGTATTGCGTGATTCCAGCGCCTGTAGTTCTGCATCCATGGCTGCATGCCACTCCTTGGCGTGTGGACCGGTTAGGGCCTGTCGCGGATTCTCTGATTCGACGGCGCGTGGGGTAGTAGAGGTGGCGGTGTGTAGGCCGAGCAACTGTAAAGCTGTCACGTTTGCAACACCATGTAAGTCAGCGATCACGGTCGCTGAGGGCATGGGGCTGACGGGCAACCTCAAGCACATGGAGTGACGCTACGCCTGGCTGCAGCACATGGTGAGGCGCGGGAAGTTCGTGCTGAAGTACATCCCGACCACCGAGCAGCCGGCAGACTTCATGACGAAGGCGCTGCACTTTCCGGCCTTCAACCGGTGCTCCGTCGCGATCGGCCAAGTGCGCCTGGCCAACGTCGGCGACGAAAACGACGATGTGCAGCAGTAGGTGACGTGCCCTCCTGCACGGCTTGTGCGGTGACGGCGTGCCGTGTGTGGGGTGCACGCCGAGGACGAGTTTTCTCCGTGGAGTACTGCCGTGTGGGCTGGAGGCCCAAGCGTGAGCGCGGCAGGGGAGTGTTAACGGGAGTGTTGGCCCCGCCCTCGCTTGGGCAACGCCGACGACTTGGTCGGATGTACGGGAGTTGCAGCCGACCGTTCACAGTGGGAGAGCTGCTCGACATGCTTCGTCGAGCTGCAGGAGACCGCTGTGGTGTTGCTGTCGACCATGGAGTTCGACATGTCAGAGGTCCACTGGTGATCCCCGATTGATCCTAGGGAAGGGTTACAGGCACGTTGGCCTGGGGGGTTATGGGCGCACTCACCCGCTACACAAACAAGCCCTTTTATCCCAGTGGTTAGTGGCTGGGATTCTGACATGGTATCAGAGCGAAGGTCTCGGGTTCGAATCCCGGTGTGTGCACCTCGGGCATCCCAGTGCGGGGGGGTGTCAGAGGTCCACTGGTGATCCCCGATTGATCCTAGGGAAGGGTTACAAGCACGTTGGCCTGGGGGGTTATGGGCGCACTCACCCGCTACACAAACAAGCCATTTTATCCCAGTGGTTAGTGGCTGGGATTCTGACACGACAGCTGCAACGGAATGGTCTGGGCGACGGGTGGGCCATCGACCAGGAGGGTAGTTTGACCGGGAGGTCGACGGAGCAATCCGTCAACCTACAGCTCGACCAAGAGGTCGACGGAGCTGCCGGTCGACCTACAGTTCGACCGGGGAGGTCGACGGAGCAGCCGTCGACCTGACAAGTGAGCAGCGGTCGACGAGGGGAGCTCGGCGACATCATCAGTTGACAGTTCTGGTCGACGGAAGGGGTCCGTCGACCAGGGGGTAGCTCGACGGGAGCTGTGGTCGACCAGGGGCACCTGGTGGTCGGAGCTGTGGTCGACCAGAGGCACCTGGTGGTCGACCGGAGGCACTGGTGGTCGACCGGAGCACCTGGTGGTGTCCGGGTCGACCGGGTAACCTGCTCGACGAGTTCTGCGGAGGCACGCGAACGTCGTCGAGGTCGCAATGGCGAAGGCGACTTCGGGCTGGTATCCCGAAGTTGATGTGGCTCGTCAGGCGCAGACAACAACCGACGGATGCACAGCAATGCAAGTCGGGCCAATCGTCTGCGCGCACCTGCGAGCGTGAGCGCTGCTGTCTTCTACGGGGCAACGCTGGACAGCCGCCCTGCTGCAGCGTTCGAACGCCATCGACCTGCTTTGCTGGCAGGTCGCCCTTCTGCAGTGCTGGCGCGGCTCCTCTACGCAACAGTGGCACGCGGTCGACCATGCAGTGCTGGCGGTCGACCAGGCTAGCTGCAGAGTTGCTAGGTGCCTGATGTAGTCATTCTGTCATTGCTTGTTCAATCATTCTGTAATTCCAACTTTGCTAGTGGAAACTCTTGCCGATTTCTCCCGTGAATGTGCAAGCACTAAGGAACTAAGCAAAGCTACGATCACTCCTAGTAGTTCGTGCCAACCCCCGTAGTCTAGCTCACTACCGTTGTAGAGTGACTCTCCACATGCGGAAACATCGAAAACACGGGTTTGGGTGCAGGTTGGGCAAAGGGAAACCGAAGGCGACGTGAGGTTGCTTCGGTATCAAGCAAACCGGCCGAATGTGCACCTTCGAACGTTGGGGTTGTACGCGAAACAGAACAATAGAAGAAGAAGAAGAAGAAGAAGAAGAAGAAGAAGAAGAAGAAGAAGAAGAAGAAGAAGAA